>OU015492.1:30853158-31453158 GCA_907164885.2 Dolomedes plantarius | reverse complement strand
TCGCGGGGGCTCTAGAAGAGGACCCTACGCCTATGTGACTTGTATAACGGATCAGAAAGAATTACGCAGTTCGGGAAAATATTTGATAGAATCAAGACGTGTGTCTGTCGGGAGCTCTGTGAGATGATTGAAAATGGCGATTTAGCTGGACTAATTGGGTAGTCGATTAATGTTAATTAATAAAGAGGTGTTTAAAAGTTAATTAAGTATTAGTTATTCCACTGGCCTACTGTTTGATGACTGCAATTGGAGTAATTAGTGTATTTAGATGGGTGCACGGCGATAGGGTCGTGACATATATATATATATATATATATATATATATGTGTGTGTGTGTGTGTGTGTATGTATGTGTGTGTGTGTGTGTGTGTGTGTTTGTTTGTTTGTTTGTTTGTTTGTTTGTTTGTTTGTTTGTTTCCGTATATATATGTACATATTTATGTACATGTATTCTTTTGAAAAAACTCTGTAAAAACGACACTTACATTATGTTGGGTACACAATGAAACTAACTTTTACATACTGATACTTTTATTGGTAAGTTTCATAAGTTTATTTTTATGGC
Source organism: Dolomedes plantarius (assembly GCA_907164885.2). NCBI lineage: Eukaryota > Metazoa > Arthropoda > Arachnida > Araneae > Dolomedidae > Dolomedes > Dolomedes plantarius. The sequence continues at coordinate 31,452,593 of OU015492.1, read as the reverse complement.
ATTGCACCACAGGGTATTAAATTAAGAATAGATTTTCTTATCAAGAAATAAACATTAAATTTTTTTATTTCTTATCCATGAGAAACTTTCTGGCTTCACACAAATTCTCGCATAAAATGTTCAAAGATACGACATACCCTATAATATCTGGAATAACGTGGTTAAACATAGGCATTGAGGCGCTGTCATACTTTTCCTGTAAAACGCGTTTCACTGTAAAAGATGTTAATTTGCCGAGAAGCGTTATTCATTGCACTGTGTCAATCGCTGACATTTCACATCCTTTTTCGAAGGGTCTATCTAATAACCCCGAATATTTCAATAATAACCCCGATATACCATACAAGTTACATACTAAGTAATGAAATTAATTCTTAAAACCTTTTCATTTGATAGTGTTTCTCACCTACTAACTTTCACATTCTGATCCTTTGTTTTCTTCCTTTTTTAGAATCTATGAAAATACACCAAGCTATCATGCAAGACTTCTAATACTATGCTTTTGCTAGTTTGTATAAATGCGCTTTTTTTTTAAGCGAAGTAAAAAATGAAGATTTCTTAGTATTAAAAATTTATAAAGAATTGCTTAAATGAGGAAAAACTCTCTTGAGTGTAGGTTTAAAGCAGTTAATTTTGTCCATTTTTTGGGTGATAAACAGCTCAGAATTTGTTCCAAAAAAATGAGAAAAGATAAGGAAAAAATAATTCTTCTTAAAACAGTAAAATCATTTTAACGTCGGGTTCTGGGATATAAACATTGAATATAAACAGTTAAATTTTTTAAGGTACACTTTGGCTATGAAGCCTGAATCAATATTGATAGAGATACGCAATTTTAAAAAAAGGAGTAAGCTTTTCGGAAAAGAGTTTTATTGTTTCTTGGCTAATTCCGATAAATTATGGCAAAATTAAAACTCCTTTTTTAACTTTTCATTTTTCTAACTGTGTTCTAAGTAAAAAGTTTTAAATTTATAAAGTGGGGAAGATGAAAATTAAAAAAGGCTTAAAGTGTCGATTACATTTGTAACATATTTAATAACATTGTATTCTGCCTGTTTAAAGAAAACTTTATCCCCCTTTTTCACTTACAGAATATATGGAAGTTCGAAAGTTACACCGACCTCAGCGAAAAGCTTATACGGCGGTTTATATATTTACATATTTTATACCGGCTTTACAACACTTAATATTATTTTAAATTACATTATTATACAAGTTACACATATTGCAGTCGCATAATTATTAAACATAAACATAATTCTGTTCCAAAAATAGACACATTTCCAAGATCGAGATAGAAAACAAAAATGCAATACCATTTTCTTAGCTATAATACGAAATTAAATTCACAAAAAACTTATAAAACAATATGCATTGATACAAACTTATTTAAGCAAATATGTACAAAGCTGATCAAGGTACATGTTCATAACATTGGCATCGAAACAGACCATTTTACCAATACATACAATTACCTATGTGATTATTTTCACAGTTAAAAGGTGATCCGCACTTAATGCAGATTTTTTTTTTTTTTTTTTTTTTTTTTTTTTATAAATACCTATAACAAATACATGCAGCTAGTTACAAATACTGTTCACAAAATAATATGCAAAAAAAAAATGTCCAGATAAAGACAAGACAAAACAGCACAACAAGAGGCTAAGAAACCACGTGCGAAGATGGCATATGCTGGTCCATAAGATCCCTCACAATATACTTAATGGCTTTCTTACAATAGTAGTCACAAAAGATCTTATACAGATCCCAATTCTCGAATCCTCTTGGTAAATTTCTTCTAATGCTTTTATAATTGTCACATTCCAATAAACAATGCTTGACCGATTGAATGGCCCCGCATGGGCATTTATCGTCCTTCCCATGGAAGCGCTTTTGGTAAGCGCCAAAACACCCATGTTCAGTGATGGCTTGATTGATCACAAAATCTCCATATAGTCTGCTTTCACTAACATATTTAAAGATGTTATATACACTTCTTCCCTTACTCGAATTATCCCAGGTAGCTTGCCATTCCAATTTCTCTTGGTGTTCTATCTTTCATTTTACAAACTTCCGATTATACTTATAATTGGTTTCAGCCTCTTGCAACTCCGTAGCCCCTTTGGCGGCTTTATCTGCCTCTTCATTTCCCTTTATACCGACGTGCGCTTTGACCCAATGAAAGTTTAATTTTAAATTTTCTCTACTAATGATATTTTTAATTTTTTCCACCTCAGCCCCTTTATAATTACAAGTGCCTAATGCCTCCAGGGCGCTTCTAGAATCAGTATACACGTCACTTTCCCTCAAACTTCTGTCCTTCATAATCTCCAGCACTTTCTGAATAGCCCGCACCTCCGCTAAATACGAGTTACCGCCAATAACTCTTTCTCTATAGACTTCTATCAGATCTTCTTTAAAATAGTAAACAACGCCCGAGCCTATTCTGTCATGAATTTTCGATCCGTCTGTGTAAAAAACATGGTCCGAAATTGGCTTAGCATCTAACGTCCATTTAATTTTCATTATGTCTTCTATATTCTTTATCTGTTTAATACTGATATCACAATTGGCACTATTAAATACCTCGTTTCCAACCATGATCTCTTTACTTTCTTCAAATAGCTCATTCAGCTGCTTATTTCCTTTAGCCTTAATATCGAGTGGGACACAGCCCGCCAGTACGTTTAAGGCATCGGTTGCAACCGTAGAGTAGCACTTTGTAATAGCTATCAATGAGGGTCTCTGCGCTTGCCTGATCTTAATTTTAAATTTCTCTTGGTCTCTGAACCACACTTCTGAGGCATATAATAATATTTTTTCTATGACTATTCTGTAAATTTCCTTAATGTTTTCAGGTTTCAATCCCCACGTCTTTTTCACCAAGTGCACCAGTTTATACAGAATTTTAATTGACTTCTCTTTGACCGCCTCAAGATGTTGAAGAAAATTTAATTTATAGTCCAAGATGACACCTAGATATTTTATTTCCTTTTTATATTTAATGCTTTCATTCTCTAGCCTAATAGGCGGGTTCCTGCTAATATTCCCTTTACATGCTACGATCGTATAGCAGCACTTATCTATGCTGTACTGCAGCTTGTGTTTCCTTGCCCACTCTTCACACTTATCAAGCACTACTTTAGACAATTTAGTGAACTTATACGCAACTGTGCTCTTGATCAGTATCATCACATCGTCAGCATAGACCTGTATGTGGTAATGGTTTTGCTCTTTTCGCATTTCTAACAGCTCGTTAATAGTGATCAGCCACAGCACAAGCCCCATAATATATTACAGAATATATGAAAACACTGCACATTACGGATTTAAAATATAATGTTGAAAAAGATTACTTATGAATCAGAAATTTGAACGCAGATATTTTCCTCGTTAATTTGTAAAATCATTCTTTCTCATAAGTCAGTTGCCCAATTTTCTTCTACTCCGTAACAAATATTACAGTTTTCTCCTTTCACTGTATAATATTTTAAAGACTGTCACTTTATTTCAGATTTCTTTCTTTTGTGGGAGTAGAGATTTTCCATAGGGGAGGGTCTGTTTCTCCCTGCGTTAGACAGTCATACCCAGGGCTCCTAAATTCTGGGGTTTTAAGTCATCATATGGGTTTAGGTATTCAGTAATCAAATGGGTTTAGGCATAGGCGTAGCGTCAGGGTAGGGAGGTCACGGGGGGCACGTGCCCCCTTAACTTAACTTGAAATAAATTAAAACGTTAATAGAAGTTCAGTTAAAATCGGGATTGTAGAAAACTTTTAAGAAAATTAGTTTTTCCCGCTTTTTCAAACTGTGAAACTGAAGATTTCGATTATGTCTTTAGCCTTAAAATAGTTTTTAACAATGATATGGTCGATGACAAAAATTCGATGCTATCTTTTTTCTCATTTTGTTTATACTATATTTATTTTTCTCATTGTATAACGTTTGAATACTACTCAAACATCAATTCTATTGTTATTCAAGTTTGAAAAAATCATAATATTTCATATTTTAAGGACCGTCCTGCAGTTAATGCACTGAGGAAGGCCCTACTTAATTCAATTCATGCCCCCCCCCCCAAAAAAAAAATGTTAGAAGGACGCTACGCCTATGGGTTTTAGGTATTCTGTGATCATATGAAATAAGGGGTTTTTTTTTAAATATCTCAAAATCTGGGTTTCTCTCTTGTAAGTTAAAAATATAGCTACAAATTAGTATTTATTTATCATTATAAGCATAATTAGTAAATGTAATTTTGTAATTTAGTTATGAAATTATGTAATTTAATTTTTTAATTATATAAATTAATGAATGTAAAATAATACCATTGGATATCATGTTGATTAAATCATGATATATCTCTCTCTTACGAAACCATTAGAAAAATATCTAGCAAATTCATTTGGAGTCAAATGATGAAAAGAATTCAGTCTGACGACAATTAAGTAAAATAACTTTAATTTGAAGTACCTTAAAGGCCCAGAAAGAAATCTGTTGCAATGTTTCGTCGTATATCCGGCCATGATTGCCTTCGTAAGCACCTACATCGCATCAACGTTGTTCCTGACTCTCTTTGCCCCTTATGTAATCTTAAGGAAGATATGGACATGTCACATCTATGCATATGCCCTGCTCTCCTCCGTATTTCGATTGGGGAGCGTTACTGGGTTGTTTGGAACGTCCTATGTTCATAGATATACTGATGTAAATTCTTTTTTTTTGTGTACTGTATTTGATGTTCAGTTGTTTTTTAACATGCCATTGAAATTTTTAAAAGAAATTTAATTTAACTTAAATCTTAGAAAATGGAGCGTTTATTATCTTATTTGTATTATTTTAAATAATTTTTAATGATAAAAAAATATTTTTAAAAGAATTCGGTTTCTTTTATAACTACGAGTACCTGGGTTTTTTTTAATTTCATCTGGGTTTATTCGTTTTTTTCGTTTAAAACATTTTTCTCTCTGGGAGCCCTGTGAACTTATTTCATTCGTTGGTTTCCTTCTCTGTCACTGATGATTGCCAGCAATTCATTTATTCGTTTCTTTACCTCGTAAATTAATGTTTTTTTAATTGACTCGTAAAAATCAGCACATCTATATGTCTGTAGGCCTAACAACTGTTACTATAGCTGACATTAACGAAAGTCAACCGCTATCGGAAGCGCCCATAAATATTTTTCCAGTTTTTGTTTTCTCCTGCTGGCATTCTAATTCGATTCGTCTTAATTGCTCTATATCAAAGGGTCCCCCATTTAAATAAGTGTGTCCCGAACTTGTAAAGTCTTCAGAAATAAGAGGCCTTTTACTCTGATTTTTCGATATTTGTAAGATGGGCTCTTACATTTCTATTAAACAGTGCTCGCTATGAAAGAGTATTTAGAACACAGAACAGAATCAAACGTATCCAGCGAAATGCCTTAAAACATAAAAACCCATGGGATTTAATGGCATTAATTTTGAACGAGCTTCTCAGCTCTGAGTTATCCTTTAAGATAGCAATTCAACATTTGAAAGTGTAAAGGCAAGAAAACATTTCTATGGTGTCCGGTATAAAGGGCTTAAGTCAAAAAAAGTGATTTAAATATACCAAGTTATTGGCTTTTATACCAATCGCAGAACAATAATTTCGACTTGAGTCTTTTGTACAAAGAAATGTACTCTTGTATACAAAACTGATAGACTTAAGACTTTTATACAAGTCAAAAGATTTTTGTTATTTTTTGTCAATGCTAACAAATATCTAAAAATCACTTTTTTTACTTAAGACCTTTATACCGGGCACCATAGATTTATAAAAAGAATAAAAATATTAATACTTAGTAACATCGTCTGTTTTTTTAAAGCAATATTCTAAAAATAGTTTTATTTCTTTAGAATTACAAAGTTAAGAAATGTTTTGGAATGAAACTATTTATACTTTAATATTGTTGAGATAACTCTCTCATCAAATCTGAAAACTATATCCAGTTATGCTTTTCTTAGTTTTTTAGAGGTTGTCTTTATCAACTACCACATAAATTTTAATCTTCATTATTTTTGTCTTTTTATTTTGTATGTTTCCTGTATTTGTTGCTTTACTAATACAACCTCTATTTTAATTTCAAATTAATTTTGATTATTTTATCTCATTTTGTTGTTGTTCCTAATGCCCCCTGGCCGGAAGTTCCAGACCAAGTCCATATAGGCTTCGGGCTGAGTGGTGCGCTTCCGGTTTTTATAACAGCACCACAAAGGTCAGAGTCAGATTTGGCTAGGTGCCACCACAAATTTGACCGAGTGACTCCAGGGGCCACAGCTGGGGGTATCGCACCATACCCACCCACTAACCTCATATATGGACTTATTTCCTTTTAAAATCGTTTAATGGCTGTCAAATTCCTTTTTATATAAATGTTCTTAAATTGTATAGTATTTTAATTCAGAAAACAACTTTCGATATCATCCCGTCATTTTTTCCCTTAATCCCATGCATCTTTGAATCAATAAAGATTGTGTACCGTTGTTTATTTGTAAGGAATGCCAGAAAAACTGGGATACCCGTCTAATAGGTCGTTGGGCATCGGTTATTGAAGTCGATATCATGCAGTGAACGTTGTGCAGTCCTCACGCTGATGTTAGCAGTGACCCGAAAGCATTAAATTACGATGTTGTTTGTGCCAATGTTCGCTTGATATGATTGTCGACAGACGATGCCAGTCACGATCATTAAAAGCAGGGGTTGCCAACCTTTTTCCTACATCGAACCCCTCACATTTTTCTCTATGATACACAGCATACAACATAATTATACTAATAATTGCACACAAAACGCTTAAAGATAACAATTTGACTAAGAATATGAACAAAACATTAAAAAAAGTGGTTCATTAGATTTATGTTTTATTATTTTTGTACTATTTTCATTTTTAATTTCACAAGTATAAATAAGATTTCAGAAACACAGATTGTAATTGCACAAACAACGCCAAGAGAGAAAAAAACGAAACTGCTTCTGATTGGTTGCATCGGGAGGGCCCATGTGTTGTTTAAAGTCCAGTGGATTTCAACATTTCTGCCTAGTGTTGGTACACAAATAAAAGCCGACGGCGGCATTCGAGGCATATACAAACGTCATGACATTCGACTTTAGATGCATGGATCTCTCTGCCTTATGCAAATCTGTATTTATACATATTAAAACGGATATTAATATCTAATAATTACATTCCTAAAAAATTAAATTTTAAAACGAAAAATTTATCATAGACCCCCAAAAGACCCCTGGAATACTATAGACCCTTTTTAAACTTCCATCGAACCCCAAGGGTCCACCTGGACTCCGTTGGGAATCCCTGATTTAGAGTCTTTCGACGGCCACACTGTTGCCGAAGGTTCGATGTTTTACCAGAATTCTTCTATTCGAGGTACACCCTTGAAATGATTGAAGTTGAAAATTTAAAATTTGCCTGCAACTCTGAAATGACATGACTCATCGCACGAGCACCAACTATCATACCTCGTTGAAATTCATCTAAATCCTGATCATTTGTAATGCTCACTACTCAAACAATTTTTTAAACATACACAATTGTCTGTCGCTCTAAATAAAATATTTCCGGACTAAAGCATTTACGAGAATATGAGTATAGCTACGTGTTCGGAAAGTGATGGTCCATCCCAGTTATTCTGGCATTTCAGTGAATATTAAAAAGAAAATACCTCACTATGTTGCATTAAGTTTTATACTAAAGGAATGCACAAAATAATACGTCTCAATACTTGCTCTTGATATTATGTCTATATTCAACTTTTTGAAGCACTTTTATGTGCCGTCTATTGACACTTATTTTTCTTCGGGATATCTCAGAACTGCGAAGTGAACTAAAGTGGTTAAATAGATTCTAATAACTGGTGTGAGTGAACTGGTGTTTGCATAAATAACTACTAGTTAAGATCTTTAAACTCCAGCAATGAAATAACAGAAAGCTAATGAAAAAAATTTTTACCATCTCAAGTTCTAAATAAAATGGCATAAAATCGAAACAATAGTAATTCTAAATACTATTTTCATCATTTTAAAAACTTTTTTCCAAGAAATAGTTTAATGATTTTTTACCCTAATTTTTTTTAAATTTCTAGAGATTTTTTTTCTAAAGCGGCAGGCTCGTGTCTTTTTGACATTCACCCCTTCCACGTCGCGAATTTGTTGGCTTCTTATATTATGGGTGCACCATATATGTGAGCCAACATCATACCCTGCCAGGAGACAATATTCTTTATCAGTGTTTTTGAGAAATGGTTCAGATAATATCGACTTTTTATAGCACTAGTTTATTGGATATGACGATACAACTAGTGCTTAAAACATCAATTCTGACTACTAAATATTTATATATTTTTAAGAGTTTTGTGAAAATCATTTTATACTTAGCATAAATTAATGACTAAAATCGACGAGAAGAAATATAAAATGAAAAATTCCATTTTTCCCCGATTTTTTTAAAAATTTATAAATACTTTGCGTAGATTTATTAGTAAGAATTGATGTATTAAACAGTTGTGTTGCCAGATTAAAAAGCAAGTGATTGTAGAAAGATCCATGATGTTTCACTGATAAAGGCTTTACGATCGGCCCTAATTTATTTAAGAGATCGCAACTTATTGGATTACTACTAAAATTACATTAACCAAATTATTTGCTTTCCATTATCGTATTCTGATTTTCTGATGAGTGTCACATTCAAAGCTGCAACAGACAGCTTCGTATTTTAAGTTGCTGATTAATAAAAGATTTTTTTCCTTTTTTTTAGTAAGATTGGAAAATTTTTCTTTATATTCTGTAGACGTGGGATTCCTGGAAACCACATATAAACAGTGCTAACACTTTATTCAGCATGCTCTTAAAAGCTTTATACAAGTTTTATGTGTACACCATTTATGTGAACCAACATCATACCCTGTTAGGGGATAATTTCCTATATCAGTGTTTTTGAGAAATAGCTAAGATTCAGATAATATCGACTTTATATATATATATATATATATATATATATATATATCTTCAATGCTTAGTACCAACACAATCTCCAGATGGCGCTTATTACCCTTTTCCACAACCAGGAGGGAGAACTTGCTCATGCGTGAAGAATGAAAATAAGATTTTCATTGCAGTCAGTGCCTAATGTTGTTGTATTAAAATGTTCCTGTAATAAAAATGTTCATTAAATTTTATCTGAAAAAAATGTTTTATTTGGAAAATAAATTTGTATTTTTTTCTAACCTGCTGTTCATGTTATCAAGGTTTTTTCTTTGTATTGTGAAAATTTTAGATAGATTGTGCATTAGCATAGAGATATGACTGTATTCCCTCAAGCTTTTCAGTCAATGTTGACAAAATGAGGTTACTAGAAGAGGCTTGTAATTAAAATTCAAAATCATGCTTTTAAAATTGAAAACAACTTTAATATTATATTGTTTTGCCTTCCGAAGTGATTCGAACAATAAGTTTTCCCAAAATGATCATAGGCATTCCTAAATCAAGAAATGAAATTTCGACATATATCTTCTTTAGCTCTTCCTGAAAATATTGCTATTTTGGGATGTAACACTCCCCTAGCAGAGGTGCGATATATATATATATATATATATATATATATATATATATATATATATATATATATATATATATATATATATATATATGAATGAAAACTTTCTCTTAGGTGTCAAAAGCAAGGAATGAAACTTCCATCTCCAGTTGTACAGGTGTTATAAGTACACCACATTAAAGATGTAATTTATGTTTGTGCTTTTAAGAGCGTTAATAAAGAATATTTTTTTAATAAGATAAGAAAATTTTCTTTATATTTTATAAACGTAGGATTCCTGTAAACTGCATATAAACAGTGCTAGCACAGTAGTTATTCAGTATGCTCTTAAAAGCTTTTTACAAGTTTTAGCGAGTTTTTTATTATTCTTTTGTGCATTTATTATTATACATGTAGATCTGAAGCTTTCTATTTTTTAAATCAAAATTGCAAGTATTAATTTTATCAATTGATTGATAATAGTGATCATAACGGCGAAAGACGAATTGTATGAACAAGAAGACATAAAGCTATTTTTTTTATTCTTCCATGTCATTCAGTTGAATTCCATCCGAAAATCTTCGTAACATGATGTTACATGCTGGAACATATGCTCACGCAATATGCAGTTGTCATCAATGATGTTGGCTAAATACTTGTACCTGGAGTTTATTACTTGCTCTTAACATCCAGACTAGCCTAATGAATTCAAATGCTATATATATATATATATATATATATATATATATATATATATATATATATATATATATATATATATTGCTACATGGGGGTACATGACCATATTTATTTTCGTTAAAAAATGTATGAATTCTAAACTGAGGAGTTAAGTTTAATATTTTAGATGGAATTTTATAAATTTTATAATAACGCTCCCAGCGTAAGAAAAATATTTAATTTGAAAAAGATATTAGGAAATTTCAAACGATTGGCATTTACCTTAAATTACTATTTTATGAGCATTAAACAGCCTCACAAAAAAACCTAGCATTATGATAATTTGCATCAATGAACGTCACCTTGATTTTAGGGTTTTCTTTTGCTCTTTCGGAAAAGTAGCAATTTTAAAAGGTTCTTGTATGAGCTGGAAACACGCCCATTTTTTTAAGGGCAAAACTTTAACACACAACTGGAAGCCCTTGCCTGATGAAAGATGAACAGTGCAATTATTTTAAACATTATTAACGCTCTTAAAAGCACAAAAATAAATTACATCTTTAATGTGGTCCATTATGTGGTGTATATATAACACCTCTACAACTGGAGATGAAAGTAGAATTTTCATTCCTTGCTTTTGACACTTAAGAGAAAGTTTTCATACATATATATATATATATATATATATATATATATATATATATATATATATATATATATATATATATGTATATATATATATATACATATATATATATATATATATATATATATATATATATATGTATATATATATATATATATATATATATGTATGTGTATTATATATACATGTATGTTTATATATATATATATATATATATATATATATATATATATATATATATATATATATATATATATATATATGCATATATATATCTATATACAGTGGTACCTTGGTTTACGAACTTAATTCATTCCGAGACTAGCTTCGTAAACCGAAACGTTTGCAAACCGAATTAGTTTTTCCCATATAAATTAACGGAAGAATTAATCCGTTCACCCCTCTAGAACAGTTATTTTTACCTTGTTTTTAAATGTTTAGTTATAAATAAATGGAGAAAATTAATTAAAACAGGCTTTTTATGAAGAACTAAGACATGATAATTGTTCAGGACAGCATTTTAGCTTTGTAGTGGATAATTGCTATTTCAGATAGTTGATTGTTGAAAAGGGAGGGAGGACTACAGATGTTACTGCTTGGAAGGTAATATCACTGAGAAATTCTGATTTTAGCGTTTTTTCTCTTCGTCTTTTTCAATCTCACTAGCTCATTTTGGCAGAAGAAACCGATACAAAGAAATTTGTCTTTTGCTTTTCTGAGGAATTTCACAGAAGTCGGAACTTACATTGTCATTTAGAATATAAACTGCTGTGTTGGTCACAGATTTACTAAGGTGATGGTTTTTAATAAACGCTTACACTTCACTCCCCTTGCTGCAAATTTCTTTTATCATGGCAATGGAAATTTTTCTCTCTATTATTGTCTTTCTTTAATAAATGCTCTTCCTGGATGGCGGTCACCTGCTGACTCTGCAGCTCAGCCAGTTCTATGGTGGGATCTTCGCTGTCTTCTGGCTCCAGCTCCTCCACATCGTGACAGTCGACTTCCAATTCTATAACTTTGCCCATTGACCCTACCTCATCCTCAACTTTGACTTCCGCCTCTTCATTATCAAAGCTCTCGAAGTCTCTCTCTGGCACAGAAGTTGGCCTAAGTTTCTTCCAGACAGACTGCAAGGTATAATAAGAGACCTCCCTCCAGGCCTTATCAGTAATGTTGATAAAGTTTAGGATATCGAAGTACTCCTTCCAAAAATCTCTCAGGGTCAAATAGGTGTCATCTGTAACTTGAAATCACCTTGAAAAAAGTGCCGTGATATACAGTTTTTTAAAATTAGAAATAATCTGCTGGTCCGTAGGTTGAATCAAAGAAGTTCTGTTGGGTGGTAGAAATTTGACCTTAATGAATGAAGTTATATTTGATGTCCAGATCCTCTTCGAAATTAGGAAGATGAGCAGAAGCGTTATCCATTACGAGAACACACTTCATGAGCAAACCATTCTACCATTCTCCTCAAGATATTTCTTGACAGCAGGTGCGAAGATCTCAATAATCCACTCCATGAAAATGACTCTTGTTACCCAAGCCTTAGGAATTGTTCTCGACATTACAGGCAGTTTAACCTCCAGCACATTATTTTTCTTGAATGCACGAGGATTTTCAGAGTGGTAAACTAAAAGTGGTTTGATTTTACAAACATCACTTGCATTATCACACAATAAAAGTGTAAGCCTGCCCTTCACAGGTTTTTACCCAGGAAGTGCCTTCTCCTCTTTGGTGGTGTAGGTTCTTCTTGGCATTTTTTCCCAAGACAATCCTGTTTCATCACAGTTAAAAGCTTGGTATAGCATGTAGAATTTACTTTCCACAAACTGTTTGAACTCATGAACAAATTCATCTGCCGGCTTTTTATCTGAACTAGCAGCCACCTCCAGCCTAACAACACTATGAATTCCGCTTCGCTTATGGAATTTCTCAAACCTTTTTAAATCCTCTACTTAAAATCTTCACTTTCATCCCCATTTTTACTCTATGTTTTTGCTACCAAATCACCGTGCAACATTCTAGCCTTTTCGCCATATTAAAGCCTCACTAATACTATAACCAGTAACCTATTTTCTCGTATCCACACTAGCAATAATTTTTCTACCTTTTCTGTAACTTGAGGTCTTTGCTTGCTTAAAAAAGCCACTCCTTTAGCACATCAGCTGACTTTATTGCCTCTTTATTTTGGAGGATAGTACAAATGGTAGACTTCGCCAACCCAAACTCCGTGGCGAGATTAGAAACACGCACAGCATTCTCATGTTTAGCTATTATTTCATTCTTTTGTCTCAAAAGTTAGATTAGGTATCCTGTTAGCAATATTACTTGATCTTGTCATTTTCTTGGGAGCCATATTAACGGCAAATTTAAACAAAAATATTTACAAAACAAATTTGTGAAGTACATGAGCAGCCTACGTTTAAGCTGTGTGTTAGAGAAAGTTCAACTGACATGTGGACTATTCGCGAACCGAAGTATGACAAATGCTTGCATCGCAGACCACCAGATGGCAGTGCATCTCCGGAGTTTGTTCGTAAACCAAATCGTTCGTAAACCGAGGTACGACTGTGTGTATATATATATATATATATATATATATATATATATATATATATATATATATATATACAGTGGTACCTCGATCTATCGTTTTTGAAGGGACCGACTGAACTGAACGATAAATGCGGGAAAACGATAGAGGCGGGAACATAGCAAAGCAATATGATCGTCGGGACTGGGTGAAATAAACGACACATACGGGAAAACGAGGATTCCGAAAACGGTCGATCGAGATTCCACTGTATATATATATATATATGTGTGTGTGTGTGTGTGTATGTAATGGTAGCAAGGAGATGTTGAATGACAGGTAGAGACCTCGAATCATTTTTCAGTCGTGGAGGGTGGCTGGGAAAGGCTTAGGCAGAGTCTATGTAACGAAAACTGTCGCAGGGCGATGCAACAGGCTGGTAAACTGGAAAACTCCTAGATGTAGTCGTAAAAGCTGACGGGGGAAAAGGCAGATGGAAAGTGTGGCTGATTGGCGTAGGAATGAAGTCCAGGCAAGAAAACATATTACTCCGCATTGCTGGGTTACAGTTCTTTATTAAATAATACTGTACTGGCGCAAGTACACTATTTAAATTCCAGTTACAATAGCTATAGAACTTTATGCGTAGCAAATATCGTCCTGGGGCTGCTGGAACAGCACAGGATAAAACAAAAGGCAAAGGGACGCAGCGCGCCCAAATTATACATCCTAACAGTTCCGTGGTAAACACACAAAGGGCGCGAAGCGACGCTCAGATCTCGAAAAGGTAGAGGCTCGCTGAACTTTCAACTGGTTAAAACGTGGCACCAGACCTCATCACACCACTACGACGAGGTCACGCCCAGCTTCTAGAACACTCCTGTTATGTAAGCTCTCTTTCCGCACGTGGACTCCGGGGAAACCAATAGATTACTTTGGTTGGATATAGGTCAAAATCAGAAATGAGGGACGGTGTTCTGTTGCGATAAGATGAAAGAATTTGGAATAGGCGTGTTAATGATAATGAAAAGGTTTGAAATTTATTTCAATTCCCCCCCCCCTACGGAAAAGACTTTCATGAGGGGCCGGCTCCCTCAGCAAGGCTCTACATCAGGCGATAACCGCGTAACAAAAGAGTAATTTTGATTAAAATTTTGACTCAGGTGTTGAAAATTTATTTCATATATATATATATATATATATATATATATATATATATATATATATATATATATATATATATATATATATATATATATATATATATATATATATATATATATATATATATATACAGATGGAGTACAAAATAATACGAACACGTGTCAAAAAGTATGACGTATTTCACACCTGCAGTACAGCCGCGCCACCTGCAACAGAAGTCTGCCACCTAGTGAGCGTGAAGAGGAAGGTATCAGTCTCTCAACAGCAGTCACCTACGTTGCATGCTTCTATCGAATTGTCTGTGATAAGTTGAAATGTCAGACCTGTCAGAGTTCTAAAGAGGAATGATAGTTGGAGCGCGTTTAAGTGGAGCATCGATTACGGAACCAGCAAACCTTTTGGGGTTTGCAAGGAGTACGGTATCAGCCGTTATGACAGCGTACACGAAAGAGGGTAAGACGACGTCTTCAAAGCACAACAGTGGCTGAAAGTCCAAGCTTGCTGATAGGGATAGACGGGTCTTGAAACGCATAGTAGCCCGAAAGCACAAGCAATCGTTATCCGAGATAACATCCAAAATGAACAGTCATCTCCAGGACCCCGTTTCAACAAAAACTGTCAAAAGGGAACTTCATGCTGCGAACATTTATGGCAGAGTGGCAATTCGTAAACCCTTGGTGACAGCAACTAATGCTTTCAAGCGACGCCAATGGTGTAGAGATCACAAAGGCTGGTCCCCACAGCAGTGGCAACAGGAAATATGGTCAGATGAATCGTCATTCACCCTATTTCAGACGACCGGACGCGTTTATGTTTGGAGAACGCCCAAAGAAGCGTTTCATCCTGAATGCCTCTTGCCGATTGTGAAGCATGGGGGTGGCTCCATTATGATATGAGGTGCGATATCTTGGCACGGTCTTGGGCCACTTGTTATTCTGCATGGGAGGATCAAATCCAATCACTATCTAAGTGTTCTAAGGGATCATGTCCATCCTTTTATCCAGACTGTATTCCCTGGAGAGCGACCGCTTTTTCAAGACGACAACGCCCCTATCCACACTGCTAGGTGTGTTCAAGAATGGTTCGAAGAGCATGACGATGCAGTTGAACATCTCGCCTGGCCCCCTCAGTCTCCGGACTGGAATATTATTGAACATTTATGGCAATATTTGGAGTCCAAACTTCGTTCCTGTTTTCCACCTCTATCCGGACTTTCGGAATTAGAGACCGCTCTGCAGGAGGAATGGCTTAATATTCCTTTAAATATTGTCCATGACCTTAGTGCATCTATCCCACGTCGCATTAAATCTGTAGTTCAGTCAAAGGATGGTCCAACCCCCTATTAATAAAGACTTTCCATTATTTCACAGGTGTTCGTATTATTTTGTCCACCATCTGTATATATACGTATATATATACACCGGGTGGTTCAAATTAAAATATCCCTGTTTGAGACGCCCTGGCGAGAAAAGTAGTGGATGTAACGTCTTCATATTTGGAGGGTATACATATCAGGCCATGGGGAATTGATTGGTGGGGAAAAAAACAATTAGTTCCAACAAAGACCGCTAGGTGCAAATGAGGCGCTGCGATCGGTTGAAGGTAAGGAAAATGAAACATGACTGAACGAAGAAAGGAACGAAGACACAAATATTTCACAGGTGGTTTTCAATGTGTCCACCGTGTTTCAGGGCCAACGCGTGACACCGTGTTATAGCATGATCCACAGCGGCGTGTAACTGATCGGGACAGATGTTGCGTACGTGCAAGAGGATATTGTTCTTCAAATCCGCCAGATTTCCTATGTTTCTCCGATAAACTTTATCTTTGAGGTAACCCCAAAGCCAAAAAATCGCACGGGGTTAAGTCAGGGGAACGTGGAGGCCATCTGGTAGGAAATGCACGGCTGATAATGCGATCCTCCGTAAAATGACGTCGCAGCAGTTGTTGAACCTCACGTCCAATGTAAGGAGGGGGACCAGCTTGTTGGAATACTGTTGTAGCGAGACATGCACGCTGCTGGAGTTCTGGAATGACCACACCTTGCAATATAGCCCAATAACGTGCTGCAGTCACGGAACAGGATTTTGGTCCCCTTGGGGTGATTTTCTCGAAGAAAAATGGCCCAATCATAAAGGTCGCAGTGAAGTCGATCCATACAGTCACATACGGTGAATGCAGGGTTCATTTGGTGCACCGAGTGAGGATTCTCAGTGGACCAGATACGGCAGTTATGTGCGTTCACTGTTCCGCACATGGAAAAAGGAGCCTCATCAGTCCATTGGATATTCCACGGCCAATTCTGCTCCACCTCCATACGTGCCAAGAACGTTAAAGCGAACGTTTCACGCAGATCGTAATCACCATGTTTTAACTCTTGTAAACGATGAAGCTTATACGGATAGGCTTTGAGTGTTTTCTGCATGCACTTCCATACTAGTGTGTGACAATCCGGGTTGCCTTGATACGACGCGAGCACTGCATGTTCCTGCTGTGTTCGAATTTGCCTGCTCAACGACAGCGGTTGCGACATCATCCACCACCTGCGGTATCCGTTTTTTCGCCCTCGGCCTGCTTGAACGGCAAATCTACCTGTTTCCTCGAAACGTTTCACCTTTCGCCGCAGGATACATGGTGTTAAAGAACCCGTACGCAAAGCTCTCTACCCTCGGTACAAGCGAAGCGCTTTGGCGGCGTTATCGCCGTTTTGGTAAAATAACTTTAGCAGCAAAGCACGCTCCGGCAATGTCAGCGTAGTTTAGTTCCTGCATGTATAACGAACTGTACAAATAAAGTTTATTACTGACACCTCGTATTCTTTCCTTTCTTCGTATAGTCATGTTTCATTTTGATCGCAGCGCCTCATTTGCACCTAGCGGTCTTTGTTGGAACTAATTGTTATTCCCCACCAATCAATTCACCATGGCCTGATATAAACACCCTCCAAATATGAAGACGTTACGTCCACTGCTTTTCTCGCCAGGGCGTCCCAAACAGAGATACTTTAATTTGAACCAACCGGTGTATATATATATATATATATATATATATATATATATAGAGAGAGAGAGAGAGAGAGAGAGAGAGACAAGATGCACCCATAAAGTAACCGGACAATTTTTTATAAATAAGAAAAATATTACTCACCTTCAAATAAATTTATCTCCTTCCAAATAATCGCCAAAGGAGTCTATACAATTTTTCCAACGTTTCTTCAAGTCATCGAAATACTGTTTATAGGCATTGGAACTAACCGTTCGCAAAATACGAGTAACATTTAATTTAATATCCGAGACGTTTTCAAATCTCTGCCCTTTCATGACCATCTTAAGCTTCGGAAAAAGGAAAACATCAGCTGGCGACAAGTCAGGAGAATATGGTGGGTGATTTATCACTGTAATTGAATGCTTAGCAAGATATTGTTGTACGGAAATTCCTGTATGGGGTCTAGCATTATCGTGTAAAAGTAATCATTGCCCAGAATCAAACAGTTCCTTCCTAACTCGTCTTATCCTTTTTCTTAATCGAAAAAGCACCTCCTTGTAAAAATACTGATTAATTGTTAGATTTTCAGGAACAAATTCGTGGTGAATAAGTCCTTTGTAATCAAAATATGCAATCAGCGTCACCTTAGTCTTTGATTTTGACATTCGTGCTTTTTTTTTTGTATGGGAGAAGACGGTCCTTTACACTGTGCTCTTTGTCTTTTTGTTTCTGGGTCGTATTGTAGACTCCGGGTCTCATCCCCTGCTATAATTCACTTTAAGAAATTGTTGTCCTGTTGCGCAGTAGTCAGCAAAACTTGCGAAGTAGTCAGCAAAACTTCACAGCAAGCTTTTCTGTCTTCTTTTTGATGTTCTGTCAAAATCCGGGGCACAAATCGAGCACAAACTTTTTTCATATTCAGATTTTCAATTAAAATTAGTCTACAACTTTCTTTGCGTATCCCAAGCATGTCTGAAAGTTGATGAGTTGTTACACGTCTATCAACTTTTACCAAAGAGCGAATTTTCTCCACAATTTCCTCATTCTTTGAAGTTGAAAGGCGCCTTTGGTTCATCTTCAATGCTTTCTCGCCCATATTTAAAGCGGTTGTACTACTCATACCAGCGCCCGCTCTAGCGGTTACGTAGCCCCGGACAAAAAGACAAATTGCCGCCCCTTAAGAATAAATATATATTTTTTAAATGAAGGTACACATTTAAATTCTTATTTTCAATAAAAATCACTTATTTTCAATAAAAGTCAAATCATTTTATTTAAATTTTAATAAAAACATATATTTAGAAAGAAACATATAACATGACATAAGATTGATAATCAAGCAGTACAAAACAGTAGAAATGAATTAAAAAATATCTGTACCTAGCCACAAATTGTTAACCATATAATTTTTTACGTTGCAAAATGTTGCTAAAAATGCGTATTATTGCACAAACAATCAAATGCCATTATTTTGAAAATAAAACAAGGTAACATCACCTACGCTAAAATCACAAAAAAAAACTTTTTTTCTTACTTTGAGTTCTGCAAACTTTTTTATTAGATCTTTTAAATTTACTTGATCAGCAATTTCATGCTCAATTGCCAAACCATCAAGACGATTTTATGTAGTAGTCGAACGTAAAAAGTTCTTAATTAATTTTAACTTAGAGAAACTCCTTTCGCCACTTGCTACAGTTATTGGTATCGTTAACAATATTCTCAAAGCAATAGTAAGGTTTGGGGCAAAATTTAACTTTGTTATTTAACTCAGTACATTGCTTAGGCTTTCGTTTTTGCCCCAAAGCGCAGATTCTGCTGAAATTTCCTCTGCTAATTCTACCCCATTTATGTCAACAGAATCATCATCAGTTAAAATACATTCTATATTCTTAGAGTGCTTAAGTAGCATTTCTTTGGACATGGTTTTTAAATCGTGTATATTATATAAGAATCGAAAATACTTACTATGATTACTAAGTTGTTCAAATCTAGCATCTAGTAGTGCATTTAGTGCTTGATCGAATGTAAAATAAGAAAAATCTATTTTATATTCTTCTTTAGGATCTTTGATGGGTTCATCTCGTGCTTCGTATGAGAAGTTCCTTTTTCTTCTCCTAACGCGGTGTCGTGTTATTGTTAATGAAAATTAGCCTACACATCAATTTCGGTAGTAAGTTCTTTTGCATCAATAATAGTTTCATCGAAGGACGAATCCGATTGAAGATTCTTAAAAAATATTTTGCAGCTTTGTAAAAGATCAAGTGCAGAGGCGAGATCAAAATATTTTGTTTGCATAAACTTGCTTATTGGATTAATGGAATTTAGTATTTTATGCCAAATAACTAATAAACACAAAAACTTAAATTATTTAATACAATTTAATAAACCCGAGGCCTCGTCCCTTATTAAATTATCAATTTCTTGGTTTTCGTAAATGCTTAGCAAGGCGTCGTATACATCTCCCAAATGGAATCTCAAAGTCTTTAAGGCTCTATCCTATTCTCCCATCTAGTGTCACTCAATGGTTTCAAAGTTAAACCTTGAACATGTTTTAAAAGTATTTTCCATCGAAAAGTAGATGCCGAAAAAAATAAATATATTTTTTGGACCGTGTTGGAGAAATTAGCGGCTTCCAAGGATGCTTTTGCCATATCATTGACTACAAGATTGAGAGAGTACCTACAACACGAAACATAGAATGCTCACGAATTATATTGTTTAATTCTAGATTGCACTCCTGCTTTACCACTATGGAAATTGCCATGTACTGAAGCACTCAGTGTCTCTATCGGTGGTTCTTGTTTTGTTATTAATTTACATTCCTCTGTAAATAATTGACACTCTCTCTTTCTACTCTTGATTATTTAATTACATAAATTGCTATTTACAACTGTACAATATACACTTTGAAAATAATATTAACTTGATAACTGTCTTGACAACGTCAAACTCTCATCTGCGCTCAGCACTCTCAGCGCCCTTTACAGTCTATAGGGAATATTTTCCACAAGCGCCCCTCATATTGGACCCGTTGTCGTATCCCTGCCCTCTGATATCCTGCAAATTTAAACCCAAGTCATTAAGTTCTCCAATTATAATATCATACATTTGTTTTTCTGTGGATCTTTCGACTGGTAAGCCTAAAAAGCTTTCATTAATTTTAATTTCAACATCAGCGTCAAATTTATTGATTGAGACATATCTGATTACAAGAATCATTTGCCCTGCCTTACGAATGTCAGGAGTACACTCTAAAATTATGGAAAAAATATTTGGATTTTTTTTTTATTTCATCAACAATATGATACTTTACATTTTCATGCCGTAGATCTATTATCTCGTTTTGTATACTTTCCCCAAGATAGTGAGCTTTAGTCTCTTCTTTTTTGAGTACTCTACGGACGTGCTCTTCCATAATTGGATCAAATTCAGATAGCAACTCAACTATTTTTAAGAAATTACCGTTGTTATACTTGTCGCTTGTACTTTGAAAAGCCAGACCACTTTTACCAAGCATTTTAGTAACTGCTACGATTCTTAGAAGCCTCTCGTTCCAATGATTTGTTTCGGCATTAATAATTCTTTGACCAGCCGCATCTATAGTTTTACAACACTTTAACCTTTGGTTCATTTCTACATGATTTTTGGGCCTGAATATGATTTTCGGAAATTTCATGCTCTTTTAAAGTTTCGCCGAGGTGCTTCCAACTTTTAAAACCCTCCTTTGAAAGAGAACTAACAAAATAGCCGAAATTTTTGCAACAGAAACAGTAAACATAGTTTTGTGAAAGAGAGTACACTAGACAGTCTCGTAAAACTTGCTCTCCACTGCTTAAAATTCGTGCATAATAATTTACGCTAAGATGTCGACCAGTGTCATTGGAAGGAAATTTGTAATTATGCAATGGTTTAGGTGGTTCTTGTCTTACTAAAAAACTTCTTGACCACAATGCTGGATCTGTTTGTAGAACGCTTTCTGTGGTTGTCACGTTGGTGTCAATTTTTTCATCTAGTGATGATAGAGTCAAGAGTGTTGTCTGTTCCAATTGATTTAGAAACTTCGCATGTTTGTTTGTCATCATCCTCCTCTGAGGAATCCTTAATTTCTTTTATAACTAGACTTGATGTTGGATTCTCAGAGTCGTCATCTGTTTTGGTACAACTCTGGATATAATATTTTAACGCGCCAGCTTGTTTTTGCCTTTCGGCTTCCTTTTCCAGCCTTCTTTTTGTACTGGTAACCAGACAGTTTTCTTTGGTCGTCAGACATTCTGGAACAGGCACGCCCATAACTCAAATTAAACAATGTAATCTATAAAATAATATAAAAGAAAATAAATATATATCCTTGTTCTAAATAAGCTAAAATCTTAATTAACATAACTTCAAAATTATATTCCGTCAATCGACATAAAAATATTTATGCGCTACGAAAAATATGTTTCGTATCCTGTGAACCTAAAGAAAGTCTAGTATTATTCTTTTTGGATTTTATAATAACAAATATTTCAGCAAATCATAAATAGTCATTAAAAACAATTTTTTAATTCTTGATTTTGAAATTTTATTCAGTTCAATTATTCAAATATATTATTATAAAACGCGTTCTATCGAAGCAATGAACTTAATGTCTTATATTATATTGATTCAAATAATTATTTTCATAAAACAAAAATTTAAATAATTATACATATAGAATACATTCAAATTTGATACAATATTTTATTGTTTCAGAAAACAGTCTTTTTGGATAATTTGCATATTTATTTTATTTAAAAACGCTTTTATTGTTTCGATGCGATAATCGATTTATGATAACCTAATATCTACCAAACTAAACAACAGCTAAGTTATAGATGTACTTACCTTTAAAAATTAAGAAATCGCACTGAAGTAAATTTTATGAACTTTCACTTGTTATTACCATCGACGTAATAGCAAGAATAATATTATTGTGTAGTGAAACTGCTCTTTTATAGTTAGAGGTAATAGGCAAGTCTATGCATGTTTAAACACAAGTTGAAGCAGCGCTCTGCTCACGTGCTAATGCTATTCTGTTCAGAAAAGTATATGCATGTTCAAACAAGTTCACGCAGCGTCCTTTACAAATTCTGCGTTAATTTTTCAATAATAGACATTTTTCAATTTTAGACATAGACAATATAAATATGCTACGTACTGTAAATTCTTAGCAAACGAAAAAATCGATATGTGAAATTTTCTATTAATTGGGCATTTAACACATCAATATTTTTCTCACACTTACAGCCAAAATGGCGCCCCTAAATATTGGCGCCCGGGTTGCCCGCCCCTAGAGCGGGCCCTGCTCATATACTTGTGTTCTTAATAACGATGCATCACTATATACTGTTCGAATCATCTCTAATGTTTCGGTAGCAGATTTACCTAATTTGTAACAAAATTTAATGTTACAACGTTGTTCCATTTCGGAGCAAATTTTTTTGCACAATGCCTTCTCAGTAAATGAAAATTACTACGGCGTTTTGATATGCAAACGACTAAATAATCAGCTTAAACTGGCTTTAACAAGAGTTGAGATGTCATTCTTTCTAGCCAGGCGATTATTCTTTCATTTTTTTTATTCTATCGTTTGATCTTTTCATTTGTCCGGTTACTTTATGGGCGCACCTTGTGTGTATATATATATATAATATATATATATATATATATATATATTAAATGAACAAGTCTTTTAGCTCAATGTTGTTAAAACCACAGAGAAATTATGTTTCTCGGATTGTTTTTTGCCCCCCCCCCCCCTCCACGAGCATAAAAAAACGTGAGAAACTCTAGTAAAACATATCCTACACAAATTTTTTGCTAACCATCCCCCCCCCCCCCCCCGCAATATCAGTCCCGCCTCTCTAGGGGCTTCTCCAGGGGTCACGCCCCCGAGGTTGAAAACTACTGCTCTGGGCATTGGTTTTCTCCAATGCCTAAAGTAGTGGTTTTCTCTTAACGCGTTGCTGTGATATTGAACGAAGACAGTCTTGGAATAAATCTGTCTCTCCGAAAGAATTAAAACAGTTTAATGAGATTCAAAAATTTTCTCAAAAACGTAAATACGGAATCTATTATAGCTCTGCAATTAAGAATTCTTTGCCTATTTTCTCAAGATTTCGAAAATTAACGTGAAATTCTATTTCTTTTGTGGCAGAAACACTCTGCCCTAAAATATTGTTTAAATCCTTTATCTGGAATCTGCTTCTACTTCACTAGCACATCCAAGAGAACTTTCCAACATTTGGCTCCTACTGCGTGAAATTTTAACTGATGGGTGAATAAAAAGAAAACTTTTTTTATTAAGGGGGCTATTTATTTGCAGTTTTTGTAAACCATAAAGCACCAAAAACAGTTTATTATCTTGCATTTTTTACATACAGACCAAATTGATTAATTCTTTAAGGTGATTCACTCGAAAGAGGCCCCGAATATTCAGTAATAACTCTTGCTAGGATGAAGCAATCTGAACAGAAAAAAATATGCGCTACATACCTTGACGTATGTGCAATCGGTTGCATTCCATGCGATGCTGGAAGTGAGCTTTGTTTTCTGCCAGACACGTTTCGACGCGGCGGTCCATGTTCCTGCACGTATTGGAAAGGATATCGGGGGGGGGGGGGGGATAACAGCAATTTCACATTGGATGTTTTCCTTCAAACCTTCCACAGTGCGAAGCTTGTTCAGATAGACTCTTCCCAAAGGAAGAAGTCTGGTGATGTCAGATCTGGAGACCGTGATGGTCAAAGCCCTTCTGAAATTGCCATGTTGCCGATAAAGAACTCAATTTCATGCATGCTCTTACCGATGTGCTCTCTTGCTGGAAGTAACCTCCGTTAACTCACGATCATCCAGTTGATTCATGAACTGTTCAAAAAATGTCCAAGTACATATCGGTGTCAAAGGAAATGGGACCTATGATGCTCAACCGACACATTGCGCACAGCACACCAACTTTAAGATCATGGGGCGATGGTTGGTGAGTTGCAAAGGGATTTTACGCTTATACGATTTTCCACGTGACACCCATAAACGAGCGCTTTCCGAGCTAACATACGAGGGATGGAACTTTAATAGTGGCAACACTGTTTGTTGCAGAGCCCCACGCAGCAGAATCCAGGAAATTTCTATGGATGCAATTTCCGCCTTTTTAACGACAGAACATTAAGGGTCTGTTGCATTCCCATTGTAAGTGATTCCAAAAGTAAAGAAACTCCAATGCAACAGGCAGAGACTGACGTAGCAACGAGTATTTTCAGGTTTGAAACTCTGCCGTCGAAGAAACGGATCATTGCAGGCTATCGCCCCTAACACTCGATGCACTCGCAATCGCACGCCACACCACACCACACCAATAGGACAGACAGGTCAAAGAGCAAACCCGCAGAGGAAATACTCGGACATCTGCAGAAAAACAAAAATAGGACGAAAAGACGGGAAGGGGGAACTAGGGCCAAAGGAACCTAACAGAGTCAGATCAAAGGAGCTCGAAGACCCCCTTTCATAAAAAAATTTTATTGATAGGCCCTGTTTTTGTTAGTTTTTATGTTTTGTAAATAATAATGAACTTATAAACTTGAAAAACTAAATGATTAGTATAATTAAATTTTTTTAAACCACCAG
This sequence comes from Dolomedes plantarius, assembly GCA_907164885.2. NCBI lineage: Eukaryota > Metazoa > Arthropoda > Arachnida > Araneae > Dolomedidae > Dolomedes > Dolomedes plantarius. The sequence goes on along the minus strand of OU015492.1, from coordinate 31,427,373 downwards.
GTATAATAAATTCCAAAGTCAATTCATACAATAATGTAAGTATTTAGAGACCTGGTGATTTGTATTGGTCTTGGTGGCAATGGATTCGGTCCACCCATATTCAAAATGGTAGATTGGTTGGAAACGCTACGGTCATCTTTTGCTCTACAAGAGCTAATAAGACCGAGCCTAACATTTTAAAGACGATTCCAAACAGCTACGACCCTTGACAAAAGAGGAATTCGAACGAGCAGACTCTGGGACAGAGAGATAGAGCCTCAGGAATTTGGCCATCGTCCGGCAGCAAAGTGAAAACAATGTAATAAACACGGGGTCACCGAGAGAACGATGCTATAGTTGACTTCAGTAGTATTTATATTGCTCTTGTTTGATAAATGCTAAAACATACGCGTGAATGAAACTAAGGATTTATTACACTTCATAAGGGGATAAGCTGAGGCAGCACACAATGAACAGGGGCTCTGATTTCAAAAACGCGTGGATTTCGCTGCTCTGCAAGATGCACAAGACTTTCTGTGTGACAGTGAAAGTGAACCAGAACTGGAGCTGTAATGGTAAAACATTGACTGATTGGTTGAGAGCACTACGGTCCTTTTTCGCTACACGAGAGCTCATTAGACCGGGACCAACTGCTTAAATCCGATTCCGAACGGCTGCAAACATCCATGCCAACAGTGGGACTCGAACCCACAGATTCCGATACCAAACGCCAGAGCACTAGCCATTCGGCCACCAGACTCTGCATGTTTGATTACCACGGTAGCCCTAGGTGTTCGTAGCCGCTCACATTCGACTTTCAGCTATCGATCTTGATCAATTTAGCCTTCGTGGTCCAGAAGAATACCGTAGCGATCCAAACCAAACGAGACCAAACCTAAAACAATTTCCAGACTAACCATGCATCATACGCTGGGCATTTAGGAGATATAATAACAGACATATAGATTGGCAATCATCTTTTACCACTATTCAACAGCGTAAAAGACTCTCCTGCTGCAAAGAGCGTAGAAATAACATGAAAGAAAAAAAGTATACTGCCCTGACGGGTAATTTTTCAGGCATTTTGCAGATGGTCGTGTTTAAATTTTTCGTCAGTAACATGCAAGGGGAAGAAGAGAAGCAAGCTGTTTCCCAGTCTCTATGTTACAAGCTGTTGGAGACGGTAGTATGGAGTGTGCCATATTTAACCACCCATAACTTAGGTTCTTGGTTCAAATGGAATGCGTGTCTATGCTGAGCTTATTTTATATGTATGTAGTGAAAGGTTTCAGTGTTAAAAATTTTAACAATAAGTAGCAGCAAGGGTTACAAAATTCAAATAAAACTCAAATATTTCAATGTTCTATTAAACAACGCCAACATTATATAGTGGTTGAAGTAGCGAGCTTCCACAAAGTGGGCGTGACTTCAGATCCCGGCTAAGGCATGGATGGTCCTGCGTTGACTCCTCATACGGAGAATAGTGTTAGTTCACCTATATCAGTGTGGTCCAACCCGCGGCCCCACGGGCCGCATGCGGCCCACCAATTCATTTTTGTTGGTCCTTGCCCTTCTTACTGGAAAAATATTTTAGTGCGAAAAGTTTAGTTACGAAAGTGCTAATTTTGTTCTCAAACAAACTAAATCAAAAATGAGAAATCGAATTGAAAGTGCTTCACTGGAATCGAGCCTGAGACTTTGCCTTACTGAACTTACAGTGGACATTGATAAACTTGTATCAGGAAAGCAGTGCCAATCATCACATTGATTTCTCGACTGTAAAATGAAATGGTATAATAAACTAGTATATTAAGCTTCTTTTAATATAAATTTTACTAAAAGTTTTTGAATACAATATGTAATTCGTTTTCTTTCTGGAATGTCTCTGGCCCTAAAATTCCAATACTAAAGTTTGAATGGCCCTCGGGTAAATAAAGGTTGGACCACACTGACCTATATGATGCTCTCGTAATAAAATCGCGGTAATAATCGATGAATGTCCACAAGACAAAGAGCATACCGCTTTGGTACGTACACACACACACACACACACACACACATATATATATATATATATATGCAGTAACCACCGCTTATAGTGATCAGTGGTTATAAGAATCAATATCGCGAAAACAAAAACAAATGTATTATTTCCATGTTAAAACTTTCGCTTTAAAGAATCAGTTCACCGGTTTTAAAAATCAGTTTACATTCTTCGCTTTCCTTTCATTTTTCCAAAAAAGCCACTTAAACCCTCAAGAGGCACGAAGTTCTCTTTTTTTTTTTATTTTTTTTTTTAAGAAAGATTGATAAGATGGGATGGAATAGAGTCGTAAAATTCATCCCTTTCTTTGTTAGTCATAACATAATAGTTTCCCCTTAAACGCTTTAGCACAACACTGTCCTATTAGCTTGACCCAGGGCCATCTTTACCCGTCCGGGTCCGATTTCACTTTTCTCCACTGGCAAACAAAAAAGGGACTCTTTTTTCTCACCTCCTGGACCCTGAAACACATAAATCTTTGGCGAAGTGTCCACTATCACTTAGGCAAACGGGACATTAGTAGATTCAGCACGTTATCAAACCGTAAAACGTAAGCTAGAAGGTGAATCTTCGTCTGAGACTATTAGTATTTAAAGAGGTATAAACAACCTCCTGAAAACTTCATTACGTCGAACTACCATAGAAAACTTTTTGTTGCTCTCTTCCTGTAGTTGAAATGTTAAAACTGTTAAGCAGGTATGTTTAAGAAATATTGGATTTTTTTCTTCTCTTACTATAATCATGTGTATCTACTTATAGGTCTAGAAATTAAGTTGCATTTTTAAAATTATAAAAAATAATTTTAATAAAAGATAATTAACGTAAATTAAAGAGTATTTTATGGTAAATTATCTAATATATGTATATATAGGTGTGTGTGTGCCTGTCATAAAACCTAAATTTCGGCTATAAGAATCAACCGCTTATAAGAATCAAAAACAGCAATAACAAACATGATTCTCATAAGCGGAAATCACACACACACACACACACACACACATATATATATATATACACACTGCTGGCCACTGTAAATGCAACACCCTGAAGGAAACATGCAAATAACATGAAATTTACAACATGCATTAGCGGAGGTGAGATATGCAAATGATTAGAATTTCAGCGCAGACGCACATCACGCGCGCCTGTGGCGCCACTTCAAAGCGCTATTTAAGGCTTGGAGATTTCGACGATTCCAAGTTCGGCAATTGTGTTTTTCTTGTGGTTTTTTCAAAAAAACTATCAATTATGCCTCGTTGAAAACAGCGATCATCTTTTGATCAAGTATCCGAGTTCGACAGAGGAAGGATAGTGGCCTACCGAGATTGTGGATTATCTTTCAGGGAAATCGGTAGTCGTGTTGGACAAAACCAAACAACTGTAATGCGGATATGTGATCGTTGAATGCAGGAGGGTACGACGGACCGGCGTGTTCGATCGCATCCACCTCAGCGCACCACTTCACGTGATGACACGCAAATTGTGCGCATGGCAGTGACGGATCGCTCAGTCACATCACGAACCATAGCGCAGCACATGCAGTCTGTAACGCATCATCCAGTGTCTGCGCGTACCATTCGACGCCGTTTACAGCAGAGTGGTCTGTCCGCAACACGTCCATTGCTTTGTCTACCCTTGACGCAGAACCACAGACGTCTCCGCCGCCAATGGTGCGATGACAGAAGGATATGGACGGCAGAATGGAATGAAATTGTTTTTACTGACGAGTCACGCTTCTGTCTGCAACACCACGATGGTCGCATTCGAGTCTGGAGACACCGTGAAGAGAGGATGCTGAACAGCTGCGTTATGCACCGCCACACTGGTCCTGCACCGGGTATTATGGTATGGGGCGGTATTGGATATCACTCTCGCACACCTCTAGTACGCATTGCCGGTACTTTAAACAGCCAGCGCTACATCTCCGAGGTGTTGGAGCCAGTTGTCCTTTCTTACCTTCAGGGCTTGACCACAGCCATATTTCAACAGGATAATGCGCGACCACACGTGGCACGCATTGTCCAACGGTTCTTCGTTAATCGCCAGATTGAATTGCTTCCCTGGCCGCCTCGCTCTCCGGAACTTCCGCCGATAGAAAACATGTGGTCCATGGTTGCTCTACGATTGACCCAGATTCCATCCTCAGCTGCCACAGCAGATCAACTTTGGCAACGCGTGGAAGCTGCTTGGTCTGCTGTACCCCAAGAACTCATCCAAAGTCTCTTTGAATCAATGCCGAGGCGTGTGGCAGCGGTGATCTCCAACAATGGCGGCTACTCTGGCTACTGATTTTGGCAGGAACCACACTTCACAGAAGTCTATAAATTTAATCATTTGATACTTGGTCAACATGTTATCTACAAAATAAATTTTGTTGTGATATCTCTTGTCTTTCTTGGTGTTGCAATTTGGGTGGCCAGCAGTGTATATATATATATATATATATATATATATATATATATATATATATATATATATATATATATATATATATATATATATATATATATATATATATATATATATATATATATATATGTGTGTGTGTGGGGGGGGGGGGTGCTGGAACTGAGGAACGACGCCTTCATACACACTCACAGGGTTTATTTTATCCCTACACAAGACACTTAAATATATAATATAATGAAATGAGGTTTCTTAGCTCCTACTTGAGCAAAGCAATCTCTCCTCCGCGAGAGCGTACTTCCAACTCGCGTATTTCGTCTTCAAACAGGAAGTGGTGGGAGGGCCCTCTAGCGGCTAAAAGTAACTCGCTCCCACATTCGGCATCCTGACTCCCGTTTACGCCTCGAAAACGACAGTCACCATCAAACTATGGATCTTGAAAGTCTCTGAAAAATAACAATACAAAGAAATAAAAAAAAGAAAAGAGAATGGAGTGTTCGGAATCTGCACAGTTTTAAGCTGGAACCGTCCAGAGCTTTATGTGGTCAGCTGCTGTGGAAGTGCAACCGGAACCTTCATGTTGTCCTACATTTTCCACTTCGTACCGATCGTTGCCCTTTTTTACTGTTACTCAGTATGGTCCAAAGAATTTTGGTCTTAGCTTTAGACCGCTTGCAAACTGCGTGCGTTGTATGGCCACCAGCTCATTAACGTTGTACACCTGCGCCTTTTTTCTTTTTCTATTATACGTTTTTCTGTTCTGTTCCTGTATTCTTAGAATGTTCTTTCTCGCCTCTTCTCTTATATCTTCTCTGTCCTTCATCAAACAGTTCGTTTCTTCTTCGAAAATTTCTACGATCTTCAGATCCTCTCGATTTCTCATTTTTACACCGGTGAGGAGCTCAAAAGGGGAATTCTTTGTGCTTCTGCACGTCGTGCTATTTAAGATCCGCTGGACATGTGCGACATGCTTGTACCATTTGGTAGGATCTTCAATGGACAATTTGGCCAGGACTGGGATCAAAGTCAAATGAATTCTCTCCACCTGTCTATTTCCCCGTGGAATGCCGGTAGTTGTAAATACGTGTCGAATTTTCTCTTGCGCACAGTAGTCTTCAAAGTCCTTGGAGGTGAAACCCGCACCTCTGTCTGTTATTACTCTCGAAGGATTACCGAAAATCGCTTTTTGCAGTCTCAACTTCTGCAAGGCATCTTGGGTTGATGTAGACTTTACTGGGTAAAGCCAGATGAATTTTGTAAATGCATCAACAACGGACAAAATATGATTATAGCTCTTATTTGTTGATGGTAAAGGTCCAATAAAATCTAAATGAAGAGTGCTCAACGGAATACTCTCTTTGGGTATAGGGTTCAGCAAACCTTCGCCCTTCCCTCGTTTTCTATCGCACATTATGCACTCTACACAATTTGCAATGACTTGTTCGATTCGTTTTCTGGGGCTAGGAATATAAAAGTCCATCTTCAGCAGATCTTCCGTTTTAGACACTGCGAAATGTCCCTTGCTATGGATACTACGGATGATTTCTAGCTCCAACGCTTCGGGGATCACAAGTAGTTCATGGCCATTCTCGTACTTGTATAGTACACCGTTTTTTACCGCGTAGTCTTCCTTGAGTCCTTACTCGACTAAGGATTTTAACAACTGGAGGCGCTCATCACTATTTTGCGCAGCTGCAATTTTAGCGGTAACTTCTCCCTGAGAACGAGTAATCATCATGACCGTGTTTCTACTCAGCGCATCAACGTGCTTCATTTGCTGTCCAGATCTGTGAACGACTTCATATTCAAACTCTTCAAGAAGTAAAGCCCATCGTGCTACCTTGGGAGTTAGGTCTTTTTTTAACATAGTCTTCTGAAAAGCATCACAGTCCGAAATAATTTTTGGACCCAGAAGATAGTTCCTGAATTTTTTTTAGAGCTTCTACTATAGCTAAAATTTCAAGCTCATAACTGCATATCTTTTCTTGTTGGGGGGGGGGGTCGTTTTTTTTGCTCATGAAGTGTATGGGGTGTAATTGTCCATCAGCAGATTTTTGGAGCAACACGGCGCCGAAGCCATGGTTGCTTGCGTCCGTATGCAACTCTAGTGGGGCTCCTTGTTTGAAAATGTGAAGAACAGGGCTTGTCGACAAAAGTTCCTTCAGTCTGTTAGATGCTTCATTTTGTTCAATTCCGAATTTGAATTCTACCCCGTCACGAAGGAAGTCACGAAGGGGTGTGGCAATTTTAGAGTAGTTCGCAATAAATTTTCTGAAGTATCCTGTCAGACCCAAGAAGCTCTGAATTTGCTTTAAGGTTTTGGGTTCTGGAAAATTTTGAACCGCCAAAGTTTTATCAGGGGAGGGACGAATTGTACCATCTTTAATAATATACCCCAGAAATTCTATTTTTCTTTTTAAAAACTGACATTTTTAAAAATTAATTTCCAAACCGCACTCCTTGGCTACTCCTAAAACGCGTTTCAACTTCTCTAAACCCTCTTCTTCAGTACGTGCCGGTATAATAAAGTCATCCATATACACAACAACAGTGTTATCCCACATTAATTCCCTAAACACATTGTAAATGAATCTCTGAAATACACTTGGGGAGGTTGACAAACCAAAAGGAGCTTTCAAAAATTCGTAAAGACCAGCATGAGTAATAAAAGCTAAATATTTCGTGCATTGTTCCTGCACGGGAACATGAAAAGAAAAACCGTTTTTCAAGTCTAACGTTGAAAAACCCTTTCCTTCACCCAAATGATCTAAAACTTCCTCCACTTGAGCCATTGGGAATGAATCTTTAACTACTTTCTTATTTAACTTCCTGAAATCCACGCATAACCGCGAAGTTCCATCCCGTTTTTTACACAAAACGATAGGCGAAGAATAATCCGAACAGGAAGGTTTAATAATCCCATCCCTTAACCATTCATCTATCTGTTTATCGACAATTTTTTGTTCTGCAAAAGGAATTCTCCTGGATCGTTGAGAAACAGGTATGTCATCTTTTAATACGATATTCATTTTTAAATCTGTAGCACGTGGCTTTTTCTGCGGTGTGTACTCTTTAATCAAACCAGAAATAGTATTACGCAATTCCTTATCAACAACGTGTGTTAAATCCACTTCAGTGTGCTTCTACAGCTGCCGAAATGAAAGACAAAAAGTCTCTCGAGACAGGCAAAGAATTATTGATTCTTTCCGAAACGACAGTGTCGCCTACACAGGAGTTATTGAGCAATTGTAAACATTTAGGTGGAAATATCCCCTCCACTACAAGTTCAGTACAGATCACCGCTTCAAGGTCAACCCACTCGCCACTCTCGCATAAAGCAAACTGAAAATTCGCCGTGTCAGCGTTGACACGTTACCAAAACAACTTTGGATTTGCAATTCCCCAGTAGAATGTTTATCAGGAAAGAGAGATTTTCTCAAAATAATCAGCTCACTTCCTGAATCTTTTAAACACTTTATTTTTTTCCCATCCACGAATAAATCAATATATTCTAGCTCGTTCTTGGCCATGCTATCCGATTTACTTTTGATTCCTGATGCTATATTTTCCCGTTTATTATATGGATTTCCACTTTTTTCGAAACGTTTTGGACAATTTCGCACGAAATGAAATGATTCCCCTCTATCACCACAAACATAACAGATTCTTTCGGAAATTCGCTCGACAGGGTTACTCAGTGATTCCTTAAAATTATATTGTGCTTTTTTAGAATAGTTTTTGTTAAAACTAGACCTTTTGTTTACTGTTCTATCCACTCGCGTATTATTGACCTCGGCTAAAAACTTTCCTCTAGATGAATAAAATAAATCACATTCTCTCCCTAATTCATTAGGCTTAAAAACTTTTTTACCTTCCCGAATACTAATGTGCTCCCTAGTTTTAAAATCTAGTGTTTCATACAATTTGTCAAAAACTATAAGATCACGCAATTTCTTAAAATCATAAACTTCCCTTAGCTGGCAATAGTAATCGAAAGTCGCACTTAAACGCGAAGAGAATTGAACGTATGATTCATTAGGATTTCTCATCGCATTTTTAAAATTACTTAAACAATCGCGTGGCGTTGGCTGAAATTCTTTTAAAATTAATGCTTTTAATTTATCATAATCAGCAATTTCTTGTTCGGTAGCGTAAGCTAGAACATTGTTACCTTTTTCTCCTAATATGTTAATTAGTACTTTACTTCCGATTTCAACTTAATGGGTACGTTTTTGGTACTAAAAGCTTTTTCAAGCGACTTGAAAAACAAATGCAGAGCTTCCGGTTTCTGAGGGACAGCAATTGTTAACGTTTTGACACTTCTAATCAAAGTCTCTAAATTATCCGATTCTGGTTCAGAATCCTTAAGCACAGAACGATCTGAAGTTTCACTAGGACCAGGTGTCCGTAGTTTTAGTTTTTGAAGTTCAATCTCCTTCTCGAGTCGGGCTAATTTTATCTTTTCAAGTTCAATTTGTGACTGCTCTGCAGCGGTTTTAACTTTTTCATCCTCCATGATCGATTTTATAGTACCGCGCACAAATTCAGGGTCGGTTTTGAAAATGTCAGAACTTTCAATCAAAGTTTTGATTTCTACCACTTTCGCTTCAGCCGGCACCATTTGGCCAAGCTCTTCCGCGACTACCCTCAATTCTTGTTTTTTTAAATTACTAAGCATGCTCATAATGTTCATAAAAATTGTACCTTACTTTTGCTTTCAAAGTATCACTGCTAGTCCAACCCGGCACTCTACTTCTGTTTTCAAAGATGCCGTTAATCCATCCGCCTCGGGCCCCCAAATTTCCTGTGGGGTGTGCTGGAACTGAGGAACGACGCCTTCATACACACTCACAAGGTTTATTTTATCACTACACAAGACACTTAAACATATAGTATAATGAAATGAGGTTTCTTAGCTCCTACTTGAGCAAAGCAATCTCTCCTCCGCGAGAGCGTACTTCCAACTCGCGTATTTCGTCTTCAAACAGAAGTGGTGGGAGGGCCCTCTACCGGCTAAAAGTAACTCGCTCCCACATATATATATATATATATATATATATATATATTAGGGTGGCCCTTATTTTTCAACTTTTTTTTTTTAATGTCTCACCCCCTCAGTTTTTTTCAACTAGCCTAAAACTAAAGCCCCCAAAAAATCGGGTCCTTCGCATAATTCTAAGTGGTGCCGCAGAGGCTGTGAATGTCGCCATTTATGTAAAAATTAATGTTTTTCCCACAAGTTTAACAGAAAAAATGAAATAAGATTATATCCGCGTTAATAAACTAAATAATATCAAATATACACTAAAACATAGTTTTGCATAACCCACCAGCACGTAGGACTTACTATAGGGGGGCGCTGTGCAGGAGGCGTCGGCAGTCCTGGTTGTCGGGAAAGCTGACCACGGCGCTTAGTCAAAATCAGTAATCCTAAAATTAAGTCTCGTGAAAGTGCTCGTTTAGTAATTTCTGAAACTGTAATTTTTTGGCAAAAAGCACGAATACCATTTAGATAACCTCAACATTGCTTTGTTAAACCGGAAGCTCTATATAATGAATGGATAATGCTTCAAAAAAGTTCTAAACGAAAGAGCGAAACTCGGGAGCAAAAAGAACAAAATTTTTAAAAAAACTAGAGGACCTATTTGATATTGCTCACTCTAATGCCTTGGAAATTATTACAATAGAAGAAGACACACAATTTCTCATCTCCCAGAGGCAGAAAAGACGAATTGGTGTTTTAGGGGGCATTGATAAAAGAACTGATGAAAAGGAAAAAAAGAGTTCTAAAACAACTTAGTAGAAGAACAGCGACGAAAAAAAAATTAAAGAGGATAAAAAAAATGAGTGAAACAATGGAGGACATGAACTTGGACATCGAAGAGTCTTGTAAATAAAAACCATTAAGTACTTTTGAAATTTCCTTTTGTCCAATTATTACATTCTTAACGCAGTATTTTGTAGTATATTTACAAAAGGTTCTGTTTTAGTGTCAGTTCGTCTGAAAAGGAGAGTTCATCTGAAAATGAAATTCACCGTGAAGATACGTTGTGTCCCACAAATCAGCCAGGTCCACCCAAAGAATATAAACGTGGGAACATTAATTTTATTAACACGAAGTTGGTAGCAGCTCTTGATAAATGCAAGTTAAGTGGCAGAAACTCTGTCCACATTTTAATGGCTACTGCAGAAGTTTTGGGACACAACACTGAAGATCTAATTATAAATCGAACCTCGATACAGCGATGCCGTCAAAAGCTTCGTGCGGAGCGTGCTTCAGTAATCTGAAATGAACGTCTGACGTTACAGTTAGAGTTCACTACCGTCCACTGGGGTGGAAAGCTGCTTCCACCAATAACTAGAAACAAAAAGCTTGACAGGCTTTCAGGAATTATTTCCGCTAACGGACAAGAGCATCTTTTAGGAGTCCCTCAATTGGATTCTTGCAGTGGAGACGATATGGCAGAAGCTATTTACAACTTGCTTGCTGAAAATAAACTTTTGGATACAGTGCAAGCCTTGTGTTGTGACACCACTGCGTCAAATACTGGAAGAATAAAAGGTGCTTGCGTTTTATTAGAACAAAAACAGGGTAAAGATCACTTATACCTACCTTGCAGACACCATATATATGAATTGGTTTTAAAGTCTGTTTTTGAAGCATAGATTGGTACGTCGTCTGGACCCGAAACAGGATTATTTAAACGTTTTCAACAAGCTTGGGCCAATATATTCTAAATATACTGTTGGAATTGATGATCAATTTGTTGTGAACAGTATCGGTAAAGACATAGAGATTGTGCTTCATTTTGCCAAAGCACAAGTTGTTATTAAACAGACAAGAGACGATTACAAAGAGCTGCTGCAGTTAGTTATGATATTTTTAGGAGAACACGAAGCAAATGAAATTACATTTCGATTACCTGGTTCTTTTCACCATGCCAGGTGGATGGCAAAAGCTATTTATTGCTTGAAAATATTTTTCGAAATCAATTTCATTTGACTCAGCAGGAATTGCAAGGAATAAGGGATATTTGTATATTTATTGTAAAAATATACATAAAAGCTTGGTACAATGCTCCCTTAGCCTGCAAAGCACTATACCAGGATTGGATGTTTTTTAAAAGATCTTTATTTTTACAATGAAATAAATGAAAAAATTTCCCAAGAAACAACAAAATAATTTTGTGGACATTTGTGGTAACTTATTGAAGAAATAGTGGCTTTAGCATTTTTTAATGACACAATTCCTGTCGAAAAAAATTAAAGATGGCCAAAGTATTTAAAGAAAAAGAATCAACTACTTGTGACTCTAAGCGTTTCCATTTTGATTTAAAGGAAATGCCCGAATTCACACACAAAGAACTACATAACTTTGTGTCATAAAGCACATCCAATTTTTTTAAGCGGTTTAAAATATCGTCCAATTTTATTGCTCTTGATCTGGAATTCTCTTCATGATTATCAACGTGGCCTTACAGTAGTTAAAAATCTCACAGTTGTCAATGATATCGCAGAAACAGGTGTGAAGCTTATGGAAGAATATAACAATATTCTAACACACGATGAGGAGCAAAAGCAATACCTATTGCAAGTCGTAAAAGCATATCGGAGCCATTTTCCATCTTGCTCAAAGCTTTCATTATCAAAAAATTATTGAACCTTTTATTATTGAAATTTAATGTTATAAAATTTTGTTTTTGTGGTTAAGCATTTCTAGGCATTATTTCCGTTATTTTACTCCTAAATATATGTTTTAAAATTAAAACAGAATTATTAAATGTGTTATTGCGAAAATTTTGGAATTTAACTCATTTATTTCAATTTTCACCCCCCTTGCGGCACGTGTTATTATTAAAGAAAATTTTCAAAATTTTTACCAGTTAATTACTAGCCCAAAAGGAAAAGAAATAGGGGGTGAGACTTATAAAAATATAAAATTTATTTTTTGCCTATATGCTAAGAGCCACCCTAATATATATATATATATATATATATATATATATATATAGTAAAATCAAGAGTTTTACTGCTCATTTATGGAGGACATAAAAATAATTGTGATTTTAGAGAGGCGTAGTGGCTGCTATACTATCCATGATCATGCTGATACAGGCGTCTCTAAAAATTCTCTTAAGAAATTAATTTAATTAATTTGTGTGACAGCCTCGGCAGTTTTGGAATTGTCCGAAAGCTAGTCTAAAACCGTACGTCTGATGCGATTACTTATAGAAAAAATACTTTCCAAACAACAGCAATCAATCATGTACTAAAATCTGCATGAAGAAAGAGCTTGTGTTCTTCACTTTAAGATGTAATGTAGTAAAAATGGTGGGTCTCTTTTTAAACTGTAGGTGGCATAAGAATCCAGATTTCTTGGTTTGCCAATGTGTTCAGGGTACACAAGGAGCGCAGAAATTTATCCATAACTCTGGTGTACATGAAAGTCTCCTATCTTCTACAAAAAATGTCTCCAAAAAGTAACCATAGACGTAACTGGGAAAAAAAAAAGTTTTCTAGAGGCACCGAAGTAAACATACTATGGTTGGTGAAAATGCCGTATGAATGGTAAAAAAAAGTTACACAGAACTACACTGCTGGCCACCCAAATTGCAACACCAAGAAAGACAAGAGATATCACAACAAAATTTATTTTGTAGATAACATGTTGACCAAGAATCAAATGATTAAATTTATAGACTTCTGTGAAGTGTGGTTCCTGCCAAAATCAGTAGCCAGAGTAGTCGCCATTGTTGGAGATCACCGCTGCCACACGCCTCGGCATTGATTCAAAGAGACTTTGGATGAGTTCTTGGGGTACAGCAGACCAAGCAACTTCCACACGTTGCCAAAGTTGATCTGCTGTGGCAGCTGGGGATGGAATCTGGGTCAATCGTAGAGCAACCATGGACCACATGTTTTCTATCGGCGAAAGATACGGAGAGCGAGACGGCCAGGGAAGCAGTTCAATCTGGCGATTGACGAAGAACCGTTGGACAATGCGTGCCACGTGTGGTCGCGCTTTATCCTGTTGAAATATGGCTGTGGTCAAGCCCTGAAGGTAAGGAAGGACAACTGGCTCCAACACCTCGGAGATGTAGCGCTGGCTGTTTAAAGTACCGGCAATGCGTACTAGAGGTGTGCGAGAGTGATATCCAATACCACCCCATACCATAATACCCGGTGCAGGACCAGTGTGGCGGTGCATAACGCAGCTGTTCAGCATCCTCTCCACGTTGTCTCCAGACTCGAATGCGACCATCGTGGTGTTGCAGACAGAAGCGTGACTCGTCAGTTAAGACAATTTCATTCCATTCTGCCGTCCATATCCTTCTGTCATCGCACCATTGGCGGCGGAGACGTCTGTGGTTCTGCGTCAAGGGTAGACAAAGCAATGGACGTCTTGCGGACAGACCACTCTGCTGTAAACGGCGTCGAATGGTACGCGCAGACACTGGATGATGCGTTACAGACTGCATGTGCTGTGCTATGGTTCGTGATGTGACTGAGCGATCCGTCACTGCCATGCGCACAATTTGCGTGTCATCACGTGAAGTGGTGCGCTGAGGTGGATGCGATCGAACACGCCGGTCCGTCGTACCCTCCTGCATCCAACGATCACATATCCGCATTACAGTTGTTTGGTTTTGTCCAACACGACTACCGATTTCCCTGAAAGATAATCCACAATCTCGGTAGGCCACTATCCTTCCTCTTCGAACTCGGATACTTGATCAAAAGATGATCGCTGTTTTCGACGAGGCATAATTGATAGTTTTTTTTAAAAAACCACAAGAAAAACACAATTGCCGAACTTGAAATCGTCGAAATCTCCAAGCCTTAAATAGCGCTTTGAAGTGGCGCCACAGGCGCGCGTGATATGCGTCTGCGCTGAAATTCTAATCATTTGCATATCTCACCTTCGCTAATGCCTGTTGTAAATTTCATGTTATTTGCATGTTTCCTTCAGGGTGTTGCATTTACAGTGGCCAGCAGTGTATTAAGAAATAGATCTTTATGCTATATTAGTTCAGATAGCTGAATATTTTTGACATTTAAGGCTGATTTTCATATTTTTTTAAGCTGTCCTCATTATGTAATTTACCACAAAAATTTCAAGCAATTCTAGATTCTTCGAGGTATTTGGCATTTCTGCAATACGCCAATAAAAATTAAAGTAACGAGGAAAGAAATTTCTTTGATAAATGACTGAGATTCCGCGCGACCGAGTTAACACACGAGAAGTGGGGGGGGGGGGGGGGGGGGGGAGTTAACACGAAAGAAAATGGATCGACAAGGAATTGATTTTATGTTGTTGTTGTTGCTAATCTCCACGCCTAACCCCAGCTAGATCAAATCCATGAGTCCATTCACCTACACAAAATCATAGACCAAAAGAGGATCTGAAAAAAAGGTCGCCGAGAGACAACCCGTCACTCGCGAATATGCGCTGGGAAGGCCTGGTCCGCATGGCATTTAAGGCAGACGGGATGAGTCTTGCGACCACAATTGTATGCCAGTCTCTCTTCATCAGATGACCACTGAAAGAAACGAGAGAGTGCCGTCTGAGTGGGTTTGTCGCAGATGACTTAAGTATCCAAAGGTGCTTACTTTTATAAAAATGAGTTTCTTGGAGGACGGGGGGGGGGGGGGGGGTAAATATTCTCTGAATGTCTAAGTGCGATCACTAAAATGACTCAGGATTCCCATCTGCTATGTGTCACGTCTCGCTCATAGCGACAGGGAAAAAAAAAAAAAAAAAAGGTTTAACAGACACCTGCGAGGGTACCGCCACAGTGGCTATTTCCCAGGACTTGTGACTTACCTGACTTACACCGTACTCTGCTTCCAGGAACCGTACTCCGCGGAGATGCATGTCAAACCGCAAAGCTTGAGGTTTGACTTCTTTGCTAGCACGCTATTGGATGAAAAGACAGACTGCGTTTAGCGCACATCCCCCTCCCCCTCCTCACTTCCCATCCACGTTTCAATAATAAAAAAAAAATATTTTATTTTCTTTGTCGAAATTTTCGCGCTTAAGCTAAAGAATCAATTTCATTGGAAAATTGTCCCGTCTGCCCGCGCGACTCGTTAAAGATCGTATCCTCCATCAAAGTCTGTAAATGATACAACCGTTTAACGAACTGGAGAACTTTTTTTGTAGTATTTGGACGCATCGAGTTAGAAACACAAAATTTTTATTTCTAGCGAGTAAAATCATTGTGGCCCATAAGATTTCATGAATTTAGAGAAAATATGAAAAAGGAATCATAATTATTAATTTTCCTGTATTTTAAAAGTTTTTAAAACTTCCTAGACTTCTCAAATTTGCTAAAATTACCCCACAATTCTCCATTTCCCCAGATTTGACTCAAATGGCCATAGTTCTTTGAATATGATATACCAAATTTGAATAACTTAATTTTAAAAGAGGTTATATTAAAACTCTTGCTTTGATGTATTTTGTTTCATACTGTTTCATCGTGGTGAAATATACATTACAGCATATATTTGTATCAGTGCTTACAAAGACTGGATTTTGTGATGTCTCGTACCATTTTTATCTCCAGTTCTCTAACTTATTGACACAAAATTTTCACTACAGAAAAAATGAAGATACACTGCGTATGATTTATTAATTTCTCAGCTTTATTTGATTTAACATTAAAACTAAAAATTATGAAAATTTTACTAAAACAAAAAATTATTAAAATTATATACACAGATATACTTAATTCTTTTTTAAAGAAACTTCTTTTGATTAAAAATGAAGTATTATGCTTTGTGATAAACTCTTCAGATACAGAATATTTCATTGAACTAATTTAGAGAAAAATAAATTGAAATTAACTGGAAATCAATGAGACAAGTTTAGTGAAAAAAGATATGCACTTATAGGAAAGGTTCCTACCTATAAACTAAAATACAAGCCTCTATTTTGATAAAGATTATACATAAATCTAGATGAACCAAGTACATGAACACATTACAGTGAACATATTGTATGTGTTCTGATCAACACAACCAATATTGTACAAGTACATAACATATTGTATGTGTTGATCAGAGGATTAAGGCTTTCATACAGTATAATGAACTGTACACAGCAACAAATCCATTTCTCAAAGACAGTTATGATCAACTATACTGTTTAGATAGTAAATACAACCAATTATGAGAAGATTTGGTTTGGTTGAGAGCATTTTTTTTTTTTAAATTTTATTTATTTATTTATTTATTTATTTTTTTTTTTTTTGGGGGGGGGGGGGCTAGCTAAGGGCTAGCTAGCTACACGAGGATTCATTAGATAAGGCTTACTACTTAAAGCTGATTCCAAATGTCTGCAAACATCCATGCCAATAGTAGGACTTGAACCCATGGACTCCAGTACCAAATACAAAGCACCCTAGTCATTCGGCTATTGTCCAACCATTTTGAGAAGGAATAAACATAATTTGGGATTTTTGAGTAAAAAAAATTACAATTCTGCAGAGGAGTTTATACTGTCAGAAAATCTGTTTTCTTGACGACAGATAAAATATAGAAAGGCCCAAATAAGCATATTTAGGGGTATTTAAAATCTTTGCAACAAATACTGTACCTTCTTTACAAAGTAAAAATAGTAGAAATATCCAAACTAAGACTTTCAATTTTTAAATAAAGAGTTGATAGATACTTTATTCTTCAAAGACATAGCACTGTGTAAACACTGTACTGATACTCAGTTTATATCAAATAATTTTAATATAGTTATGTTTTAAAGATCAAAAATATCTTTAAATCCGGACACAAAGGAAATAACTATTTATACCACAAGAAATGTCTGTGTAAGCATGTAAGGATGAGGGAAGAACTTCTCTCATGAGGGAAAGAATGACAGTAGCAATGACTTTCGAGGCAACCACCTCCAGCAATGAGGAAACCAGTATAATAAAAATGATTTATTTTTGTCACTCAAAGCACAAAGTACATGAAAAGAACCTTTTCACCAGATACTTCAGCCACATGAAATTCGATTCTTTATATAATATGCATGCACAGTCACTTTAATTTATAAATTATATAAAATACTCTTAAATAAGATGATTTTAAGTCTACAAAAATGATTACACAAATCCAAAGTTCTTTGTTTTGATTGCTAGGAGGAGCTTGGAACGTAAAATGTTTTTAGATGAATAGAGGGGAATGTACAGCCTCGATATACATGTATTAGCAGTTGGAAGATGCTGGTCGTCCGCAGGTCGAATGGTGATGCTGGGCATGGGCTGGAAACCTTCTTCGCTCGCAGGCAATGCAGGACTGCCAGTCCAAAAGTAGACCTGAAAATTGAAACACAGATGAAATATGAGACCAAAGAAAAACACAATCAGTGGCAATATTCCCTGAATCTCTTATTTTCAAAACTTGTGTACAGGTCTTTTGAAACCCAGGGAATCCTATTGGGGAAAAATTTAGAAATATTTAAACTATTTACCAGTTACTACACAACTGATCATTTTCTCTCCCTTTTTAATGATAAGAAATATACTATATTCATTATTTTGTTCAGTTCAGAACTTTAGCAAACTGAAGTATACTAAATAATGAACCTGCAATAATTTTAATTCCCCTACATTTTTGGAACCGTTATCTTATTTCACATTTTTTTTTTTTTAAAAAGGGGTTTTGCAACCTGTACTATCAATTTGAAAATTTATGTTTCTACTTTTCTTTTAAGTATTTAATTAAAACCTGGAAGGCAAACAAAAATACATAAGGGGAAAAATTAGTACTTCATACATAAGGGAAATAATTAGTACTTCAAAAGGAAATTGAAAATAAGGAAATCTTAAATTTCAAGGACCATACAAGCATTTTTTAAATTTATAATTGGTGGTTATAAATTATTTACATAAAAATACAGTCTATTACCCAAGAGGCTTCACAGATAACACTCTAAGTGAATGACAGTAAACTAATTTACTTACTAGGTCTTGTTTTTCAAAATTTGACATCCTTTCCACAATAGACCAAAACCACCTTTTGAACCTTAGTAATCTATCTCCTCCACCTTCAGCTGAAAAAGAAAATGAATAGAAAATAAAATATGTATAATACACCTACAGATGCAGGGGAGAAAAAAAGGGGGACACAATTTATAACATATAAAAGTGCTTGATCTGTATACATAATAGTTTTCTGCCTAAATCAATAAATGACAGCTTCTAAAAACCAACATTAGAGAATAAAATAGACATCCAGTTACAAATCAATAGGCATGGTTTTCCTTCTGGCTGCAGAGAAATAGATGTGCTTGTCTTTATGAGCAATTCATAGGCATTCAATTTATTAGATAAAAAATGGTTAATAATTTAAATGTTGTAGTGGATTTCAGAAAGCTGTTATTTACTGATTCAACATCCTACAAAAATTTTAAGAAATATTTACACAATATTATACTTTCCGAACAAAGCCATGGACCTAACAGTTGATTTTTCAAATGCCAAGCTTACAAAAATCTGATTTTTTATTGCATGCAAAAATTTAGCAGTTATCTTATAAACAGTTTATCTTAAGGAATGTAACACACATGATGAACTTTTACTTCAAATAAATAAATGTAAATACATTTCACAATAGCTGTTAGTGTGTCACTGATACTTTACTTCAAAGTAGGGATGAGTTTGGCAAAAAATTGGAAAATGTCTCCAAAATATGTGTTTGCTACACTTTTCTCTAGCAATTCCCACTGCCATGGATTTTTAATGCCAAAGTCGATCGCATGAAGGTTTATTTTATCCGATCGACAAACTATATCTTTTCTAACAGTCGCCATAACAACAATATTAAGAAAAATAAAACTAATCTATTTTCTTACACCACGTATTAAACTAAAACAAAACACATACAAAATCAAAAGTATACAATGCTATGTGAGCAATGAGGAACACACGTGATACGGAACAAAGAGAGGCACATCGAGACCCGCAAATGAAAGAGTTTATCTGACTTTGCTGTGACGTCACGATGACAACATAGAGACATGTATCCTTTCACCAATCCACTTCTTTCACTTTGATCGCGCTTGAAACTGCTGGTGCGGACGTAGCATAAGCTAAATCTTTAAAAGTGGATCTTTAATCAAAAAAATTTAAAAAGTGGAATTTTTCTTTTGCAGAAAATATTAAAAAGAGGAAATCCGCCATAAAGCGGAAAAAACTCATCCCTATCACAGTCATCAGCTAAAGGTTAGCATGATATGTTTTATCTTAAGACAGAAATTATCAGCTCAAAGATTAAATTCCAAATATTATAACTTACCACTTTCATCGTTAAAAGATGTATAGCTAATAAGAGTTTGCACATTTATTTCTCCAACTCCATTCAGTAGAAGTCTGAAATCTTCTGCAGTAAGGCCTTCAAAGGAAGATTGTGGAAGTACATCATAGACTCCAGATCGAAGTGCCTGTAAAAGAATGTAATACATTGAAGCATGAATTCTACATTAATATCCGCAATGACTGCCACACACACACGTGTATGTATATATATATATATATATATATATATATATATATATATATATATATATATATATATATATGTATATATATGCAGGTATGTATGTATATTTATGTAAATATATAAATTTATTTTGTTTTAATAAAGCATTGATATATTTAAAAAAAGGACGAAAAATTAAACTTAAATTATATTTTTAAGAGACACATAACTAAGAACTAGATAATTTAATATCTATATTTTCCATGATGAACATTTGAACAAGATATTAACAAAACTTATACAATATTATCACAACTGTCTAGAGTAGCACTTATGATTTTCCCTTAGACAATGTCTTTGATAGACCAATGTAGTATTCCTGATAACAGCACTCACATTACATATACACAGCCTTCAAATTATTGTAAGTTTAAACATTTTTTAATTAGCATGGACCCTTTAAAGTTTGTGTCAATATACACTACACAACAATAAATGTTTTCTTTCAAGGGATAGATTTAGTTACCTAAAGATTAAAAGACCTAATCGTTTTAAACATAAAAAAATATAAAATGGATTATAATGCATTGATTACGTGAACAAGAGCTGTCATTTATAAGTTGAAACTCTAACTTTAAACATAAAAGGTTCAATAAATGGCTGCTTGATGCAACTGCAAAAAGAAATTCTTAGGCATTCCTATACATAAACTCTAAATACATTATACAGGGCACCTCAAAAAACCCTTCACACATATACAAGTATACAAGTTAGGAACTGGAAATTCACAAATGTTACCACATATATTAAGAGTTTTTCCGTGTCAAAAGAGTTCAAAAGAGGGCACTAGTTGTTCTGTGAAAGCAAAAGTTGTAAAATGACTATTTTGCTGTCCCACAAATTTCTTATTTACATCCCAAAATCATTTGGCAACAAGACAGTGCACTGTCTCATTGGGGTATGATTGTACGAGACTTTTTAAGGGGACACAATACCCTGTCATAAAAAATTTTTATTTTAAGTATTTTAATAAACATTGTAAAAGTATTGCATTTTAGCAGTCAATTTAAAACATATTCTGAAAAGTAAAATTTATTTTAACAGTAAATTTAATTAAAATTTAAATTTTTTTTCAATTTTTAAGTCTTTATAACTTTTTCAAATATTAATATTTTTGCTCCAAATTTTTCTAGTAAATGTATCTAAGCCTACTACATAAAACTTGGCATGGATTTTTTAGATATATTTAAAATTACATTTTATATAAATTTTTTTCTATTATTTGCAGTGAAAAACTATGAAATCTGACAGTTTGTTGTATATTTTCGAATATAAAAAAAAGAAATAAGCATTTTATTGCATAATTCCATGCCAAGTTTTATTCCATACATAATGGAAAACCTGTAAAAAAAGTTTAATACTTGTGTTTTAAACACAAAAAAAGTTTTAGAACTTTTACTGCATGAATGTCTAGAAAAAACAAACATGGAGAAAAAGCCATTTAAAGTCCATTTATTAAAAAAGTCCCTTTAAATGAAATGATATACAAGTCTTATGGGTATTTATAATAATCATATAAAACAAAGCATATATAAAACATTTTATCCATCCAACTTCAAAATAAAATATTTTATGCAATTTTAAAAACATGTCAGTGAACTGTAGAAAATAGAGTCGACAACAGCTACTCTTGGTTTAAGATTTTTTTTAAAAATTCAACAAATAAATCTTAATGTTAATTCCATGCTAAGTTTTATGAAGCATATAATAAAGAATATATATAATTTTTTTTAAATTTCTATCTAAATTATTAAAGTTATAACGTTCTCAAAATATGACAGTTAAGAAAACGATACCATCAAGAAAAAATAAATCATGCTACTTGACAAAGTCATACCTGAAATTTGTATAACTACCATTACCATGTGTAAATAATCCAATCAGTTCCGGTTAACGGTTACTTTTGCTCTGGTGAGCAAAAAAAAAAAATTCAATATTAATTTGAATTTTCAGGCTATTGGGAAAAAATGCCACGCCCACTTGTCCCTTTAATTTTCTGACATCATTATAAAAATCTAAACAATTTTTAAAGTATTGAAGATACAGCTTTGAAATTTTGTGATCATATATAGAAAGGTGGGGACAATAATTTGTTAAAAAAAAAAAAAAAAAAAAAAATTGGTATTGTGACCATTTTTAGGGTACTGTGTCCCCTTAAGTGAGGAATTTCCAAACTGTTGGATTGGACGACATGGTCCCATCCAATGGCCGCCTCGATCTCCAGACATTACACCTCTTGACTTTCTTCTTTGGCGATTTGTCAAAGACAAAGTTTATTCAACAAAAGTGGACACTCTTAAAGAACTCAAAAAATGCATAATTGCTGCAATTTCATGTGTTACAGATTCCATTTTGGAACACACATGGGCTGAAATGAATTACCGACTGGATATTCTCTGTGCAACAAAAGCAGCACACATTGAAATTTATTGACTATTAAAAAAAAAAAAAAACCAATATATAAGGCAACAAATATGTGCATTTCTAGTTCCTACTATGAGTACTTTTCCTTATATAAATTTTTAAAATGTGTCAAGGTTGTTGAGACACCCTGTATATTAAAGGAAGAGAAACTATACATATGAGCATGTATATATATGTGTATATATCAATCATTTGATATCTAGACATTAAAATAGACTAGTGCAAAGAATAGAAGAATCAACTCAAAATTAATCAAATTTTATGAGTTTTCTATTTCAAAGGAAAATACTAACTTCAAGAGCTTTTTCTTGTGAACGAATCATTCTATACTCAGCATATCTTCTAATATAATCATACACATTCTGGGGAGTAACATCTATTTCTCTTCCGCCTGGAACTAATTCAACATTACCACCACCCTAGAAACAGGAAAGTGTTAATAATCTGAAATATTAAATTATAAAAACTATTTTCAATACAATCATTTGCAGTCATGAAATACCTGTTCATGACTGGTGGTCATGTTCAATCAACATTACCACTACCCTAGAAAAAGGAGTGTCAATGATCAATCTGAAATATTAAGTTACAAACAACCATTTTCAATATAATCATTTTCAGTCATGAAATACCTGTTAAGTTTCAATAAAAAATCTACAATATTTACAATAAAAAATTTAAAACCACAGATGATTTGTTTCCACTCAAGCTACATATTCAGTTTAAACTTCATCCCCTAATTTCTATGGTTAATCGCACTAAAAAGTTTAATATCTAAAGCCAGATATGTTTGTTAAAAATAATTTGCATACGAACCGTCTTGATGAAAAGAAAAAGTACCGGAATAACTTTCTTAAAAATTCTAATAATACTATCAACATGTTTTCAAAACAACTCATTATGTAAGAATGTTTGTTACTGATCAGTAAATTTATTTCTATATAAATTAAACAATTTCTCTTAGTTTTTAAAGGGAAATTAACAGCTCCCTGAAACGAGCTTCTCTCCTAACTTTTAACTGAAGGATGAACTGCAGATGATATAAGAAAAACTAACATTAGGGAAAACTAATAATAACCAAAAACCAAAAGATATGGCATGTACATGTAAAATTCTTTAAAAACCACATAGTATGATTGATTTAAATTTAATTAATGTCTTACTAGCTGAAGCACCCAGCGATGCCCAGGATTTTAAGAATCCTTGTTAACCAAAATCAATTTAAAAATTAACGCAGTATAAATAACATAGAAAAAATATATGTGAAATGTTATACACATCTCAGAATTTAGGAATTTCAGCCTTTCATCATTGTAGCACTAAAATCTGAAAAGTAAAAATGTCAAATTGTCGGTTTGTTAACTGTTGGGATACTCCCCACACTGTCTTCCCAATTTGGAAGTTATAAGTTTGTTTTTCCCGTACAGCGAGTGACGTGCATGCTTCGGGTATGACGTGATGAAACTGTTTCTTTGAGATCGCAAGTTGCGATGTTCGGACGTCATTCCTGGACGCTGGTTGCGATGTTTTAATTTAACATTTCTTTTTCCGGTGTTTATATGTTTTTATAATATTTGTTATTGTATGTGTAGTAATTTTTGTTATTTATTATAAGTGAAGTATTACTTTTCGTGACAATTATTTTGATGTTAATTTGGCGTAAATTTTCCTGAATATGCAAATCGGCCAGATACCCACGTGGTTTGTATGTATATAACGTGCTGGCTTTACTTAGTTCTCGCCGAGGTCAGTCGGAGCATTGTATTAGACCGAATGCTATCGCTAACGCTAAATGTTAGCTCGAGTTTACTTTTGTGATGAATAAACCTGTGTTTCCTGATTTTAAAGTACTGCTTCTTATTTTATTCCTGCTTCAGCCCACTGCTACGTTCTACTATATATATATTTACCATATGTTTTTCTATGGCTTTTAATCAAGCACAACATTAACCAAAATTAATTTAAATCTCAACCCAGTATAAATAACATAGATAAAAACATGGGAAATCTTATACACATGAATAAAAGGAAAACCCAATAAAAAAATATAAATTTATAATAAACTCCTCAGAATTTAGCTAGATCTAGCCTTTTATCATTGGGGCAAAAAGAAAGAAGCTGAAATTACAGGTTTAGCTAAAAGAAAACTCTTCCCTCTAATTGCTCGGAATAGCTATTTGAATCTCAATATGAAGTTGCTCATCTATAGTGCATTCCTCAGACCTATTTTAACTTATGCTTGCCAGTCCTGATCCTACTGTGCCAAATATCATATTACTAAAATATGTGCTGCTCAGAATAAAATTATCAGAGATATTGTTGAAGCCATCAATTACTTTAGAAATTATAAAATCTATGAAGAACTTAACTTCCCCACCCTAACTAACTTTATTAACTCCATAAATATTAACTTTCACAATAGCATTGAATCTAACAACATCACTTTATTAACTGAACTTTCTAACTATGACTATAAGAAACCTTTCAATAGGAAGAGACCAAGAGCGTCTCTTGCTCTTGACAGGTAATTTTCCACTAATTTCTGTGTCATCTGTTGCACTGAGGAAGAGCGCGGTCCTCCCATCCTGTTGGTTGTGGGATGGAATCCCCAACCTGACTAACTTTTGCTGTTGCTGTTGACTGACTGACTGACATACAACGTACAGACCAAACCGTAAGACCTAAAGGGCTGAAATTTTGCATGGCGATTCTTCTTATAGTGTCGGGGTGCACTAAGAAAGATTTTTAAAAAATTTTAGATTTTTTTAAATAAAATTTTTAAGCTGTTTTAGTAACTTTTTTAAGTTTGCATTTAAAATAATAATTTGATGGTTATGAAATTTATATCACGAAAAAGACCATAAAAATTCCTTTAAAATGAAATCTTTTTCGAATCTTTACCTTGATTTTCTGATTTTTTGGTGAATTTTTAAAGATAAATTTTTAGAATTTAATTTAATAAAAGCTGATCACGGGATTTCTTTTTCTGGTACTTTAAATATATTTATCGTCACATAACAACGAAATAGACCAAAAATAAATTTTTTTTTTCTTGCTAATGCGGCAGACGATTGGACATTATCCAAAAATAAAATAAAATACAGTAAAAGATATGTTCCTCAAACTGTACTATGTTAACTGTACTATATTCTTTAGTATGTCTTAGATTTAATTTGAATATTTTCTTCTACATTATTTTGTCTATAAAAATATCCCTTACGATTTTTTTTAAAAATATATATTTTTCTTTTTCTTACATCATTTGTATACATTGATCGTCGTATAATACTAAAAGTTTAAAATAGTGGCGCCATCTAATGCACGTCTAGTATAACAGCTTACATTTAGTTTAAAAAATTGTTGGTTTTTTATTAATTAAAAATTAACTGTAATTAATTTCGATTTTGGAAGTTCTTAAGTCCCTCGGCTGTTTTTAAAGACGCCTGTATGTAAAATTTCACGATCGTTGCTCCTAAACTGTGGATTTCTATACAACTATAGACATACAGAGAGACAGACAAATTTTCATTTTTATATATTAGATGACAGAACAATTAAGTTTAACATATAGTATACAACTAGTAAATAAAAATTTTTTGTAAAGTATCACTATGTATGGTCATAAAAAACAAAAGTACACTAAAACTATTTACTCTTTGTAAGGAGGTTACATATACTTATTTGTCAAACTTTGAAGCATAATTCAACAGAGTTTTACTGTTCCACAAAGTCTTCAAATACCAAGTCAATTTTATGAAGAAACAATTTTTTATAAGAAAAAACGTACTAAAATTTCCCAACAGGCATAAAATGATAGCATCACAAAAGTTCAATGCATCACTTAAGGCAAAATTCAAGTATTTACTGAAGCATAAATACTTGGTAAAGAATTATGTCATCAATTTTAATGAACTCTCAAGTAACTTAAGAGTTCAGAACAATGAAACAATGTTTTCCCAATTTTTACTACACAAAATTAAATTGACATTACAGTACAACCTCCCAAATCCGGACTTCTTAAATCCGGAAACCTCCCCAATCTGGAATGCTTTAATAAATGGCCAATTTTACTTTTATATTTCACCGATAGATGTCGCTACCAAAATGATCGGTAAAAAATTGCACTTCCTCTCAAGGAAGAGACAGCAGCGATTTTGAGGGCTTTCAAGTATCTGGGAAAGAAGCTGAAATAGAAGAATTAGTGGAATGTGCGAATAAAGGCAACATTAACATGGATAAATTGATCATACAGGAAGTTTTAGACATCGACGAAAACGTGTCGATCGTTTGTTCTCTTACACCGCATTTACACAATCGCGATAGCGGCAAATCGAATCGTGGGGGGCGAATGTCACCGGGAGTCAAAGGGGAAAATGGCGACGGGAAGTCTTGTTCACAGCAAGAGGCGGGAAATTGAGAACGGTCTCTCGCGTCGATGCAGGTTCGTGACCAATGTCTTGCGAATGTCTTGTGCCGCATTTACACATTCACGATCGAGCCACCCGTAAGACATTAGTCACGTTCTTGCATCGACGCAAGTGACCGTTCTCACATTCCCACCTCTTGCCGTGAATAAGATTTCCCGTCGCCATTCTCACCTTTGACCCCTGGCGCCATTTGCCACGATAGGCGAGGAGAAACAGCAAGAACACCGTTTACACATTCGTCCCTCTTGTTAGGGAAAATCCCGATTAGCTTTCCTCTTCTTCCCCTAACCTTCCAGCCACGTAGCAAGAGCGATGTATTTACATCATTTCCCACCTCCACAGCAATGTGTAAGCATCGTCAGACGCCAGTTACGTCATGCCAGCTTAACGACGTCATTCATCCAACGATGACGCCATACCATCAATTAAGAGTGACGTCAACGCACATCGCGTAAAAATTAGCATAATTAACTTTGCTATTCTCCTGCCACGAGGGAGCGCGGCGGTCGACGCCGGTATAAATACCCAGCCCGATCACTTAGACGGTGTAGTATTCGACGTGGTAGTAGACGGTAGTATTAGACGGTGCGGGTGAGTGATAGTTGCTGGGAACCGATGAGGAGATGATCTAGCACGACTCAGCGCAGCTCGTTTTGAAAGCCAGGCTCTACAGAGGACCCGTATTAGGAGGCGGCGACCAACTTGCCAGCAGTGCACTGATGCTCTAGTCGTCTCGACCTTGCATGCCCGCAGGTAGCCACGGGATGGTTTTTGTGCCAGGAAGGCACTATCTACTTTAAGTGTTTTTTTTACCAGGATGGTAAAACCTTGCCTCGACCAACTGTGAGTACTATTTTATTTTCTTCTACACCTCGGCGAGAACACCCGAAAACCAACGTTTTCGAATAACACTACGAGCTGTGTAGTGCGTCTGTAAACAAGACACTTTAATGTCGTTTTACTAAATAAATGTATTTGTTATTTTACCTAAACCTTCGTACGTCTTTTTAACATCTTGCATATCACACAACAAAGCTAGCTAGCGTTGCTCTGACTATATCTAAAGATTAAGAGTCCAACCTTCCCTGCTAGCCAGTACGACTCTGCACTCTTAGCTATCAGGAAAGTTTGGGGCATTCCTGCCCCCAAACCCTAACTAATTTTTTTTTGGTTGGGAGAGCCGCCAGGTTCTAGCGGCTCAATTCCGTAACACCTCTCAATTCGACTCGCTGCTATCGCGACTGTGTAAATGCGGTGTTACGGGTGGCACGATCGCAAATGTGTAAATGCGGCATGAGCGATTCTGAAATTATTGATAGTGGGGTAAATAACAAAGGTTATGATGACATTGATCGTGAAATTGATTCAGAATGCCCCGAAAACAAAAGAATGTCAACAGAAGACCTGATAAAATCATTAGATTAAACAATATTAGGCTTAGAACACCGGAATTTTATCTCTGAATATGAAATTATGTCACTATATAGGATTCGAGTAAAAATTTCTAATAAGCTGAAACTAAAGCAACAGATATTATTGACTGAAATGTTTAAATTATAATGTAATTATATGTTCTGTATTTAGGTTTATTTAATAATTAAACCATTTTACTTTTTTCTCCAAAAACGTTGAAGTGTTATTTAAAAACCTCTCAAATCCGGAAAATTCCCAAATCTGGAATTGCCGTGTCCTGAACGATTCCGGATTTGGGAGGTTGTACTGTAATATGAATATTCAAACAATATAAACAAATTACCTCTTCTATAGATAAATCTATGCAGAAAGTGAGATCTAATGCTGAGAACACAGTAGTACAGTCCTTTCCTTCAGCATCAATCACTACTTGTCTGAGGGATTCATAAAGGACGGGATCAAAGAAGGCAAGATCATGCCATCTTATTCTTCTGCCAAGAATGTATTTGATGACATGTCGATTCAAATAGATAGGGCACAATTCATTTTGCAGCAAGCACAGCCCTAGGATTCTTCCGACATTTCTAAAGGCATTTAATCTCTCAGGAGTACATTTTCCCTGGCGAGGGGAATAGAATCCTCGTTTACCAGGTTGATAAAACAGAGGGCAGTTATCATCAGGATCATCATCTTCCTCACCATCACTTCGTCTAGCACTGCTTCCACGTCGAGAGCGGTCACCAAAATTAAACACATCTAAGTCTAATAACGTTTCCGATGCAGAATCCCTGATGGTACAAGCAAAAAAATTTTACGTCAAAATAAACCATTTTAAAACAATAGACTAACAGAGTTTACAATCTTAGGAATTACATTGATATATATATATATATATATATATATATATATATATATATATATATATATATATATATATATATATATATATATATATATATATATATATATATATACAGTAACCACCACTTATAGTGATCAGTGGTTATAAGAATCAACCGTTTATAAGAATCAATATCTCAAAAGCAAAAACAAATGTATTATTTCCATGTTAAAATTTTCGCTTTAAAGAATCAATCCACCGGTTTTAAGAATCAGCCTACACTCTTCGCTTTCCCAAAAAGCCACTTAAATCCTTAAAAGGCATGAAGTTCTTCATTTTTTTATACTATAAGATAGACTGATAAGATGGGATGGAATACAATCGTAAAATGCATCCCTTACTTTGTTAGACATAACATAATAGTTTCCCCTAAAACTCTTTAACACAACACTGTCCTATTAGCTTGACCTAGGTGTATCTTTACCGTCCGGGTCCGATTTCACTTTTCTGCACTGACAAACAAAGACTTTTTTCCCACCTCCCACATCCTGATTGCCGCTTCCTGGACCCTGAAACACATAAATCTTTGGCGAAGTGTCCACTATCACTTAGGCAAACGTGACATTAGTAGATTCATCACGTTATCAAACCGTGAAACGTAAGCTAGAAGGTGAAGTCTGAAAAGGTTCGTCTGAGACTATTGGTATAGAAAGAGGTATAAACAGCCTCTTGAAAACTTCATTAGTCAAACTACCATAGAAAACTTTTTCTTGCTCCCTACCTATAGTTGAAATGTTAAAACTGTTAAGCAGGTATGTTGTAACAAATATTGGATTTTTTTTCTTCTCTTACTATAATCATATGTATCTACTTATAGGTCTAGAAATTAAGTTGCATTTTTAAAATTATAAAAAATAATTTTAATAAAAGATAATTAACGTAAATTAAAAGAGTATTTTATGGTAAATTATCTAATATATGTATATATAGGTGTGTGTGTGCCTGTCCAAAAACCTAAATTTCGGCTATAAGAATCAACCGCTTATAAGAATCAAAAACAGTAATAACAAACGTGATTCTTATAAGCGGAAATCACTGTATGTGTGTGTGTGTGTATATATATATATATATATATATATATATATATATATATATATATATATATATATATATATATATATATATATATATATATATATAATATATCATAAAATATATCATAAAATATATAGAAACTATTTTTATGTTACAATGCTCTCTCACTGGTCTAAGCAAACCAGATAGGTAAATAAAATTAGTTAAACTTTAGAATTTGAACAACAATATATCAAAGTAAAATAGTTTGTCCGTCACAACTGAATCTACAAGTTTCATAGATGGTCAAATAATTATTAAAAATTAACCTAAAGATTCAACTTACCTGCTGTGGGAAAGGATTATGTCAGTTGCTTCATCGACTTTCTGGCGTAAAGCATCATCCGAAGCCAAAAGCATCAACAATTGTGGAGCTGTCAATTCTAGTAACATACCTGTTACTTTACTTGCCAAGGACTGTGAATAAAAATCAACAATTATATTAAAGATTAGGGGAAAAATAAAAACTATTATTTCACCAAAGCCAAAAAGATTAACATCAAAACTAGTGCTCTTTGACAATAGAATTTCCCTTTACATTTATCAAACAGACAATTCTACAAAGATTTGCATTACAAAAGTTTACTGTAAAAGAGCTTTGTAAAAAGTTTAGGGCTTTTGACACCTTAACTTCATGCATAGTTTAGTTAGTTACCATACTCATCTTAAATAAAACTTAAAATAATGAATGATAAAATAACTTAATTGTATGATTTTATCAATTTTTAACAGCCTTTTTCAAAAAC
This sequence comes from Dolomedes plantarius, assembly GCA_907164885.2. Lineage (NCBI taxonomy): Eukaryota > Metazoa > Arthropoda > Arachnida > Araneae > Dolomedidae > Dolomedes > Dolomedes plantarius. Next base: position 31,396,416 of record OU015492.1, on the reverse strand, counting down.
TGCAAAAGGGAGATATTTCTTAATTCTGCATGAATACTTACAGGTGTAAGGGCTCGAACCCTTGGGTATAAACGCTGTCCAAGTTGTTGTCTGTGGGGACTTAGATGATCATTGCCTCCTTGCCCACTGCTACCTGCTTCTCCTGGGACAGAAAAAGCTGGGGCATCAAATCTCAGAGCAAGTGGAGGGTCCCGATCTTTGGTTTCTCTCAACCTAGTTGAATTTTGATTGGCTTTTTTCTGTTCCCTCTCTCTTTCTCTAGATCGCAATCTTTGCATTAAATCTGCAAAAGTTTTAACTTGACATAATCATCAGATGAACATTTAGTTAAACAGTAGCATTCACACTTAATATTTTACTTCATAAATCTTTACAATAATAAACTTGTCAGCGTGTCTACTAGAAATTTTGAAGGCAAATTCAGTACCTTTAAACTATTTCCCTTCAATAAAACATTTATGAACAGTTGACAAATGTTCAGCAAATTAAATGCTGAATGAAATACAGTTAACTTATTAGAAATAGCAAAAATTTCAAATTTTTTAAAGCATCACTTTGTAATAACTTATTAATTTTGTAAAACTGTACTTGTATACTAGTAATCAAACCTTACCTTTGCCTTCAGAAGATGACAGCTCTGAGCTTAGTGGACAGTAATCAACATTAACTAAGAGGGGATATACAGACTTTTTTCCTAAGAAATATTTAAAATATTTATCAAAACATATTTAAATTCTGTCACAAAAATAAAATAATAATTAGGTAATATTTGCTCCAACCAAGAAAATAGAATTCTAGCTTAATTTAATATACACTCTAGATTATCTTTGCTCATGAAAACAAGCACAATCTAAACCAATCATGATGAAATATCTTTGATTATATTGCCTGCTTCAAAATTTTAATGAAATTGATATTACCATTAACGTTTCGTGTTTTCTACTTACTTATAAAAAGAAACAATCTTACAAGCTTGATCTTGATTACAATCTTATGTACAAATTGAAATTCAAATTTATGTTTCACTCAAAACAGAATATGAAACTTGCACCAAGATCAAAAGTAAAGATAGAATGATTAAATGATGCAACTTTACAAAAAACCCAAATAAAACATTTCAATGTACGAACTTAATGGAATGAAATTATGATAATTTAAAATCTGCCTTTTTTTTAAAATTATGAATTAAGGAAAATTTGCATATGTATTTTAAAATGCTATTATATTCAATATGCATATCTTTAAAACCAATTTTATTAAATATTGTTTCATTAACTAGTAGACACTCTGATATTACTCTAAAAACATGCTAAAATCTTAAAGGCAGCAAAGTCTCATTAACCAGTCACACACATTAATGTGATGGCATGAACAAGGTATCATTTTATCACTCCATGCCAGTGATCACTTCAATTACCTGATCAGAGTCTACCATTTTGAAAGGTGACCAGTTATTAAGATTTCACTGCATTAAAATTTTATTAACAAGAGGAAAGTAAAAAACTTACAAAATTGCAAATTTTTAAAAAATATAAAATTTTTGGGCAAGATTTACTTTTTATAAGCTAAAGCAACTCTTTAAAATAAAATTTTCTTGGTAAACTGGGTTCTGTACTTCTTAGTTTATAAATTTTGAACAAGGAAGGATCTATATGTTTTTAAAGTTATATATTACATAGAATTAAATAGAACTCAGACAAAATAGTGCTTAAGTTTCAGAATTAAATTTCAAGAAGAAAAAAGGGTATTATAATTCTACATTTCTGTATTAATATGTTGTAGAAAATTAATGAAATATTTCAAAACAATCAAAAACAATAAAACTAAAATTATGCAGAATAAAACTAAATAAGCAATGTCAAGGGTAATTAAACTAGTGCCCTTAAATAAGAAGTGCTTCCTATGCCCCTGGCTGGCACGTAGTTCCAGACCAGGTCCATATAGGCTACAGGCTGAAGTGTAAGGATCCGGTTTGAAATAGCACCACAAGGGTCGGAGTCTGTCTTAGCTAGTTGCAACCTCAATTTTGACTGAGCACCCCCTAGGGCAATATCTGGGAGGGATCGCGTACCCCTCTTCACCCTCACTGAGAGTGACTTTTCAGTCTACGGATTTAACATGCCCATATCCAGCCTAGACACGGAGGTATTTAACGGCACATGCCAGGATTCGATCCAAGCACCTTCAGCACCGAAAGCATGCTCTCACAAGGCCACCTCGAGCCTTTATACAAGAAACAATTATGCAAAATAAGGTAATCAGCATGCCCAGGGGTGAGAACTCTGTGTTTCAGTTTTTTATAAAACATGACAGCATAACAGAATTTTTAAAGCAGCACACATTACACAGACCACAAAGAATATTTTCAATGTTAAAAAGTCTGTGGTTTCTACACAATATAAGATCATTTTAATTGATTATTCCAGGTTTACACCAATTTTATAATAAAATTTGATTTGTTGTAAGTAAGAATCTCAAGAGGTCCATTTTAAGTTTGTAATAAAATTAAGATAACTCCTTTAAAGATCTATACAACAGACAAATTAAAAGTATCTATTTTAAAAAATAATATAATAGGACAATATTCTGAAGACAAATTTCAAATGAATGTCCCTTGCATTACAAGGACAGAGTGAAATATTAAAGGTAAATCAACAGACCAATATTAATCATGGGAAATTAGCTAAGTTATATTTTAATTAAACCCTTTTGCAGCCAACTGCTCTTTCACTTAACTGAAAGTTCTTCACTCAAACAAAACAAACACCGCCCCCCCCCCCCCCCAAATACATAAAAAAAACCTGAATATTTTTTAAAAAACTTTTACATTTTTTGAAAAATCAGAATGAAATTTTTTAACCTCCTTTATTAGTTACAAAAAGGAAAGATCAAAATTAAATAATTACTAAATCATATCAGTGTTATAAGGATATGAAAATATTGATATTTATTAACACAGAAGATTCAACACATTAAATAAAAAATTTGCTTTTTTTTTTCTAATAGAATTTTTTTTTCTAATAGAGACGAATCTATAAAACTTACAACTATTAAATTTGGCACACGGGTAGTGAAGATTCTGAACTTGTGCACCTCAAAGCCCGAATTTTAAATTTTATTACCTTTAATTTTTAATTAATAAAAAACCAACAATTTTGAAGGGTGACAACAGTAAATGGAAGCTGTTACATTTCCGAAAATCACCCCTCTTGATATGGCGTGATTTTGGTGGCCATTTTGGTCAATAATCGATGAATTTTTTTTCTCATGAAAGTACATAAATCTTACATATTTGGAAAGAGCTTTGAAACTGAAATTTTTTTCTGCTTACAGTTATTCTGTTACTTTAATAGTTTTACAGATATTTTAATTCTAAAAGCAGACTCTACTACTATCCAATATATATCCATAAATAAAGTGTAAATCACAGATATTTCGAAGAATTACCGTTGATTCTTCGAAGAATTAATCACATTTGTTATTATTTCTTAAAGTAAATTGTTGCATTTATTATGTTATTGTTCATTTGTATGAGCATCTATCTCAAAGCCCGACTTTTAAATTTTATTCTAGAAAAAATTTGATTCAATTTTTTATGCAATATTTGGTTCTATTTGCACTACGGTCCGCTAGATGGTGCCACGAGAGTGATACAGTATGAGCTGTATCGAGTGTGACACATACATAGTGCTATTTATTGTTGTACCACAAAATTTAAATACCATTGGTCATTTTGGTAGGCCAAAATGCAAACGTTACAAATACAAATTCGTTGTTTTTTAGTGTTTCCATTCTCTGACAATGATTGCTGAAGGGAGCGGGTCCCTAAACCGACCGGCTAGATGGGCGAAGCCTGGCTAGTTTGCAATAAAGACTTACTTTCATCTAAAAAATCATTTCTAGGGTCATAAGAAAAGCCTCATGTACAATAAGAATTGGATAAAAAACAATGGAATTTTCTACAAGAGATTATCTCAGAAAAAGTCTCATCTTAGATAAAATGAGACAAAAGTTAAAGCTAAAATTCAAGCACCATAATGGTTCAAGGTTTAAACATTTGCCACAGAGTTTGCATCCCAGCAGGCATGGGTTTAAAAAAACGCCTTTTTTCAATATAAAGATATAAGGTTAAATACTCACTATTATACTGAAGAGACCTTCCAACTTGACAACTTTCTAGATTTGGGAGTCTTTCAGATGATAAAACAGCCTTAAAAGAGAAAAAATATAAGTATGAAGGTCAAAACTGTTACCAAGAATCAGTTTGTGCATAATTTTACAGAGATGATCATAGATAACATCCACTTACAATATATCAACATACATAAATTTTCTACCTATAACCAGCTCACTATAAATAACAAACATAATAAATTTGCTCATATTATAGGCTGTTATATACCTGTAACTTTTCTTTTCCTAAAATACTGATTTTTTTTTTCTTTGAAAACAAGATATTTCTCTCAATAGCATCAGAATGACACATTTAGCATTTAATATTACCAAAACAAATGACACTAGACCATGATGAAGATATCTACCACAATTCACAAAAATTAGTTAAAATATGAAATTAATTTGCAATTTTGACTATGAAATTCATTTTAGCAATTTTTTCCCCCCTTTCCATGGAGATTTCCAAAGAACAGATGTAACAGTTTTAATAATGATTACTTCCAAATAAATATAACAGCCTAATGGTTGCCAAATATAAATTTTTAAATACATGTGTATATACAACTTTGATTAAAGGTAAGTTAACCCTTTCACGACGGCAGTTCTGATCACGCGCTTTCCTCTGAGGCCGGAAGTTTTTCTGAGCGTTCCTTCCAGGCCGGCGGACTTTTAAGCGCTAAGCCTAAATTTACGAAAAATTCCAAAATAGTAACATTTACAAACAAATCTATTTATTTAAGCTATATATGGGTTACTTACACATTCTTTTATTATTTTTCCACTAAAAATTTGTTATACAGTTTAAAATATTTTTCGCTGGGACATAATGTCGAAATCCTACTCTCCCTTTCCACAGTAAGAGACTTTCATCAACTGATATATTCCTATCAGGAATATATCAAGAATATATCAATAATATATCAAGAACTTTGAAAGTTTTGAATGATTAAATCTAAAAAAGGTTTAATTTTTTCAATCTTTTTGGCATCAGAAGTGAAATGCAAGTATCGAAGAATTTTGATGCGTTGGTCCCGACTCATAACCTTACTGAAAAAAGGTGTTGCAGTCATGGGATTCGTTGAGTAGTACATCTTAATTTTCGTTTTTTCACGATACCCATTAAAATTGTCAAAGCAAATTAAACATTTCTTCTTTAGTTGCAGACAAAAATACTTCAAGGATGAACTCTGTTCACTTTCTGGATTTATGTACCTCTCATACGCATTAATTTGGTTAGTATAATATAATACGCATTAATTTAGTTATTAAATTCATTACAGTTTCATCAAAAACACATCTGAAATAATCAAATTCATTTGATACAGCATCATCGACTTTAATTCCACATGCCGCTGTGAATGTTAGTAGAGTTAAATCCTTTACGTGAGAAGACCACAAAGAAGTACCGTCCCGCAATATACTCAGAATAGAAATGTCTGATATATCTTCATCACTCTGATCTCAGATTCACCAGACGAGATTTTTGTATCACTGTCACTACTTTCATAATCACTTTCAGACACATTTCTTATCAATTCTGAAATTTTGTCTTCTGTTAAATATTTTCTACTTTTCTCCATATTAAATCATCAAAGGAAAGAAATCTCACTGCAACAGGATCTGATTCTGACTCAAAACCCATATACCCAATGCTACAATCCCACTGCAAAAGAAAAATAAGCAAAGATATCTCGTAAACATAGACCACGTGCAAAGTTTAAATGCCCTACCCGCTGACAGCCAAACGCAATACATCCATTCCTCCGTTTGTTTACATAAAACGATAGACCGCATGTGATTCATACTAGTCTTGTTTTCGAATAGAAGGTCCCAACTACGTGTACTCCAAATTTCATAGACATGCGGTGCCATCTTGTGCCCCAAAAATTAACTAATAAAACGTTCTGAACTACTGACACGTATAGGTGACGTTCGGCCAGAAACGCAGATAGCTGCTGGCACGTATACACGACGTTCGCCGCGAAAGGGTTAAAAGAAAATCAACGAATTCAGATACAAACAAAAATAGTTTCTAAATACAGTGACCAGTCATTGTCTTACCTCTGCAACTGCAGTATAGAAACTTCTCACTACACCACTCCCTTCTCCAGGTTCATCTTTAAAAGTTACTTTTATTCTTGACACAGTGAGTGGAGGTGTGCTACGACGACTAACATTATTTCTCACTGTATTATACAGTGTATTTAATTCTTTAAAAGTCTGCTGTAACAGAGATGTTCTATCTCTTTCTACCTGTAAAATTAAAATATTCTACATAAGCACTAGATCATTTGCACTGTGTTACACAGAAATCTCACCTTTCAGTTATATAACAATAACTGACACTGCAACATTAAAATTTCATTCATAACCTCCGAACCTTGGACCATTTACCAATAATCAAGCATTACATGTGGGTGGTCTGTTATTAAAAGTATAGAAAGGATTGGCTATAAAAATAGACTAAGAAGCCACTGACCAAGAATGTCATGTTTTAAAAGGAGGTTCACAAACTGTCAAGACAAATTCACATGAAAGAATGAGCTCATTACAAGAATAAAATTTAATAATGATGACAACAGAAAATTCAATTTTTTTCTGCTACAGGCTAAGCTGACAAGAATAAGTCGTAAAAATTGAGAAATTCTGCCTTTTGAATTTTATATTAGTAATACTGTATTTCACAAATGATAAGCTGTTTATGAGTAAAATTTGTTAAAATTGAGATAAACTGATTTTATAAATAAAGCCTTTCCATAAACTTCAGTGTAAATTTCCTTCTCAGTATAGAGTCGAACAAATAACCTACATTTCTCTCTTTTGTGTATATATATATATATATATATATATATATATATATATATATATACAGTAGACGCTCGTTAATTCGAACTCGGTTAATTCGAACTAATCCAAAGGCCCCAAAAAACTTGTATTGGAGTTAATGTTAAAAATATCTCGTTAATTCGAACTAAATTTTGATCAATTCGGTTAATTCGAACTAAAAATTTGACAAAAAATTTTTTCTTTTTCCTCAATTAACGGAGAAAACACACGCTGAATTTATTATTTTGTGTGTCAAAATCACCTATATTTTTTTTCTACGTAAAGAGGCACATGCCCGCATTCCTAGACTAATGCATTTCCGCTAAACGTTAGTGGCTATTGTCCTTATCAGTGCTCAACGGACAAAGTGATTTTCCGTTATTTGTATCGATTTTCTTAGAATTTCAGAAAAACCAGTCTTTACTACAGATTCTAGGGAGCTGCGTCAGTTATGCCTGCAGTGCAGACAAGTTAATGTGATCTAGTTTTTCTTCCTCAGTGTGTGATGTGAAAGTGTAAAAAATCAGGATGTCTACGCGTGGAAAGTACAAAACCCTAATTTTGGAAACAAAGGTAGAAATTTTAGAGAGAGTAGAGAATGGCGAATGTAAAACAAAGTTAACAGCTGACTATGGAATTAAAAAAAATCTTGTCAACTTATTTGAAAAACAAGCAGTCAATTTTAGATTCATGGGAAAAATCAAAATTTGCTAGAGGAAGGAAACGCATGAGAAATGCATACCAAGAATATCTAGAAAAAGCTCTACTGCCATGGTTCCAGGATGATAGATCTCGAAATTTTCCGATAAATAGATCCCGAGTGCTGAGGAAGGCTGATGAATTGGCAAGTCGAATGGGTATTGAAGATTTTAAATGCAGTGATGGATGGCTTTCTCGATTTAAGTCAAGGCACAATATTTCTTATCAAACTGTATGTGGCCAAAGCTCTGATCTAAACGAAGACGTATGCACTAATTTCGGTAGGAAACTGCCAGGGCTTTTCTCTACTTACCTGCCGAAAGATATTTTTAATGCGACCATAATGGACTCTATTAAAACTCTGAAAGCATTTATTCAGATGGAACCTTCCTCTGAAAATGAATTGAAATGTTTACTTCAAATCGAGAAGTTGGCTGAACAATGTAGGCATCATTAACAAAACCAAACATCCACTTTACAGTTTTTCCCCAAAGTGTAATTCGTATTTTTAATTAAAGTTTACTTTCTACTGCATATCTTCTGCTTCATTTTATGATTAAGGCAAGTCTGTATTGCTTTTTAATATGTTAATTTTAGATAACATAGTATAATATATTTTCCGGGGTTATACATACTAGGAGATTTTTCTTCTTCAGTGATACACTTTTAAAGTTATATATTTTCTCTTAACATCGGATAATTCGAACTTTTTTTCGAGAACCTTTGAGTTCGAATTAACGAGCGTCCACTGTGTATGCATATATATATATATATATATATATATATATATATATATATATATATATATATATATATATATATATATATATATATATATATATATATATATATATATATATATATATATATATATATATATATATATATATAAACAGTAAATTTGAATTTTTTCATATATAGGCTCACAATCAGATTCTGAATTTAATAAATTAGAATGTTATGATAGCTTCGTGATTAACATTACATGTGTGGAATAAAAGATCTTCTGGGACTTATTTTGAAACTAAAAGGATAAATTTTAAAAAAGAGAGAGAGAGAGAGAAACATATTGATCACATTATCTGCATAAAAATGTTAAAAATAAATATAAAGATAATTTGACACCATAAACACTTGAGTTACCAATAAATTTAAATTCAGATAAGATAGTACCTTTGTTAAAGTTATGTCTCGTTGCTGTGAATTCCTAAGCTTTTCCATTTCTCGACGAAAACGCATCTCCTTTACCGGAAATCCCCCTAAATCACTAATGACTGATCCAGCTTCTGCACCAACATCATCAACAAATATTCGGCTGAATAACTCAAGTGCTAGCCTCCATCGCCCTAATAGCATGTCATGCGAAAACATCTGTCCCTTCGAACTCACAGATCTATAGAGGAATAAATTTACAACATATTATCAAAAATATTATATACACCAGTTTTCCAAATAAAGTCTGTAATAGATTCAATAACAAACTGTACAAGGAAAATTAGAAATTATTAAAATATTGGCAATGTCCTGATAATTAAAGGTCTGATGAAAAATTACTACATATCTTGCATACATTTTCATTCTTTAACCTTTTCTTCACATCCTAATAGCATCCATATGAAGAAATAATTATTTAAAAGAGGTATGAAAAATTTTTTCCAACACTTTATTTAAAATTAGGAAACAATTATGGATAGAAGGTGAATTTTAATTTGATACAGGAAGAATGAATTATACTTACAGGATGTGTGCAAGCATGACACTGCAAAAATAAAACCCTACATAGAAAACACAGAATACAAAGCCTTTAATATTTAGAAAAGAATCCTTCAAAATCAACCAACTAATTAAACCCAGAGTAAGCTAAAAATAAATTTAACTTCTGGAAAGCTAGAACTGTGTAGAAAATCTTTTAAAAAAGACATTTTCATTAAATATGCCAAAGAAAATCCATACAACTAAATCTAAATATTCTTCAAATTTACTACATATTCAAGAGCTGAATAAATTACATTTGAAAATTTATCTTTTAATTTGTAATAAATAAATCTACTTTAAAACTGAGGATTCAATTACTATCATGTTTTATTCATTCTCTCCTGAAAGTTTAAAAAAAACAATAATAATGAAAAACACCTTGTAAGATATTTAATATTTTTGATGGAAAAGCACATTTAATCTACATAATTCATTACCTTTTTTCCTATATAATATGGAATAAGAGCATATGGAAATAATTTTTAACACAACCTTTAAAAAAAAATTACACTTGGTAATTTTCTTAAAATGCCAATTTTAAAAATATATTATAATTCAAATAATTATAGCAATACACCATGAAAAAAAGGGGGAAGGAGACATAGGGATGCGACATCAACAGCAAAACATCTATGTTTCAAAACATAGATATTCAATATTAAAACATCTATGTTAATAAAACATCGCCCCCAAACCATCGATGTTTTTAAACATCGATGTTTATGAACTTTCATTTTTTAAAACTTGTTAAGTAACCTCTAAGATTAATGTTACTTCGGTTAGTCATTGGGGGGTGGGGAATTTTACTTTCAGGTTGGGCTAACACAAATGACAAAAACTTGGTTGCTAGAGTCAGCGCATATCGCAGAATTTCCATTACACATTTTATTACTTTTATCAGAAAATTGAGGAAGAAATTATAGCAATTTATTAACAAATCTTTTATTTTCAAATTAAATGATACAAAAGAAAATTACATATATTTACACCAATTTGAAGTACTGATGCAAAACCAACATATGGGAGAAAACTGAACAAGCTCATTTTTTCTTTACTGTAAATAATTATTGGGACTATTGGGGCATATAATTATTCATTGATTGTTCATTGCCATTTGTCTCTAGTCGTTCCCCCTTTCGTATTCGTCCTTTTCAGAATTCCGACTTACATTTACTGAGTGAGAAAATTATGCTATGTGGCTAATTTTTTTTATTATGGTAAAATGTAACGATGCGCCTTCGAATAAGTGCAAATTACATAAAAATATTAATAAGTAAAATTGATCAAAGGTTGTTTCCATTACATTTCGTAAGAAGATTAGGAAGCCGCCTTTGATTATAAGACGGGACTGCCGTCTTTGTGACTTAGCCAATTTAAAAGCGGCTGAGCGCGGTTGGGGATCTGAGGATCGCAAACACAGATAGTGTGTGGCACCGAGGCTGACATTAAACTACAAAGCATCTCTGTGAACAGATTTATGGAGGTCGGAGTGGGGACAAGAACCGCAAGCGATGTGGGAGGTATTGCGTGCTGATCGGTGTGGGCGTACACTGATTAAGAGGGGCATCCAATTAAATAAGGATTGAGAAGACCAGGCGAATGAGATCGTTGCAGAATCTGGAATGGCTGAGAAGTTATGAGAAGGAGGAGGCACGAAAGAAGAAAGGAATAAGAAAAATATAAATTTGGGAGTTAAAAATTTTAAGTCTCTCAGCTCTCTCAGAAGGAGACCTCAGATTTTGGTGGCGTGTCGGATCGAGCTTAGGTTCCCCGTTGTTTCCAGATATTTTTTGCATCTCGGGTACAGCTTAGGCTCCCCGTGTTTTGCCTATGTTGGGTTGAGCTTTAAGTTCCCCTCATATCTGCTTATTAAATAGAAGTTGACCAGTGAAGCAGAAGTTTCCCTGCATATAAAATAATATTGGAGCGAGTGTTGGTACCTGTTACGAGAATTCTAAGAGACAGAGAAGCAAGAGGTTTGCCCCCTGCCCAGCACGGAAGTATCCCATGGACCCCAGCGAGATGAGAAAGAGTGAATCATATACCCGCGAGTATCATCGGAACAGAGCGAGTGGTATAAGTTTTTGTTTAGCTCAGTCCCCTCTTGATTTGGTGTTTTTAAAATAAGTTTGATTATGGTCAGAGTAGGAGGAATTTTTAAAAAAAGTGATAGTTTTTGACTAAGTATTTGAGCTTTGGTTATTTGTTGTGCACTCCCTATTTTCTTCATCAAGTAATTTTGAATTTTAATATTAAATATAACGATAAACTATTTTTTTGTATATGGCTAAGTGTGCTTATGAAAGGTATGATTAAAATAATATGTAAAAATGTACAAATTGTAAATAAATCAAGTTTAATTTAAATTTATTTAGTTCTCTGTTTTAATTGTTATCAATGGTTTTCAGTTTACTTGTTCATTTGCTAATCAATGTCTAGGGCTTTGGGTTGTATTCAATCAAATAAAATAAACACAACGCACCCAAATAATTTCTTGTTAAAAAAAATAATTTGTACTAACCCAAATAAAGTAATAAAGTATGAATCACGCCCAGTAGAATAATTCCAGACAGGCAATACGACATACATTTTCATTTTTTAAAAAAAAACATCGAGCACAAAACATAGATGTTTTGAAAACGTCGACATCGATGTCGCATCCCTTAGGAGACATGCATGCACACATATCAAATATTAGAAATGTGCAAAACAAATATAAAATTTAAAATTCAACTTACCTGCTCTGTGAATAGTTCATGCTTGGTGCACCCTCTGGCTGATATGGTACATTAGGATCACGAGAAGCACTTGCATTTCCACCAGAAGTTGGTGTACTGCTACAAGAAACAGTAACTTCTGCAGCAGGACTAGGAGCAGCAATGTAATTTGAAGATGAACCTGATTGTAGATCTGGACTCTAATTAAATTACAAGGAAATTAAATGTATTTTAAAAAATGATACCATTAAAATGTTAGAAATGCAAGCTTATTCCAAAGCTAGACAAATACTTTTTAAAAAGAAATAGGATATACTTTTAAAGATGAATACACATATTTTTATTATGTAGTATAATATGTTTAGGTATCATTTTATCAATCAATTTAAGTAAAAGTGATTTCAATACATTTTCAATCCCAAATACAGAATAATATGATTAAACCAAATTGTGTAGGATTAAAATAAAATGCTATTGATAAATCTCTAAATCTGCATAAGAGTTCGAAAAATGAAGTAAACACAAAACCATTTATTTTTTTTATTTTTTAAATTATGAAGATGTTTAAATGTTAAGTGGTATGCATACAGACAATATAATGCGAGTGTTATTGCCTGTTCAGTAAAACCAATTTTATAAAAGGAAAGAAAGATTCTTGATTAATATACTCAATATCTTTTCCTACACCTCTTTTTCAAGTCCTCTTAGGAAGCCAATTATAATATTTAATTATAAGACAAAAAAATAAGATAATAAAATATCTTGGCTTATAATTAACTTTCTGGGTAACAAAAAATGACCACTTTAAAATGTGAATGCTAATAATTGAGACAAAGTTTTTAAAAAGAAAATGTAACACTTTATTAAAACAAAATTTATTAAGGCAGATATAAGAAAAATTTATATTTTATGCCAGAATTTAAAAAATATGTTATGAATTTCCCCAATTTTCTGTTTCTTACCATTTTAAAATACTTAAACCCTGATCCCTCACCCCTACCCCCCAACATAAAATACACCCTATTTACCAAATCTCAATAATTTAGTACTTGCATCACCTATTATATTAGAGCGACTGAGCTCAGGAATGCAGATCTTACAAAAATGAAGAAAGTCATTCTGCTTGCTAACTCAGTTTTAAATTTATCACTTAGTTTTTTAACTTGCACTTCATATGCAGTAAAAGAATACTATAAGCCTTTTCATTAAACAGCCCATCCTCTGCATGTATATACATTACCAACTCAGTCCCAGTAACTATGTCCTCACAATGATAAAATTCAACATTAAAATGCTTGTAATAATCAAAACGAAAAAAAAAAATTAACAATAACGGATTATCACTTACAGCAGATGTTGGCTGCCTTATGCATCCTGCATGGACAATAACACTTGACTTCACAGGACTAACTCCTTCAAACTTCTTGCATGGAGCAGCAACTATAATTGGTGCTCGTGATGTCTCAGACAATGATCGATTTACAAACATATCTGAGTCATATTCATTTGAATCAGAAGTTGTCCTGTTATTAGTTGTCATAGCAATAGCAAACTCTTGTCCCTCATATCCAGATCTACTTGGAGCTGCACAAGACTGAAAAGTTCCAGTTCTAAGATCACCATCTTCAGAATTTGATCTTTGTGAGTCATTAGTGTGTGAATTTTCCCTATCTTCATACTCTGGAGGAGGTGGAGGAGGAGGGGGTTGTCTTGAAGACAAAGGCACATGAGCTAAGGACATGTGTGAAGGCACAGTTGATCGCCTAGATTCGACAGTGCGGATAGACAATCCCAATTTTGTAGGCACAGGTTCAAAGTCACCATATGTTGAATATTCAGCTGCAAATGAAACAGATTCAGGTGGTGCAGATACTGATCGTGGAATACCAAAGAGATCTTCCTTTCTAGAAGTGGGCTGAAGAAGATGAGGCTGGTCAGCTAGTAACAAAGATTCTGCGAGAGATGTATTAAATGGATCAGGTGGTGGACAGCCTAAAAATAACGTAGAATCAGAACGCTGGAAGAATGAATGCTTGCGTCCTTTTCCAGATATATGTCCATCATCTTCAGTACCATCCACATCCATAGGCATTTGTGAACTATTTTCCTCTTCCTGTTCTTCATTTTCATTTTCATCCTGTTAAATTTTCAATTGTAAAAATTCTCCATACTAATACTGTAGTAAATATTAGAAGTTTAAAAAATATGGATAAAAAGGGTGTTTGGAAAGTCTTGCATCACTGTGAACTACTTACTTCAAACTAAATATTGAAAGTAAACACAAGAAATTAGACTCACATTTATCTCAGTTTTTCTACAGAGTGAGCTTCTATAGGATACTATCTGTCTACAGCATTAACTATAAATAAAGTTTTAAATAACTGTAAAAATTTTAAATAATTTCACTGCTCACGCTTTCTCTTTTGCAGCAGTTATTAATTTTCCACCAGTGTGGAATGCCAGTGTATTCCCAATTATTTTATTTAGTAATGCTAAGGGAAAGCAATGGGTGAAAACTATAAATCCCTGAGTACAACCAAGAGATCGCCAAATTAATGAAAAGATTAACATATCTTGTCTGTTTCAGTAATCTCTAAGATATAATTATATTCCAATATTTTGTAAGATAACAGGAAAATTACAAAATGGAGTCCATAGCACTATCAGCTACTTACATTCAGATTTCTTATATCAGTCTTTCTTACAACAAAACCACACTGCCAACAGTATATTCAAGATACCCTATAATTGACTTGGCAATCATTTTATTTTTTTAAAACTCAAAGTGAAATAATTGAAAATAATTTGCAATGCAATGATGCACTCATTATAACAATAATAAATTACACATAGGTCATGTATTTTATGCTACTGAATAACATCAAACTGCTGAGTCAAAACTTTCCAAACACACCTTTCACGCATAAATTATTAAAACTATCACAAGAAAATTAAGTTTGAGCTAAGACAAATAATTTTACTTTCAAACAGTAATATATTTTTTTAAATCTTGTAATTAGTTTACAGCTAAATTCCAATTATAACATGGATGAATGTGTAATAAACTATTCTGAAAGTAAAATAAATTACAATTAAGGTATTTGAAAAGTTCTGGAATTAGTATCAATGTATAAAGCACAGAAAGGGATAGTGCAAGATGACATTAGAGATAATTAAGATCATTTAGATTATATATGAGGTGTATTAAAAAAAAAGACTGAAATTCCGCTACACAGATATTACTTATTTCAAACATTGACCCTTCAGAGTAATCCTTGCTACTGGTGATAAACCATTCCCAATTGTCTTTCACAGTTGGAATGCTTCTTGGAACATACTCAATGTGATGGCTTAGAGTCCTCTAGTGTTTCTGAATTCCCTCTATGGTTTTGTATAATGCCCTTTCATAGTGGCTTTAAATGTAGGAAACAGGGTACAGTTTAACAGAGAATAGGGTAAACAAGAGATATCTGCAATTATCTGGCACAATAGATCTCTCCAATTATTTGGCAAAATATCAGACAAGGAATGAAGCATGAGCTGGTACAATGTTGTGGTGCTACCACTAAGTCTGATTTTTCCCACAGCTATGGCCTCTACTTGGGAAGAGCATCCTCAAATTCACTGAAATGTTCAATTTGTGTAAACCTGCCTCTAGGTGTACTACTTAGAATGTTTAAAAAAAAAATTAAACTCATTGGTGCAACAGTCCATGAGAACTAAAGGTGGTGGTGCCCATCTCCACTTTCTTGACCGTAGGCTTGGGGTGTAATACAGCATACAGTGGCTCCCAAAAGTGTTTGTACACTTAAGATTTTCAATAAAATAGGGGTCTATCCATTAATTAAAATGAATATTTCAGAATGGGTATTTAATAATAAGATCTATAATCAATTATGCTTAACAAAACTACATGAAATTTTTTGAAAACATAGTAAAACTTTATTTAAAAGAAACCAGTAATCAAAAAGTAACAAAAACTTTACCTCACAAAAGTCATCGTACACCGAAATATTTTCGGATAAATTCCTAATTAAAATTATCGTCTGGCGCTTTATTTTTATTTTTGAATTGTGGTGGCATTTAAAATATCGTATGGCTTTAATTTTTGCTTGCCTACTCCGTAATATTCTATTTATTTAAAAATGGCTCGTAGTCGTAAAGAAACAACAAACAGAATTCGAAAATTGATTATTTTTCATCATAGAAGTGGTAAATCAGTTCGGAATATTGCTAAATTACTTAATTTATCCCATTCTACTGTGCAGTATGTGATAAAACGCTTTAAAGAAGAAAATCGGATCAAAAACAAGGTAAGAAACGGTCTGGCAAAGTTAACAAAACATGATCAGAGATTTATAATTAGAAAATTTGTGAAAAATCCACGTTTGAGTGCTGCAAAAGTTTCTGCAGAATTTAATGAAACATTTTTACTACAATTTCACTTGAAACTGTTCAACGAGTTATCAGAGCAGCTGGAATACATGGGCGTTCTGCCCGTAGAAAATTTTTTGTGAGTGCAAAAAACAGAAAGCTTTCCTTCGCACTATCAATGATAAATAAGCCCCAAACGTATTGGAATAATGTCTTATTGGCCGATGAAAGTAAGTTTAACATTTTTGGTTCCGATGGGCATATAATTGTATGGAGAAGAAAAAATGAGGAACTTAATCCCAAGAACTTAGTAGGAACAGTTAAGCATGGCGGTGGAGGTGTCCTTGTGTGGGGGTGCATGTCCACATCAGGACTAGGTAATTTGATATTTATTGATGGCATAATGAATTGTGATATTTATATAAATATTTTAAAAGACAATTTAAAATTATCAGCCCAAAATTTGGGTATTGGAAACAACTTTGTTTTTTATCAAGATAACGATTCTAAGCACACAGCTCTCAATGTTTGCCTCTGGTGTCTCTATAATTGCCCACAAGATTTGAAAACACCACCTCAATCACCAGATTTAAACCCAATAGAACATATTTGGAGAGAACTGGAGGTTTGAGAACAAAAACACGAAATTCACACAAAAAGCGAACTAAAAACAATTATGATGGAAGAATGAATGAACATTGATGCAGAAATTACAAAAGAACTAGTGCAATCTACTTCCAGACGTTTAAATGCTGTTGTGGATGCTAAAGGATATCCTACTAAATATTAATTAATTTAGCAAAAAATTAGAATATTTACTAATATGTAGAGATTTTTTACAAGTGTACGATGACTTTAGTGAGATGAAGTTTTTGTTACTTTTTGATTATTGGTTTCTTAAAAATAAAGTTTTACTATGTTTTTAAAATATTTCATGTAGTTTTGTTAAGAATAGATTATAGATCTTATTATTAAATACCCATTCTGAAATATTAATTTTAATTAATGGATAGACCTATTTCATTGAAAATCCTAAGTGTATGAACACTTTTGGGAGTCACTGAATGTCTCAGTCAGGTGGTAAACTTAACACAGGACCCCCAGAGTTAGTTCCGAAGCATGCTAGGTCCTCATTTTATTGACCCACTCAAGGGATGAAAGGCTGAGTCTACCTTGCCTAGTCGCAGGATCAAACCCTGGACCTGTGGTGTGGCAGCTTGAAGCTTCTACACACCAGGAGTCACTTAGAAAGTTCAGTCTTTTTTTTCTTCTTTTTTTTTTTTTTTAAACACACACCGTGTATTAAAAAATTTTTTGAGCATATATTAAATACTAGATGTCAATCAGAATAAAATATAAGTATTTTTTTTTAAACAAGGCAACAACTTTTTCGTGACAAAGTTTTGACATTTGAAGTTAAAAGGTGAGTTAAAAGAAGTGACTTCTTTAAGGGATGAGGGGAGAAAAAATGATAATTCTAACTTCAGAGATAAGATAAAAAGTAATTTCTATTGCAGAATTAGTCTACTATTCTTGAAAATATGATAAATTTCAATCTGTGTCGCCCAATAGCCACTAACACAAATCCTTCAAAACTTTTTTTTTTTTAAATTAACTGAATACAAATAAGTCATAACCCAAACAAGATGTTGAAAAATTAATCACAAGGTTTACAATAATTTAGGTTACAACAATTTTAAACATTCTAATTTCTATCAACATTTAATTTAAATATTATATATGAAAGAAAACAGCAATATAAAAGAGAATTTTACTTTAGAGAACTCAAGGATTGCCTCTTTTACCTTCAAACGAGGATAGAAAGTTAGAGGGTAAAATCTTAAAAAAATTACAAAATTTCCATAGAAGGCAGATGACGTTAATTTAAATTCAACTGTTTTAAACAAATTTCTCCCTCAAAATGATTTGGAAAATGTTAGCACCACAGAAGATTTGGTAAGTTACATTAGTTTCAAATATACAGCAAAAATACAACAAAATGTTTCTACATCTATAAGGAAACTAACCTGATCATTCCAAGGATCAATGCTCAAATCTCTAACTGCTTCAGATTCACCTCCATCTAAACCAGACCGAATGTAATACACAAGGCCATCAAATACATAAGCAATGTGTTTCAAAGCATTTACATCAAGACTAGGAAGAGAATCAAAGTGTTCATTATTGTGGGCTCTCATCAGGGACAAAGCATATGAAAGAAAGTCTCTCCTAGCAGAAACGCCATCAGAACCTAGGGAAATTATTATAATTAAATTATTTGACTAGAAATGTAACATTAACAAAATAATTTTTAAATAATTTTTTTTTTTTCTAAAGGAGCAAAATTATTAAACAGAACAGCAGTTTAAATCTAGACAACTTCACACTTCCCAAGTTGAAGTATTATTATGAAGTATCCCAAGTTAGTATTATCTTATAGGGATAATACTAACACCACAGTTTGAAGTCAATAGTTGAAAAAAACTAATGAATATTAGCAACTGTTACAATGTGTAACAGACACTATAAGAACGAGTCATATCTAAACTGTAGACACACATGGACTGAAGGCTTAATATATTGAGAAATATTGAAAAAGCTGTTGGCAGTAGAGCACACTAGCTTAAATAAACAAAAAAAAAAAGGTTAAAAATCAGTAAAGTAAATAATATTGCCAATCTGCTTTAAAGTTTTTAAAACAGTTTAAATAATTACTTTTTGAAACTTTATACCCTTTTAGACATACAAGTTAACATTTCCTGAAGATTTTTTTAAAAGTAAATAAGAACTATTTTTTAAAAAAAAATTTTTAAATACTAAATAAACTTTTAAGAAAGCTGATGACTTAAGTTATAAAATCTTTTTTCCTGATGAACAAGCAGTAATACAAATCTAATATGGTCAATTAACAATACTTATTAAATCTAAACTTTGAAAGATATTATACACGAAGTTACTGAAGATCACCACTAGGAAAACTAATTTATTCTATAGAATTAATGAAAATTTATCAATGTATGAGGTGTCTACCCTCACATCAATCAATGTTATAAATTTAAGGCATTAGGGTGATTGAATGTGATCAATATATCCACACAATTGTTAGGATATCAGAGAATTTGACAATAAATTACCTTTTGTGAATCAGTCAAATATTTTTCCTTGATTACTGGAAGTTGATTGCTTAGATCAGTCATTTGAGATAAACATATCTTTAAACAATCGATTAGCCTACCATCCAATAATTTGCTGCTGTATATTTTAGAATTAAATTTTCAATTTTTATTCATAATCAATAATTCTGATGACAAGAAGTTAAACTCTGAATGCATTACTCAAATCATTTGTGACTACTGATGGAAAAACTTAGAACTTTACCTCTGCGTCGGCTGTCCACTGTTCCAGTTGTTGAACGTCCTTCAGTTTCACCTCTGGAACGCACTGATCTAGTATGTAATGATGAATGCATAGGATGTGAAGGGTGTGAAGGATTGGACCCTGATGTCAAAGCACATCCAAAGCGCAGTTGGGCTTCTGTAGAATCCATCACTGTTATTAACCAGTCCCAAGTAGGTCGCAGGTGATATTCCAAATACATCTAAACATAGTATAAGAAAAAGGTATGAAGCATACAAGAAAATTTGTGTCTTTAAATATCTAGGGAAATTGACAGCACAAAATACACACAGAAAATAAAAAAAGGAAACTGTCAAAAATAGTACCCTTTGGAACTTTGCATCTCAATATCTTATTTTCAGTTATTGCTTTAGACTCCTGAACCACTGAATATGGACTCCATTATTATTATTATAAAGTCAACACAAAGTACACCTAGAGCCAGACAGAACATGTATGCAGAAAAAGTTCTCTGCAAAGATATTGTAAATCACCCCAGTTTCTCATTGAGGTCAATCAGTATGCATTATATAGCTCTTCACTAAAAATTATTTTAAACCTAAATGAGTGTGATGCATTAATAATAAAAGAGAAATGCATGATATTTCTGCATGCTGATATTTGTATAACCCAGGTGTATTTTCTTCCATCGATTTCATGTGTGCTGGTTCAAGACAAAAGTGAATAGACTGGTAATTTGGATGTTTAATCAGATCGATACTGACTTTATTTCAACAATACGAAATGAATACGAAGGTTCTGGCGAACTGACGCACTATAGGTCAGTGCCAGTCGAACGACAATCAACGACTGACTAACAGTAGCACTCCTCGCTAGAGGGCATTGCAGACAACAATTTCACATAGAAGGGTGCCTTAATACCGAACACCAGGTTTCATTAGTAAATTAAGATTAATGAAACTGGAAATTTAATAGTGCTCCAAAACAATTAACAAGCCAATCTACCTGTCTAAAACCGGCCTAATGAAAAGCATTCATTATTTTAAGATCTATATTTAGAAATAATTTTTTTTTTTAATATAATGTTTACATACTTGCAAATGCATTGTATCTTGAGCAGTGACTTCCAGAATTCTAGCTAAGCTGGGCATGAGAGAAGTATAATCCTGTACCATGGTCATTAAGTCAGCAATTTGTCTCATGACAATAGTAAAAGCTCTTGCTAAGGATACAGATGTCGTAGCAGCAGCAGCTGTACATTCTTGAGTAACAGTTGCTGATACAGATGCAGTAGTTCCTGTAGCTCTTCTAATAGATGATGGATCAATATATATCAAACCACTCGATCCTTTAAATAAAAAAAGAACATTAGCAAAAAAAGTAAACATACTTAAAACATTTAAACTCCACAACACTCAAAAACTAGAAATTAAAAACTTTGAAATTTGAATGACACATAAAAGTATTTCAACTATATTAACTGTTTTGGGGGTTATTACATAAGTGTAAAAACTCAACTGAAGCGAAGGGTAATTATTTTCTGCAGTTAAATGAATATGCATGGGTGTTTGTTTTCCAAAATAATAGCACAGAAATAATTCCAAAATAATAACAGGTTTTAATAGTAAATTTAGAGGATAAAATGAGATACCTTTCTTTACTAGGATGAAAAAGTTTAAATTTAAATATTAGAAACAAAATTTTAACATTCAATTGGCCCATATATGTGTAATACAACTATATTACAAGAGAGTTACTGTTATGAATGTTAAGCATATCTATATTTTTAAATAAGCACAAAATTCTAAAATTAATGAAAGATTAAAAGCAAATATATCATTAAATCAATAAAATAGCAATAAGTCAAAATGTATAAGTGTTGCTGTTTCAAAATAAATGGAAATTTAAAATTAGTTAAATTAACACTTTATGTTCAAATGACTGCAGTAGGTAATGAAAAACATGAAATCACTTTCTCAAAATGCCTCACACTGCTTAAAGGATTTATATATATACAGTGGCGCACCCAGGATTTTTTTCTTGGGGGGGAGGGGCCGAGATGAATGGATAAAAATATCTATAATGCATGGAGGGGGGGGGGGGGCGAGATGAACGAATAAAAATATTTATAATGCAAGATCAATATTTCTACTTCTTTGGGGGGGGGGGGGCCAGGGCCCCCTGGGTACGCCACTGTGTGTGTGTGTGTGTGTGTGTGTATATGTATATATATATATATATATATATTATATATAATTGATTGCAATTTTTTAAAAACTATCTTCTAAAACAGAAGTCTAACAGCACCTGAATGTGAGGAAAAGTACACCATCTCAGCCTTAGTAACTTGGAACATATTAAAAAAAAAAATATATATATATATATATATTTCAGGTAGTCTCTTCTAACGAAACTATCACAGATTATTAACGTAGGATTACTTATCGTTCCTTACTTTTTTTAAAAAAATGCATTTTGGTACTTTTCTGTTTAACTGTTTACTGCTATTGGGTTAGGCACGCTGCCAAAATTATAACTTGTGAGACAGGGTGGACACTTTTTATTCCTGGAGGACCGTTATTGAGGAACATAATCCTACATTAAAAAAAGTCCAAGCCAAGTTTTGGCATATCTCTAGTTAACTAAATGAGACTCTGATATACTGTTACTGAATGGTGTAACTAGTATTAGCATACATGAGAAGTTAGTTAATGATGTTATGGTTTGAACTACTGAAAAAAATTCCCTTTACAACTGCAACAATGAAGCAGCATATTGCTTCAACCCTAAATTCAGAAAAAATTGTAGATTTCTTAATGAAGAATACTTTACTGTTACACCTCGTGAAAAGAAAAATGTCCCTTATTTTCAATAGAATTTCATTATTTCCTAGTTTTCCAGAGCCAGACAATGGCCAAATGCTGATGGTGCAAATCTTCAGAACCAGAATCTAAGTTGGAAGAACAAAGCAGGTATAGTCATTTGCAGGTGCTCAGAATCAGCTTTCTGCTTATGTCACAGTTTAGTCTTGTGCTGCAAAGAATGACTATAGTGCTTCAAACCAACAACCATATTTCATGGTCAAAGGGCATCCTAAACTTAGAGCATTTAAGAACTGTTTATCTAAGGTTAAATTATTTAAGTTTTAAGATGTTAAAATGAAAAATCACCCTTACACAAAAACATCATAAAACAATCTATCATAAAAATTACCTCAAATTTAAAAGATTTTTACTGTAGTGATATAAATATTTACATTTGCCACATTTCAAAGAACATTCAAAAAGTAGATTAATAAATATAAAATAACTTAATTTGAAATATATAGAATCGAAATTTTGACATACCCAACCTACCAGAGGTCGTAATTGGTCCCCGTCCAGGTTCCCTTTGACGCAGAGCCCACTGCATATGCTGAGGGGCAAGATTTGGTCTAGGTCCTGATGATCCACCATTACTTCTCCTTTCCAGTTGCTCATCCAGAAAAGCTTCCTCAGTGTCTGGTTCCGTTTCACCAGCCTCACTTTCTTCCTCATCTTCAGCATTGGAAGATTCAGCAGAATCATCTTCCGAAAAATAAGGTAAGCTTGCAACTCCTGTTTAAAGCAACAAATACAGAATTTTAACTATTTCATCTTAAAATTTGTAACAACCTCAGATTTATTACATACATATCAATCACAGTTGAACACATATGCTGATTTCATATCACATAATTTATTTTTTAAAGTAAAATACAGACACTAATGACACACTGGTAAATAAGTATTAAAAGGACAAAAATTAAGTACTGCAACAAAAAATTTTAGAAAATTATTGAGAAAGAAAATATTACATGCAAAGTGAAAACTGATAAATACCAGTATCTGAACCAACAGTAGCTCCTCCAGTAGTGGCACTTCTTTGAGCACTAGCATTATCCTGATTACTCTGGTAAGAGGCACTATCAGGATTACTATCACTATCACTTTCACTCTCTAAGGGATATCAAAAAACATTCACAGACTTTTAAGACACATAAATAAGGTAGATAAAATCATAAGCAAATTTTAAAAAGATAGTACAGTAATAAAATAAACCAAGAAAATATACAATACAAAGAAACATGTACAAAAAAAGTAAACTCATGCAAAGTTTCTCAACACAAAAAACATGCAATAAGCAAGTATTTTATGAGCTTCAAAATATTTTTTTTAATATCACCTTGAATCAACTTGAATTGATTCAAGTTGATTCAAATTAATTCACCATTCAGTCAACTTGAATGAATCCAAACAACCACATAATACACCTCAAACAAAGCATTTTTTCAAATTAATAGAGGTCTAAATTGTAATATTCTGCATTTAGTTTCAAATATGCTGTATCAGCAGAAGTAGAGGAAATAATTTGCAATCTAGCACAAAGATTTTCAAAAAATCCAGCATTACAGCTGCTTGATTCTCCAAAACCTTTTCTCGGTCTGATCTATTTAAATTTTCCACTTTGATTTCTGGGATCTCAATCCATCCTCCGAAAAACTGAATACTTTTTCCTTAATGTACTAATAACAACCCCTTAAGTAAGGGATATTTTAAAATAAAGAAATAAATCAATTTAAAACAACAACCAATGTTAATTTTTTGGTTAAAAATTAAAGCTAATTTTCACTAAGATTTATCTTTCATTTTACAGGAAACATCCAAAATTTTATTTCTAGGATACGAACAAAAAAATTTCTATTACATATATATATATATATATATATATATATATATATATATATATATATATATATATATATATATATATATATATATATATTATCAAATAAGGAATACTTTCTTTGAACTATACATGATTAGTTCCATTTTCTTCAGCAGTAATTCTTCCCACAATTTATCCTTATTTTCAGCAAGTAAAATTAGAAAAGATTTTAGCTGCTAAGAAAATTTTTTAAAGATCTAAGATAAACAAGTTTTTAGTTACTCATATGTTTCGAACATAAATATATGTTAAAAGTGAACATTCAGCTAGGCTTTGGGGTGACTTAACAGTTTTAAAACTCAAATACAAAGAAAATGTTTAATGTAATTTCATTTCAATAATTTTTATAAATACAGTATTGAAATTTCCTGTTTTGTTTTGTTTTTAACTACACCAACATTTAAAAAAATTTTCTAATCTATTAAACAATTTTTTAAGTCAGTTTTTCTTAAAGATCTTTTCTTTTTTCCAATGCGAAGGCACTTCTTAAAGATTTTAAAAATGAATTTATTGCTTTAAACCTCAGCTTTTTCAGCAAAAGCTTTCTAAGAATACTTTCTAAAACTTCTGTTTTCCAGAAAGTGTTCTTTAGCTATTAATAATTTCATAGCTTCAATACTGAGAACACACAAGCCCAACTTGTTTGTCATTTCAGTTAATTGAATAGAAAGGTTAGTTTATCAAAAAAATCCAATGTCCACTCTCCTTTGTTAAAGTCAATATATATATATATATATATATATATATATATATATATATATATATATATATATATATATATATATATATATATATATATATATATATATAAGTACATATTCAATGAGAATGAAGTTGTACTGAACTTTTTACCAAATTAGTGTTTACTTCTGCTTCTTTACAATGCCACAACTAAAAAGTTTTTAAATAAAAATAAAACTGTGCAAAGAAATTGGAAGATTTCACAAAAATGGTGTAATAGAAAATAACTTTAAGCCTACTCAACCACATGTCATCTATGAACAGAAAACTTACGGTAAACATGAATTATCCCAGACTGCACATAACTTGGGGTAGTTAGGGATAAAGATAGTGAGTGAAAAGGTTAGTTTTAGTACCAATTTATTTGGAATATTTTACATATTACCTGCAGTTCAATAAGTCTTACAATCCATAATTACTAATAATCCTTAATCGTAGATAACTTCACTGATAATTAATACTAACATAAATAAGAATCTTATCTGTTAAACTAGCTAGGTACTAAAGTTAGCATTTTTTTTTTTTCCATTTACAAACACAAATTAAATACATGACTCAAACAGAATACTAATATTTGCCTAAAACTAGAAACACTAACAAAACTGAACAATATGTTCAAATTTAAGCATATAACCCAAAATAAAAGAATTCTAGACTTATGAACCTTAATATTGAACACAAGCTTCAATCTAAATTACCTTCATCATTTTGCTCAGCAGCAACATTGTCATGCTCTGACTGCTCCATTCGTTCATCTCTTTCACTTTCTTCTGGATCTTGATCTTCACTGACCTCTCTTTCCATAACATCAACCTATCGAAGCAAAACAAATGCTGTCATCATCTGCAGAGATACAAATATAAAAATATTCATAGAACATAAGATTAAATTACTTCAGGATCTTCATCTTCTCTTTCCCGAGAAGAGCCATCAGCTCCCATAGAGGACTGAGAACTTTCCACCACAAGACCACTAGATACACGTACGGATATATCACCAAGACTACTTCGTGTCATCATCGGATCAACAGCAAAGAGCTCTTCACTGCCCTAAAGGACATTAATAAACTAATGAGAACTTGGTTGATGCTTTTCAAACCTTGTATAAAATCTTATTCACATATAATAATAGCTTGACTGATTATATATAAGTGATTTTATTCATTATCCCAAACCCTGAAACTTCGAAAAAATTTATAATCAAATTTCATGAAGACTATTCTTAAACATCTGTTAATTTTTTTTAAATTGAAATTTTTTTAGTGTAATTATATTTCTATCATTAAAAACATTTTAAAAAAATATAGAACTGAAAGAAAATTATTAAAGCCCTATTTTTAACATTCAAGTTGCTATGTAAACTAATATTGATTAAGAGCACTGTAAAAGACCCAAGCAATTAATTTCATTTAAATACTAAAACTCCATTTACAAAACAAAATTGGCAATCAGTATAGCAAAAAAATTTTACTAAGGTGTCTAATAGTTTAAAATCTGCTAAGTACATGCAAATTATTTTAATATTAGATATTTGGAAATTGCAAAAAATTTTTACTGTGGCTAACTATGTTAAAATCAAAAAACAAATTTCAAAACATTACATTTTAAACATCTAAAACTAAACACATTTCAAAAAACCTTGCATAGGTAACATGTGATATTAATCACAAGACTTAAATATTTTAGAGATGGGGGTAAATAAACTAGAAAAAAAACAGCAATTTTAAAATAACATTTTACCAGTTTTACAAGACTGACAACACAATTTAACATTTATAGGTACCATAAAAAAAATCAGCAGAAATGACCTCAAAATGCTAAGCAATTTAAGTAAAAGAGAAATAAAAAGATACTCTTCATAGAAAGAAAAGACTCAATTTTATGAAAAAATCCTACTGATTGTCTAAGTTAATGACTAAGTTAAAGCCTAATTTTTCATGCATATACTTAAATAATTAAAAGTAGAAAAAAGTAGTTAAACAGAAAAAAGATGAAAATAATCTAAAGATCAAGTACCAGAAGAACATGGCTTCTTAGCTCTTTCAATCACTCACCCACACAAAACTTTACTACTGTAGATTTTTGAGCAAATAATCATAAATGAATTTTCTTAAAAGTACACAGAAATCAGGACACATACGGTAGTATTTTGAGTACTAAGATTATTCAGAACTTTTTTTTTTTAATAAAATAAAAGGCCCATCAGAGTAGAGCATAGTCTTACATGAACTGCATCATTGTTTGATGAGACTAAAGAAAATGGAGCAGTTGGTCTGGCAACACCAAGTCTCACAGGAGCGATCAGAGCATCAGCAGTTTCACACAGTTCTTCAATGGCTAGAGTAATGAGAGCTTGAAAAACTCTTTTGCACTTAATTAAGGGCTGAGTCAAAGTATTCAAACTAAAATTAGAAATGAGAAAAATCAACAAAACAAAATGTGATAATCATTAAGTTAAATTACTAATTTTTAATGTTTCTCACCCATAAAATAATTTTAAATAAGATTCCTTCAGCAATCATTTATCATTCAACTTTGTTGCAAGCAAATCATTCCTATTAACCAAACCATTCAGAAAAAATACAAAATTCAAAATGTTATATATATAAAACTAATTTTAAAATATGAGGATACATGTACAGTTCTTAAAGGCACGTTAAGAACTAAACTATACTAGAAGCCTAAATTCAGAAGTAAACATGCCACTTACACAAAAGTACCAAAATGAATTTCATATAAGTAATATCTATATAACAAAGTTTGTAAGAATGAAATTTCTCACAACACTAAGCTTGAGAATTATCAATTTTTTAAAAACAAAAATTAACACATGAAAAATTAACTGTAAACCAGTGAATTTAACATAATACAATACACACACTTATTTCAAATAAATTTAAATTACACTATATATTACTACTTATATCATTCTAAAACAAAGTTTAAAATCAAAAATGCGTTACTTTTTCTTTTTTGTAGTAGTTGGGGCCATCTCAACATTCAAAACCACAAATATTCGGGCAACAGAACGTACAAAACGTCTAGCCACAATAGTAGCTTCAGCACTTCGCCCTTCTTTAGAGTCATTTTGAATTTCTCTAATTAATGTAGTTAATAAGGTGTCTAACATCTATAATAAAATAAAAAGATCTAGTACCAAAATTGTAACATAGGAAAGTCATTTTTAGGAAAACATTCTAAACATATGGTTTATTATATATTTTCGAACAGTTTAAAGAAACTGAAACAAAATTTAAAAATAAAGACAAAGTTTTCACCCTTTCCCATTATTTCTTGTTTTAACCATGCAAAATTGAAATGGCAGTTTTAAAAACAGGAAGAGACAGAACAGCATGCATGCACTTACCTCATTTTAGCATCTTTAAGGTAAAAAGGAAAAAGTTAGGGTTTTAAAGAAACAAAATAATTGATACTATGAATCTCATAACATTTGGCACTCGTAAAAATTTTTTTGAAACAAGCTCTTTAAAAAGGAAATAACAGAAACATGTATGTATTCTGGTGCGAAGTTGCACCATCAACACATATACTTCTTAAAATCAACCTGCAGGCTTCATCACATAATTGCTGATTTTTGGGTCTCCACATAAAGTAAATTAATAGTTTGTAATACAATAAAGATCCATACTCCACAAACATTTTGGGAAAAAAAAATGGTTGAAATTGAACAAAATCTAATGTCTTTATTCGTATCTTAGCAAATATCATTTTAAAATGACAATCTTACCTCCCGACTGCATTTAATCAATAAACAGTGAGTAAACTTGTCAAGAAGTGCAGTACCATTCTGAAGACCAAGATATGTTTGATCATCATAAATGAATCCATAGTTTGATTTTAATGATGATGGATCCATTCCTTTCCATCCAGTTAGTACAGTTGATTTCACAGCATTCCAGTCATTCAATAATCGTTCTAAAGCTCGCCGAGAAAATCGTGGGGGTTCAAGATCATGATCAGGCATGTCAGTTTCAGCTGAAAGATTTAAAAATTTATTCAGTTTATATATATTAACTTTTAATTCCCTTACAAAGATTCGGGTTTAGAAGCAAGCTCTGCAGAAATAGCCATTTCTAATGATATGAGGTAAAGGTTTTTCCAAAGAAAGAAAGGATTTATACAGGGCTTACAGAGTTGACGAGATTTTCTGGGGATGATCCAGAGCAGTTTAAAGGTACATTTTGAAAACTAAAGCTACTCCTTTTCCCACCTCCTTCAGGTAGCTAACAAGTGTTAATAATAGAAGGAGGTGAGAATAGGCTTGGTGTTAAAATCAAACACACGATTTTTATAAATTTTACCAAAGTAAAGGTTGGGATTTAACTTTTTTTATAATCTATTTTTTTGGCTTTCATGAAAACACTTTCCTGAATAGGAATGATTATGATGGCAGGTCTTAAGTATTAGTAAA
Source organism: Dolomedes plantarius (assembly GCA_907164885.2). Lineage (NCBI taxonomy): Eukaryota > Metazoa > Arthropoda > Arachnida > Araneae > Dolomedidae > Dolomedes > Dolomedes plantarius. The sequence continues at coordinate 31,366,594 of OU015492.1, read as the reverse complement.
AACTAAATTCCAATTGTTTTATGTAGTTCCATTAACTGATTTTCAAAACAAAATGACCAACTATCAGGAAATACTGCAGTTTCTTTTTTTTTCTTTTTAACTTCTCTATCCTACCCAAACTCTCTTCATAGTGGAACAAACTAAACCGAAAGGTCTTATTGCAAGGTAGATCTTTTGCCAAATTTCTGTATTTGGCCCCAATATGTATGTATCACTGTGGCACAAAATGCACAGCAGTATTACAGTGCACTATAGCTGTTACATTACTTGTTTTATTTATTTTTTATACTTATTTTGGGGGGAAGGGGGTTAAGAAACATGAACTCAATTTCTATATTAAAAAATCTGATGAAGTTTATGAATTATTTAGAAGTAAAAGTTGTATGGATCAAAAACTCTTAATTTGATGAAACTAGTGGAGTCAACCTAATACATAACTGAATAAAAAAATCAAAGATAAGAATAAATATAAAAATATGCATACTTAATGAGGCAGGTAATTAAAAAATTATACCAATATCAGATGCTGGAGTTTTTCGAGGTGCAGATGATCTGGGTCTAGTTGGCCTATATTGTTTATGCTCAATGGCTTGTCGCCCGACAGTTTGCACAAGAAATAGCAAAATACTTTCTCCCCTAGAAATAAATTTCACATCAAAAATATACCTAAAACTTAACTAGGAGAAGAAAAGAAATAAATCAATTTATAGCTTGAAAAGCTGGTAAAGTGCTAGAATAACAGCTAGTATACATATACAAAAGAAGTATTCATCTGACGAAAAAAATATGCTCTTCAATTTCATTTGAATATTCAGTGAAAATTAACATCTGACAATACAATAAAGACAATTTAATTTGCTAGTTCCAAAGAAAATATTTTTTTTAACTTTCTTGAGATCAAATCTTACTTTCATATCTAGAAAGAGTTGTTCCTTTTGTGCGATATTTTGTGAAGCATAGACAGAAATACTAATACAGAACCAATAATCACAAATTATGAAAAATTATTATAAGGCATTCTTGGCTTATAAGAAATCAGGTGAAACACTAAACTTTCAATAATCAGCAAGAGACACATATTTAATTCACATACAGGCAAGTCTTTGTAATTCAAATCATGATGACAGAGTACTAAACACTTTTTTAAAAGCTTAACTCACCTGCTGTTTGGAAGTGTGACAAGATCAGTTTCTTGAATAAGTTTATTAAGAAGTTGATATCTTGTTGCTTGGTGTCCTGATACCAATGCTTTGCACTTGCATTTTTCCCAACAGTCACAATATGCAGTTGGAGATGTCTTCTTTAATTTGCAGTCATGTCCTTTATGACAAACACGTGCACATTCAGTACAACAGCATAACGAACCAGTTAACCCACACGTACGACATTCAAATATGTCCTATTTGAGAAAAAGGTTTAAAAAAATGCATATTAATAATAATTTTATATTATAAACATCTAGAAAAAATAATGAAGTGTTATCAACACATTATTTCAGTAACCAAATCTATAGTAAGTAAAATGACATTTACAATAACAAATGCTTTAATAAGCACAAAAATGAATGCAATACAGATTTTTAGAAATGCAAATAATGAAGGAGGTATTTTAAATAAAGTGTCAAACTTCAAAAAATTAAACAAGTTATCAAAAGTTGAAACTTGTTCACCGTGCACAGAGTTATATTGACAACTATAAATGCATCTTAAAGAAATTTCAAAAACCAGCTGATATTTGGGGGAAAATGAAAGCCCTTCAATGAAACCTACTTAAACATGACAAAGCTGATTGCTGATTTTATGACTGTATCTGCAAGAAATATGTTTAAAATATATTTAGCAAAGCAGGAAGTAGTTTTAGCCTTTTAAATTAATTTCTGTATTAGTAAATATCAGTTTTTCTCTCATGCAAATAATTTAAAAAATCTCTTGAAAATCTGCATGGTCATATTTTTTCCCATTAAGCATATTAGCACAGGTGAAAAAGCAAATTTATTGATCCAATGCACATATCGCATACTATGTGAATATGTAATGAGCAAGCCTATGGGAACCCTGATATTAGGTAGAGAAGATAAATATGTTGCGACTAATAAAAAAAATTATTTGTAACAAGCATTAAAACATGACACCTACACATTGGACTTTTGAAATTCTTTCACATTTAAATTACAGTTCCTCAAAAGAAAACTTCTTTACTTAATTGATAAACAAATAATAAGTAACATAACTTAGAAAGTTTTGTTGCTTTAAGGGTAAATATTTTATTAAATTTGTCTAAATTTAAAAAAAATGAAAATGAAAAATTTAAGCAGTTTTCCACAAAACATAACACTGAATTTCCCTCAACATCTCCTTCATCAAGCATCAAAAAGAAATTCAAATGATATAAATAAAACAAAAAAACAGAAAACATGTACAGGAAACATTAAATCAACAGTACCTGATTGATATGTTCAGCTCCAGTCCAAGTAAAACTACAAGTATCATTACAACATAAAACATGTAGAGGGGAGTCATCTGGTAAGGCTCCTTTGGGATATATCATAGGCTGCATAAATTTCTGACGACCTTCGGGATCACGAGCAGCCTCTTGTGCTAATCTCAGAAAAGTATCCATTAACAACAGTGCAGCTGGATAAGCACGTCCAGAGACTGCAGACATAAATGGGGTGCATCCTTGGGCATCCCTAAGAGAGAAAGTTAGCATGACAATAACTTAAAACTGAGATTAAATTTCTTTTGCTGCTACTAGATTATTATAAGCCATAAATCATAAAGCATCATGACAAGCAGCAATATAACAACAAAATCTCTTGCTGGAGCAGTTTAAAGAAAGTAAAACATTCTCAATTTAAAAACAATTTTAAAATTTATGAATGAAATGTGAAAGTTTTGTTATTAGTTTCAGTTTAAGTATTACCAGCATGAACGTACACAAATAAAGGTAACCAAAAATTATGCCATATACATGATTTATCAGTTTTAAAATTTTAAGCATATTGTATTACACTATTATACAATAAAAAGCAGAAATAAAACTTTGAGGAAGATTGCATATTCAGAATGCAAAAAACTTGGAACAAGAATAGAATCTTTAAAGCTTATAAAATACAAAAATTCATGTAAGATAAGTACTAACATAAATGTATTTCATTATAACAAGAAATGTTCGTTGGGTACTTGAGTATAAAGTATGCATTACCTAATTTTAAAAAAAAAAAAAATGATGGAAATGATTTAGGTATCAACTAGTCAATTTGAAATCTATTATATAAAAATGAATGAATGTATGTTTGCCTGTAATTGAATAGAAATCCATAGTTTAGAAGCGACGATTGTGAAATTTTACATGCATGCATCATTAAACACAGCGGTGGCAACTAAGAACTTCCAAAATCTAAATTAATTACTGTTAATTTTTAATAAATAAAAAACAATTTTTGAAGGATGAATCCAGCAAATGTAAGCTCTTACATTTTCTGGATTCAAAGCCCAACTTTCTACCAACTGACAGCCACGTTAGGCTTAACAAGCGAAAACGATATAAAATAAAATCAATAAGTCATATATTAAATCAGAATAATAAATGAAAATAATCTTTCAAGTCAGATTTTATACTCTAAAATAGATCAGATCCAACAGCATATCTCGAGAGTTGGTTCACGCGATGGAAAATTCCAAATCAATCCTACTAAGTGTCACACGATCTTTTCTAATCACTCCTGCAATCCCCCCCCCCCCCAGCCTATATTTTTGTGTCTATTGAAGAGCTAAAGACTTCTCTTCTATCCTGCTAACTTATTTCTAACTTAAAAATACTCCCACATGTATATGTACCAACGCACAAGAACTTTCCAATAATCTTAGTGCAAATATCTCACTTTACTCATGATATTACTGTGCCATCATGGCCCGGTTGGTAGAGCGCACGCTTCATACACTTTTGACACTGGTTTAATTCCCAGCAGTCGAAATTTTCGAGTTCTTTTCAATTTTTTATATCTTTAAATTCTAATTTTATTTTTAAATTATTTTTACTTGATGAGGGCCTATTTTTTTTCTATGTAATTTATACTGTGTTTAGTTTTTTAATGGATTTTGGTAAACAAACTTTTCAGCACAGTTCAAATCATGCACAGTTCTCAAGGCAAAAAAAACAATTTGACATTTTTTTTTTCTGCTTTTAGTGGTACAATGATGAAAGGCTGAATCTACCTAAATTCTGAGGAGTTTATTATGGAGAGAAAAGGAGTTTAATATGTAGAGGATGTTTATAGGAATTTAATGGTGGAGTCATTTCATGGTTCTATTGGAAAATTCTGCTAAACCTAAAATTTCAGCTTTTTTTGCTCCAATGATGAGAGGCTAAACCTAGCTGAATTCTGAGGAGTTTATTATAAATTTATATATTTTTATATTGGGTTTTCATTTTATTCATGTATATGACATTTTGCATGTTTTTTTTTCTATGTTATTTATACTGTGTTTAGTTTTTAAATTGATTTTGGTAAACAAACATTTTTAAAATCCCAGGCAATGCTGGGAACTTCAGCTAGTAGTTAATAAAATCATACATACTTTATACCTAATAAGAGGAGGTTAAATTTTTTTTTTTCTTTGACAGATAAATAAACATCAACAGGTGAAAAGATTTTTAAAGGATATGAAAAGTTTTCATTAAAAAAAAGGAAAAAAAACAGTATTATTGAAATCTTGAATAAACAATTCAAACCTCGATATTTAAAATTGAAATATGCAAAAATAACATGTCATGGTTTGGAATAGTCAGCAGAACTATTCACTGCATAGAGCAATGGCAGAGTGTAGCAGCATGGATCACAAAAAAAATTACAGTTAGCAATGTGAACTGATACAGATTAGGAATTGATACTACAACAGAAATCTTCAAAGAAAAGCAAGGAAGAGAAAGTAAAGATTTCCACTGAAAGTAAACTCATCAAAAGAGCTTATTTAATAGAAAGGACTTAGAAGGATGATCCACACACTTGAGAAATTTTCAAGACATATTATCATGAATTACTTTTCAAACAGAGATATATAAATAACAGTTAATATTTTCAAAAATGCTTCAATGCCAGAAACCAATATGTAACTTAAAGATATAACAGACTGGTTAATGACATATTACATGTCAGCCAATATCCATAAAAGTTAATATACTGACCTTGCAGTTAATAAATCCTTTAAAAATGGTTTCAAAACAGGAGATTCGCACAAACTCCAAAGAATATTGAGAGATGCACTTTTCCTCTCAGTAGGTTCTACAGAAGATGTCAGGCTTCCAAGAGGTGACATGGAACCTAAATATATTACAAATATTGAAATTAGATGCAGCAAAACATAACTGAAAATAACATTATTTAATACTTTGGGTAATCATCAATAATTTTAGCACACCACATATATGTAACAACATAAAAGATTTCAATTCTATGCACAAAATATTTAAAAGTTAACCTAAAACAAAGTTAACTAACCAGACTAAAATGAGAATCACATTTCTTAAATATGTAGACAGTACTAAGAAATATTAATTCTGTACTGCATATTATACAGCAACAAAAACACAAATGTATATAACTTTGGTTGTAACTATGAGTCCATGAAACTTATTAAAATAGAATTCACAACTTTATTCAAAACTGATAGTCTACTAGATTTTAATCGATGTGTCTAAACTCAGCTATATCTACCCATTTATTTCAGCCATGTTAATTTAAGCAGAGATTTATTCAAATAACGTAAGATTAAGAGAACAATACTTTTCCAAATTTTAAAAGAGAAAATCAATACATAAAAATCTAATTTAGCTAATTAAAAAGCCCAAAAAAGCAAAACTCAGTTAATAACTGTCTCTTGCTCGAAAACATTTTTGATTACTAACTTTTATACATAAGCTCAGCTTATTTTAATCATGTTTTCATCTATGATTTAAAAAAAGATTCATTACAATGCTATGCTCACAACACTTAAGAAATGGATTAGTTGGTATCTGTCAAAACATGACGATTAGATAGTAAATAAGTGCACTAATACACAAATTATACTCAACACATCATTGCCAAATGTTGAAAATCATAATACACAGAAACAAATTAATGTGTTTAAGCAGCCTCCTGCTTAGTGAGTATCTAAAGCCAGATTTAAAAATGTCACTAAGCATGCGCAGAAAGCACTTTTTTAATTGTAGATTATCGCTAATAAAACAGCACGAAATAAACAATTTCCATCAGGTTTAATCGTATATTTCACAAACATAATTATCACAAAAATAAAAATGGCAGTGAAAGATCTAGAGAGACTCCTCAGAATAAACGTGTTTACCATTAAAACATGTCACTGAGCACACTCAGAAACAGTGAGTTTCTAAAGCCAGATTTAAATATACAACTGAGCAAGTGCAGAAATATTATTTTAACTGTAAATTATTGCTAATTAATAAAAATTGCGGTTACAAAAACCAAATTTGACAAATTTACAGATCACAATCTTTCGTTTAAGACCAAAATGAAGTAAATTGATGCAGTAATTTTCTCTCACAGACTGCCCAAAAAGTTGGCTTAGCAACTTAAATATATAGATCACACTTTACATACCAGCTGCTGAATCAGATGGTTCTGGAGGCCAAGCAAGGGTAGGTATTCCAACATCTCGATCTCGGTTATCAAGACCAGCAAGATTACGTGCAGCTGATGTTGCTCTGCGCATTATCTCTCTAAGTGACACGCTACATTAGAAATATTTTTAAAAAACAATTTTAAATTGTCCATCTACAGGAAAAGTAATGCATTTCAAAAAGGAAAATTATATCATGTAATTAACATTGCAAAGCATATTACCTCCTAGACTGTACACTACCATTTGATGCCACAGCTCCACTCAACAAATCTAGTGACTCTAAACTTGCACTAGCACTTGTTTCCCCTAAAAAACATATAGCTTTAATATGGTTTAAAGGAATTTATTTTATAAGACAAAATTTTATATGAACAAGTAAATAATTAAAAACTATGCTAAGCATAACTTACCAAAGTCTGTGTCCTTGTTTGATGTAGGAAAACACGTTGTGACAGCAGCATGAAATATGTTCCTGTTCCCATCACAACGTTCATTTAAGACACACTGCAAAGTGTTTTGTCCAATAGGGGTACCTATTTAGAATTTTATCACTTAACCTAATTCATATTTTCTTAATAGGCAGATCAATAATTTTTTTATTCAAGACAACAGTAAAAATGCACATAAAATATTTTTTTTTTATTTACCAGAATCCCTTTCAAGAGATGCAAGAGTTTGACGAACAGTCTCCTGTTCACATTTCAGTATTGGTGGCAATAAAGTTTGATGCTATAATATGAACAAATATTAGCATTAAAACAAGTTAGAACTTAAATATACTGACAACTATGTAAATAAATATTTAGAATATTAATATCAGAAATAAATATACAGCCAACAAAAGCTAAATACAAAAGATTTCTAACCTCAAGAGCTAATACAACAATTGCCACTTGATTCTTTTGACTAGCAGCAACATCCTTCAATAAATGAACCCCAAGGCCAATAGCCCGAGCAGGTGGAAGGTCAAGCCAAACAGGATCTCTAATACTATCTGTACAGTCTTTAGACAAGGGGTATATTGCACTATTGCCATCACGAAGAACAGCTACAGTTTCATTCTGAGAGGGAAAAAAAAATTAAGAAAAGTGAGCAATTTTATATGTTAAAGATCTAAATGTGCACCTCAGCCCACAAATTCTCTGTGGACCTGTTTGCCCTTTAAATTATGGAGAGCTTTTGGTGCATCTGAAGCTGGATATGGATGATTGTAGGAGTCATAGGGGAGAACAACTGGTACATGCCATTGCTCTATCAACCACTGAAAATAGATACCCTAGTGATTCATGGTTACATGTCTACACGGATAGATCCATCTTTAATGATGAGGATGGAGCGGGGGCCAGTGTATGCTGTGATCTCTTTTCTTGTTTTCTCCCATCGGTGCTCCCTCTACTCATTATGAATGTAAAACTGAGGTCATTCATATCGCATTAAAGCAAATGACTATCCACCCGTCTTCATTCCACAGAGCAGTTATCTTATCTAACTCCCTATCTGATCTTCAAGCTCTTGCAAATAGGCAATGTACAAATAATATTTGCATTTTAGAATGCAGAGATCTTTCAAAGTCAATCTCTGTCTCTTTCCAGTAAATTCCAGCAGACTGTGGGATGCCTAGGAACGAAGCAACTGACTTTTAAGCAAAAAAAGGGGATGGGTCCTTCAGAGACCCCTTAAAGCCTTTCACTCTATTAGGCAAAACTCCTGATTAAAAGATGCTATGCTGCTGGGATAAAAGTGCTGTGTGACTCTGCTGACAAGTCATGGGCTCCTTTGATTAAGGACATACAGGACATCCCTTATTTTTCTAGATGGGCAGATGTGACACTTTTCTGTCTTACTACAGGCCTGTTTGTCTGCATATTTACACTGGCTCAATCTTTGGAGCTCCCCCTTATGTCCTTTGTACAGACAAGATCAAAATTTTGATGCTACTTCTCTGGACTTGTGCTCAGCACTTGTATTTTTAAACTGTGAAGTTCAAAGGTATTGGAAGGCAAAAGAACTAATGGTGTCATAGCCATTCTTCTGGACATTTGTAATAAATAAATAAGTTAAAGATATTTTTACATATATCACTGTCCAATAACTTGAGATCAAGCATTCAACAGAATGATTTTACTTTTTACTAGTTTTTATACTTGTAGCATACAAAGATTTTACTTCTAATTATTCTAAGTTTAAACTACTTAGCTTAATTAAAGAGTTAATATTTAATCTGATATATATATATATATCATAGCTGCCAACCTCCCAAGAAAAAAATAAGGAACACAGTGTGCAACCATAAATCTATGTTTATAATGTCATTTAACTATACAACATTAAATTATAAAAAGGCGTGCTTACCTTGGTTGCTCACCATATTTAATACTTGACAGAATAAATACACAAAGAAAAAATAACAGTAAGATAGGTAGCTTATTTAATTACATTACTACAAAAATGTAATGAATAGCATAAATTTAAAATATGAGATGCATGTGTACAGGATTTTGCCTTTAAAAATTGTTTATCATAAGTTTGTTTATAGCATGGTTCAGCGTACGGGACTTTACAACTAAAATTGCTTGCAATGTGTCAGGCTTAAGAGAGCTTTTGAAATCAGTTTTGTTTCTGTGAACCAAACTAAAAATTCTTTCGCAGGCAGCCTTACTGTGCGGAAATGTCAATATACCAAGCATCAGTCTTGAAAGTTTTTCAAATTTTAACTTTCCAACCGGTCCCTTTTCTTTTGAGAGGTCTGCCCACTGTCTATCAACTCTTTCTTCTGCTAAGATATCTGAAGGGATTTCGGCAAGCTGGAAGTTTAAAATTCGGTTTCCAAAGCATCAATGGCCTCAAATTGAGATTCATCATCGTTTCTAAGTAATAAATTGGGATATTTTCCCACAAAATACCTCACAGCAGAAAAGTTATTTTCTTAGCGTTTTGAGATATCCACAACTTCAGCATGCTGTAAAAGCAACTATATAGCAACAAGATGTTGTATACTATTTTCTAACACAAGAATAGAACTGTAAAAGTTCGCATTAAGACAAATCTTCGACAAATTCCGATTTTCAGAATAAAATCAAATTCTTCAGAATACTTAGGGATATGTCTGGATCCTTCGCATTTTAGACATATTTAGTGTGGAGTAGACGGAGGGAAAACACAGATTTGATGGATCGTAATGCTGGGCAGTGCAGTAGATGACGCCGTAGCAAAGACAACCGACAGAACTTGCATCGTAGGAAGAGAAAATATGAATCTCGAAAACACGATGTAGGGGAAGAAAAGCGATAGTGCTGCGGAAGTAAAAATACGGGACATTTTTGCTTGAAAACGTATTTTCGTAACAAAGCTTAAAAAACAGAATAAATATGTTTTTTACGGAATACTTGGCACGTATGATATATATATATAAATATTAAGGGTATTTATAATTTAATATTTTAAAAGGATACTTAAATGAAATCTCAGTTAATTTACCTATCATATATTTACCAAGTATAATAAGTTAATTCATGTATTTTTAATTTGTTAATTTATTATAATTAGTTTGACGAATCAAAGATATTCTATGAATTACTCAAACAATTTAATAAATATATTTCAATTCTTGAAATTCTAAATATATATTTTAAATGCTTTACCTATGACTTATTTTTAAAACTAGCTATTTTTAAAGGAGGGTGATTTTTTATTTTTTTTTTTTACTTCTATATGTGATTGATAAGAGCTTTTAATTAGATTACTTCACAAATCAGTATCAAAACAAATTATCATCCATGGATTCTATTACTCATTTTTGAAGTAAATTAAGGCATAATAGAAAAAGATAATATAACTGAATCCACAAAAACTCCAGGAAAAAAACTTGGGTTCAAAAGCTCCTATAAAGATTTTATGACTTTATGATAAGCAATAAGTTACCCGCATGTAGTAAGAATTAGACCAATATAAATTTCTGAACTAAATATTTTAATGAACTTTCCAATTTCAAAGCAATTTGTAACTCATTATAATGTCAAAATTTGTGATTAATGTTTAATACTTTTATAACTACTGAAGTACGAATCTTTGAATAATGCAAATTGTCAAGGTTCTGAACTAAGACACTGAATCACACACCAGTCGGTATTTCATTTATGCAATACATACCTCACCACTGATTCCAAATGATATTAGCCTTGTGTCTTGACCTAGAAATGACTGTGTATCTGTAGGAAATGGACTGTCTTGAGATGTTTTACCAGTAGATATATTGTATAACACATAACTGAGACGATCACCATTTCTGACAACTGCATGGATACCTTTAAAGCAATAGCAAGGAGAAAAGAACTAATTACAAACTCTCTTCGCAATTACAAACATAACTAAAATCTGAAAACTTTTTCTAAAAGAAGTCAGGTCCAACTATAATTGTGGAGCCTTACACCATGCAACTTTAATTCACTAGCTCTGAATGGCCAAAGGACAATGCAAAATGAAAGAATTTTGAATAAAAATGAGATTATGCCAGCCCTGACCTAGCTAATTTGGTCTTCTAGAGTCTAGGACACTTGACAGAAAGAATACAATCACATTTATAATATTTGCTTTTTCAATGTTAAAAAGGTAAACAATTTTACATAAAAATTGTACATTTTTGCACAAAAAATCAACATGAGATCTGTAATAAAGATTTTCCCCTGCTTTTATAACCTACCTTAAATTTTTTCATCCAAGAACTTAAATTTTATAAAGTTAATTATGCAATTATGATAAATATTATGAAGTAAATTGCTTAGGTTTAATTAAATATGTCTAAAATATTTTTTAAAAAGGTGAAAATTTTCCAAAGAAATTAAATTTTCCTTTCATATGTAGCTATTTGTCTAGTACAATTCAAATAAATTGGTATATCAACCATAATGGTATTATATTACATAATTTAATTCAATTAACCTTCAGTAGGAAAAAAGTGCAAGTTTTGTTTTCTCTTTAATCACACCGCACATTTATATCAGTCATTTCTCAATAAATGCCTTTATGATATGAGAAAAAAAGAATTTTTTTTAATTTTATATAAAAGTTATTTGTTTTAACCTAAATGTGTAACAATCTGAAGTAAACCCCACTTTGAAAAAATATACATTATCAAGGATGAACTGAATGTCCCTAGTGAATATCATCATAAAATCAACATTAAATTTAAATAATCAGTTTCAGATATTGCAGCATCTATTTAATATGCAGCCTTAAGCTTGCTTTAAACTTTGAATAAAGTGCACTTATGAAGCATCCCTGGACAATGTAAATGAATATCCTAATTGCTAATAATTCTATACAAAGTTGAAATCATGCTCATAAAAAGATAAATCTTAATTACAATTACTCTCCATAAAATTGAGAAAAGTTCCATTGCATAGCTATTTTTCATTCCTTTGTAAAACTAATTAGTCTGTTAAAAATAGCCTCTTTTCATTTTTAAGTAACAGTGATGTCAGCCAAGTAATAGCAAACAATATTCTGGTTATTTGTAAAACTTAAATATCCCACTTAAAAATAAACCTGCTAATTTCTGCGATACTTGCTAGTATGAATACCATGATTTGCCATGAACATTACCTTGTCCATCAACAGCCATAGTTAATATAGAACTTGTATCAGCTATATTGACTTTGCGGGGTGATCTCTGAAAGCAATCAGGTACCCTAGGTGTGTTACCACTTTTGACGACTAAAAGTTCATCTTTGCGCATAAGTCTGCATTCTTGAAGAAGGCTACACACAGGATCATCAGCTGAGGCTCCAAACTGAGTTTGCATTACATTACCATTAGATGAATATTCTCTTCCAGCAAAGCGAACTGCAGCATAAACACCATCAACCTAACATTAAAGATACACAATTAAAATTATCTCAGTCAAATATTTAAAACAGTTATTCACACATAAGTCACTAAAAACTGAACTACTATAAATAGAGATCCCAAAAATTTACTATATTTTTAACAACAAAATTCCAAAGTTATTGACTGGACTAATAAAATTACCTTCACAACTTTTCCAATGGGAGCATTTTTTACATCTTCAACAAATATAACATCTTTTAAAGGCCAGGCTTCCTCTTCTTTACGATCTGTATCATCTCTGGATTGAAAACTTGATCTATGTTTCCGCTCTATAACACAATACATTTAATTTTAATATTCATAATCAAAATCTAGTTTGGTTATAAAAAAATTTTATAAGTATGCAAAACATATTTTACAATGCAACATTTGAAAGATAATGCACTCCCTTTTAAAAGATAACTGCAGGCATTTTGTATGAGAATGATAAGTAACTTGATTATACCATGACAAATATTTCTAATGCTGCCTCTAAAAACTCATACCAGAACAGCTAAGAAATATTAAACAGAGAATTTTAAAATGTCTGAGTGAAATGATAACTAAACTTGTCAAGCTCTTAAGGGTGCTGTGAAATCAGTTAACCAGTACTCGTCCCTCATTCCAAACATATTGAAAAAGAATTGACAAAATTTGATATTTTTTTTAAAAAAATTTCTCTCACTTTTTAGCTATAGAAATAATAATAATCAAATAAAAATGATGTTTTCAGATATAGCCTGAACTTTACTGCATGTTTATATAATTTCCTTAAAAGTCTCGTCCACCAAAGAAAATTTTTTGCATTTAGCACACTGACAGTAAATTTAAATATATTTGTGGCACTTTTAAATAATGAGAATTGTACATGTCTTATTTTTTTTTTCTCTTATGCATTACAATTAGTTTTTAAAACTTTATATGAAAGTTGGCAACTACAGAAATCCCCCCCACCTCCCCACAAATAGGATAACACTGAGCTGAAAGAATCCAATGTGGCAGTTACCTGGCACCCTCAATTATTTATCAGTTTTATGAGAGCACATTCTCTGTTCCTATCTCTTGGATACAAAAGCATCTTGAACTTTATTTTCTAGGATATGTATAATTGAATCCAAATATACAAATGCAAAATTAATTAAAATGTCTAAAGTTTAAATTATAAGCAGAAACACAAATTTCTGAAATTAAAATTCAAGAAAATCTTAGCAATTCATGATATAAATATTATTTCAGAAAGTAAAGTACCACATTCTAAATGCTCGCTTAAGAGTCCATAACATGTTAAGAGTTCAAAGTCAAATCTGGTTCCTCCTTAAGCTTAAAAAGCTACAGAGACTTTGAAGAGAATGGAAGCTGTCATGCATGAAAACAATGCTGGAACCATTTCTTTGTTTAGTCTAGTCCAGCATTTCTCAACCAGAATTCAAAATTCCATCTTCTGGAGATTTGTAGTATCCCCGAGTGTTTAACAACTCTGCCTTGTCGAGAAACTTATGCGAATGAAAACAAAGAATGTAGAAAATTGCAGCAGATATTTAACTATTAGGGATTTAGGGTCTTAGGGATTACTCATTTTTAAAAAAATTTTCTACTCATATTTTACATAAACATGCGACACTATACATAAAAAGGACACTAGCACAGCATAAAAATCTATTTGCTTCATTAATATGAAACACTTTCTACGCAACGAGAACGAAAATAAAAATTTAAGATACAAATGAAAGCATAATTTACTTTGTGGTGGTAATGGACTTGATGCAGGTTCACTACAAGTAGATGAAGCAGGTGAAGGAGGAGGAGGCATTTCTTGTCGATCGGCTTTATTTTCAATTTTTATTTCCTTTGTTTCCCTTTCAGATTTCTTTTCCACACTGGAGATATTTATTTCAATATTTATACAAATGTTATACATGCAGTAATTAGAGTTAGTACACTTTCTCTCAATGTAAAAATTTTTTTACAAACTTAAAGTACAATTAAATACATATTTAATTATATATATATATATATTTATTTATTTACTACGGCTTACCTGGATCCAGGAGGCAAAATCCTAAACTGACAAGTTTCAGTTAAATTCCAGGCAGCAGACATTAGTTGTCCAACACGAGGTACGTTTCCAGAATTAGTAAATGCTAACGCTCCGGAATGATACATAGGACTGTTTCTTAAACATACCTAAAAAAATCAAAATGTTTGAAAATTATTTCAAATTATTGTAAAGCTCTAAGAAATCAAAAACTTTAATGTGCTTTATACCTCAAAAAACAAATAACTCAAGAAAGAAAACAAAAATTTTCATTTTTGCAATTTCTCTGACCTATTTCAATAACACAGAATTCAAAAAATTTATCATGAAAAAAAAAATGTATACATTTAATACAGGTTTTCCTGTAATGTTGACTCATAAAATTTGTATTTTGAAAAGAAATAAAACACAATGGAAATTTACACAATAAATGTCTTAATCCAATGTGGATATGATATATAACGAATATCAAGCCAATATAATTTATATTTTAAGGGCCATCAGGAACTTTAAAATCAGTAAAAGAATTCAGTTGGAACCCAATAAATTTTTATTGATTCATACAAATTCCTACAAAGGCCATAAACTAGTATAATATTTATATTGGCTGTGGTAAGGTTATTTTATAAATTTATATTAGATAAAAATTTCAGGCATCATTCAATTTTTCTTTTACTAAATTTTAAAAACAGAATTAAAATCTATATTGTCTATTCCTATATTGAATATTTTATTAAGACCACTACAGTGAATATTTTATTAATGATTATCACCAAAAATAATCATACACATAGGGAATCAAAAATAGCAGCTGAAAATTAAACACCTCCATTTTTCAGAAATATATCTCTAAAATTTTATTTTACATATAGCATAAGACAAAGCCAAGTATATTATGACAGATTTCTTCATGAGCAAACTTCTAAAACATTAAATCCAAGACATTAAATTTTTTTAAAAAGGTATGGTCCAATGAAAATTGGTTGTTCCACACAAAATTTCCTACAAATATGAATTCTGTTTTAATTCCTAGCAAATTATGCCACTCCCCAAATACATTTACAATGTTCAGTGTAAATATTAATGCATGCACATGCTTAAAAAAAATAACGTAACCAGCAAAAATAAGATTTTCATCTTTTTTTAGGGGGTAGAGTAAGCCCCTGTGACTAGAAAATGCAATAATTATATTTATTAGATAAAAATGACAATTATAGATTTTTAATATAATAAGAGATTAAACTCTGAAATCAATAAGACAACAGGAAACTTAAACATAAAAATTATTAGTGAATAAAATGTACGAATTTAGCTGAAAATAGAAAAACTAAAAAATCAAAGGCAAATAGGAAGAATATGACTTCAGTGAAAATTAATGATTTGTTGTTCATAAAGATAAATATTTATTACCAGTAATTTTTATAGATATAAAAAGTAACCTATGTTAATACAAGTAAAAAAAAAATTTCAATACCTGAACACCTGTAACAACTTCAGAAGAAAACGAAGACGACTGTTTTTTGGATTTAGCTCTAGCTTTCTCCCATAATCTTTTACGTTGGTTAAAAGGAGCAACACCCCTAAAAGCAAAATAATTTTTTTTTAATATAAAATGAATTTATTAGAAGGAACATTGGCAATTTCTAAAAAAACTGGTAATCACCTATGATAGATTTCAAATTTTCTATCCTATTCTTCTACATAAAAGAAATTGTTAGTTTTAGAACAATTCATGCAATTTAACATGAGTTCAAACTAAAATTCTTATAATTCACCCTTTTGAGTGTATGCTTTACTTTTTCCTAGGAAAAGCAGTGGAAAGCCAGGCAGAATCAAAAGAACAAGCTATGCATCTTTATATGTATTTTAGATGCCATATAAGCACCATAAAAAAACACAGTAAAGTGAAATTAAAATTTGAATATTTTTATCAGGACATATACGATTAGATATCAGCATATTTTTCAAAGCAGAAATCATCGACTATGAAGGTACTAAGCAAAAAATTGGACTTTTTCTATCAAGCAAAAAAGACAATGCTCATTAAAGCACATTCAGCAGCCCAAGGCAAACGCAGTAGGTTGGATTTGGTACATTATGAAATCAATAAAATCTTATAAAACTATAAAATTCAGTTCAGATATGTGATCCTATATTTCTATCAGATAAATTCTGCAAGAAAAAATAAGTACTTTTTAAAAAAAATTCTTGAAATTTAGGAATTTAAATGAATCCAGTAGTAGAGAATTCAAAGCCAATATATTCAGATATTACATAATTAAACATCAAGTACATTTATAGTTTAGCTAAATTAGAAAAATAACAGTTTAAAAAGGTTGAAGTACTATTTAAGGATATAATTAGTAATGAAGTATAACAATTCATACTGAAACTGGTACAAAAAGCTTTTCAAATCAAAGAAAGCCTGAGAGTTATGCACCACTTAGAAGATTGAATTTAATGTAAAATTTGCATCAGGTTAAATTTTACACTAATTTACCAATTTTCACACATTCTGAACTACATATAAAATTGACCTTTCATACATGGTACTAAAAGTATGGCTGTAAATAAATAATATAAATTAGGAAACACTAAAAAAGCTTTACATACCACCAATATATTGAACCAGACTCTAATCTTACACATGAATATAATGAACAAACATGTAATGATGCAATTTTTTCTTGCTGAAATTCAGGAAAAACTTGAGCAGAATGTTCCAGTTTTGAAGAGACAGCAGAAAGAGTTTCATCAAGCCATGTGGCACACTTTCCACTCTCAGTAACAACAGTTGCACGTATAGAGCAAGCACCAAGTAGTATTATTTTTTCCCCATTCAGACCAAGACTATTTGTTTTGGGATGAAATACACCAAGAGTCTGAAAAATATGAAAAGGATTTTTTTTTTTTTTAAAGGAAGGGAAGATTAAGTATACATTAATGCAAAATATATTTCCTCAATAAAATTGTTAAGAATACAATACTGAAACTATTCATAAACATCTAGCCACTCACTAGACTGTTGTATCAAATGCTTACAACTTTAAGAACTCAAATTTCAATCCACTGGTTATGAAGCGAACAATAATGACTTTACATATCTTAACATTTTATTCAAAAAATTTTAAACAATCTGCCAGTTATGTTAAATGAACAATAAAAATCAATGCCAGCTCAAAGTATAATACAATATTAAAAAAATTTCAGATAGTTTCTTCTAATGAAACTACCATAGGTTATTAACATAGAATTACTTATCGTTGCTTACCTCTTTTGTATGTATATATATATATATATATATGTATGTATGTATGTGTGATGTATATATGTATCTATATATATGTACGTATGTATATTTTATGTGTATACATATATGTCAAAATTTTGATGCAGTTTGGTAATTGTCTGTTTAACTGTTTACTGCTTGCACAAGTGATACAGACTGGGCTTGGTGCGCTGCCAAACAACACGTGGCAAACAACCCAATAACTCTCGTGGCAAAGGACGATTTTAGCATCTGAAATTTTGCTTTTCGGAGAACCGTTAAGGAGGAACGTAATCTTACATTAAAATTTAAATTTCCATTTACTTTTTATAAAAATGGTTTAAAATATATAAACATTTAGTCTAACACATTCAACCTATTACCACAGTTTCATTTTAAAAAATACCTATACAATTTCTGCCTAAAATATCATGACTATTGTAAACATAATTTTTAAATATTTAAGCTTTTCCTTTATTCTTATACATTGAAATTTAGTTTTCATAAAAGTGGCACAAATATAGTACTTAAAATAAATTTTTTAAACTATGCAGCAAAGTCAACTTTTTCTGTCTTTGTCACTGCATGGATATAGCACCCGTATGACTTGCTTGTCAATAAACTAAAATTTAAGGTGAAACCTTATTCAGTTTTCCCTTGATCAAAATTTTTATAGTAAAAATTACAGGAAAAATTTCAGGACTAAATCCAGATTGAGATACAAGTTTATTATGTAAAATAAAGTGAAATACTACACTTCAAAATTGATGACTGGTTTTTAAGTATAACTAGCAAAGTTATGCTTAACCTGAGTAAAATTAATGAGACATTCTTAAGAAATAAAACCCTGTATATTTACAAACTGGAAATACAGAGAATTTGCATTTTTAGGTAGCATAACCAAGTTATGTTCACAAGGGGAGCATAATTAACAACTATCTTATCAGATTGACTAGACCTATAAGTACTACCAACTTTTTTACTTCTCAAATTTATATATATATATATATATATATATATATTGGCATGATATGGTAACATGGGTGAAAGCAATGTCCCTTTTAGCTTAATCAGCAAAGGCTAATATCACCGACAATGTAACAGATTCATTTGCATGAGAACATTTTAAATCAGAAAATGGCTAGAAATAATAGAATATACATTATAATGAACGCGAAAGTATATTCATATCTCCAAATATTAATATCACTAAATTTAAAGCTCCAAAGCCAATAAAAATAATCAAAAATATTTAACAATGCTTTTTCCTTTAAGTATGAACACATCTTTTTCTTAATTCCAAATAGTTAATGTAAAATATTAGAATATTTTTGATAATAAACTTAAGTAGATAGATTTTCTTGAAACCTTGTCTCTTTTAGCAATAATCCTAAATTCCTTAAACAGTGACAGGCTTTTTTCTTCTTCAATAATGTACTCTATTAAAATTTATAGTTTACTGTTTTTTCCCAGTACTTCAATTTTAATTAATATAATTAAAGCTTACTTACATCAGGACAACGATATGGTTCAGGTTCTGTCCATTTCCACTGATAAAGTTGACCAGCAGCATTTACAGCAACTAGTTCAGAATACAGAGCTCCCATTTGAACAAAACGATTGTTTTGGCAAGGCTGAAAAAATAAACATTTAGAAAATACAATGTATTTAATACTTATAATTCATATTTTTAAATATTTAAAATGAATACACAAAACAGTTAAATTGAAACAGCAAAAAATTAACTTTTTTCTTAACAAATACAGATTAAAATTATTTCAGATACATGGTTCTAAAGAAATATCTATATAAATAAAACTATATTAAAACAACCTTAGCCACTAATAATTTGATTCAGCAAGATTTTGCTAACTTTTTCTGTCAACATCCCTCATTAATCAGAAAATTATGTCCAGTCAGCTAAAAGCTAGTACTGAATAACTAACAGATTTTTAAAACAGACATTCAAAGGGTTCTGTAAGAAAAAGGAGAAAAGATGAAACAGAAAATAAGTATTCAGTTTTGGTTTAGTCGTCTACCCTTTTCTTTTATCTTCATTTATGCTGTGTGTAGTGCTTCTGCCAGGCCATTTTAGCAGTTTGCAGTATCCTGCCTTTTTTAAAAATTTTGTTAAAAAAAAAAGTTTCCTGGTCATCCTTAAAATTCTACCATTTTAAAAGTTATCATCTGAAAGCCTCTCTGGGATTTAAAAATTGATTGTTATTTTTTATTATTCAATGTAAAAATGGGCGATCAGACATTGAACTTTGAAAAAGATTATGTCTACATTTCTACATTTATGGTTTGTATGTGTCAGGAAAGAAGAGAATCAGTCGAGAAAATGAAACTGGATGTCCAAAATCCAATGATTAAAATACATTACAAAAGCAAAAACTAAATATTAAAATTCAACCAAATATTCATTGACACTGATTTTTAAAATGGTATGGTAATTTTATATTTTATTAAAGTTTAATTTTGTCCATATCTCCATAACTATAAACATGTTAATTCCATTTTAAGTAGTAACACTAAAATTTAACACCAAACAAAATTGATTAGTAAAAAACTTCTGTCCTACAGAGTCCATAAAAGAGAGGTTTCATAGGACTATCTAAATTACCAATTATGTTAATAAATGAAATTTAATTTGAATTTTGTATATGGGTGAAATTAAAACATTCTCTTTATAACCTAAAATTTTACCTCAGAAATAGTCAACCATTCAAAACTCTTAATGGCAATACAACTGTAACACAAAATAGCCCATTTTTTTAATAAAATTAAATCTCATTCCACATTTATAAAAGTAATCAATATTTAATAATCATACAAAGAAAGACAAATTATGCATAGTACTGCATACTCATGTGAAGAACTTACTTTATCAGGCCAAAATTCTAGTTCATCTGAAAGCCACAGTGGATTTGATTCTCCAACATCTCTTTTCTTACTTTCTGAAGATCCAACATTTTCACCAGGTTTATCACTTGCTCCACTATCTCTTAAAGCTGTTTCCAGCCATCTACGTGATCCTGAATACTGCCGCTCTCTAAGACGAAACATAGTGTCCCGATCTCTGTCACGATCAGTCTCCCTTTCTCTTTCACCTACAAATATTTTTACTAACATGAGAGAGAAAAAGATAACTAATCAAACAAAAGACAACACAAGTCAGCTTGCATGTTTAATAACATTTTGAGATGAAATTTGTGTATTTCATACTGATAAAGTAGTCAGTCACACAAATGAATAAAAACAAGACATACAAAAGGATGTCATAAAAAAGGGTAATAGAATTAAGAAAGCTTGTTTGTACAATCATTTTTTACTAGTAAAAACTGAAAAAGGTAGACGATTTTTTCCTTATATTAAAAAAGATCATACAATCTTATTTTAAATACATGAAATCATATCCTCCCATAACAGTAATTAGAACACTATTTTTATTTATCCTTATATATTCAAAATGAGATGGTTCAATTCAAAGCAATTAGTACTAACGCATCAACAGTAACATTTTGATTCAATACAATACAGAAATATTAACCTTTACAATGCATAAAAACACCAATATAAAAATAACAGACGAAATATTTTTCTGCAGTATAAAACATACTTGAGAATTAGCATCCTCATATCTTTATCATATATCATGCACATTTAACTTAGATGTAAATCATAAGACTAAGATAACTTTACCTGATCTTCCTCTACTCCCAGATCTACTTCTCAGGGTAGAGTAACCAAACATGTCTTCAGAAAACATAGCATCAGCATCAATGATAACACTAGGATGATCACTATGAATTCCAGCATCCAGAAGAGATATTAAATCATCTAGGAAGCATAATTCATTTTAATAAAAGAAATAAGCTAGATGTTAAACATTCCTTTTATTACTTTTTAGTCTTAAAAACATTACAAATTTTAGTTATATTGCAACATAAAACTCATTTTCACATTAAACAAAGGTTATAGAATTTTATGCTAAAATGATAAAAGGCCAAAGTCAAAATGATTTATAAATTAACAATTACAAAAGAATCAATAAATTTTGTGCAATTAAAAAAAAACTAAAAAAGTAACATTTACTTCCTTAAGATTAGCCATACAGAAAATCACTTGTTCTGTAAAAATTAAACATGTATTTTAAAGTAATTTAGACAGATGGGGAAAAAAAATACGACTTTTGATTCTTTTCTACTTATTACAAACATAAATAAAAGATTGTTTATCGAAATCAATAAGTATTGGTATGCATAGGAAAAAAATACATAATTTGAGAGCATACACTATTATAGTAACTTAACATGAACCAAACATCTGACAATTCAAATTTGAGTTGAAACAAGATTTAAATTTGTATTATAAACAAAAATGATAAATACATCACAGTTAATATTCAACAACTTAAGGTGTTCAAAACTATGATGACAATTTTTTTTTAAATTATCAATTTCTAATAAGTAAAGAAATGGTATTTTCACCTCCTGGCATATAAGAATCTTGACTATCATCTACATCTTCTCCTTCTTCATCATCTCTGCTGAGTAGGTTATTCACAGCTAAATTAACATCTAAATTCTGGAGAAGAAAGAAAACCCATCACTCAAACATAAGAGAGATGCTGATTCAACAAACATAAAACAAATATAATAACTAATGTCGGGTCATAAGTAATCTACAAATTAAACAAACATAACTTACGGTTCTTTGTAGTTCTCTGAGAATAAGATTTCTAGATTTTCCTTGCAATACAACTTGAGCCTACAAGGCAAAAGTTTAAATGAATCAAAATTAACTTTCATAAAAATGGCAATAAACTAAATATGTAGGCGAACATATACAAAAATGTATATTACATCAAGATCAATGGATCCCCAGCTATTGCAACATTCCAGCAATTGAAAAGGCAGATATCCTGGCCAAAAATGGATCTAAATTACAACAGCCAGCTTTCCCATTATCCTTTCACCAATTTTGTGCTCAAGTTAATAAGGCAATGGGAGAAACCTTGCAGCAGGAATATACACAAGTTTCAAATGGGAAAATGTGGAAAAGCCTGCTCCTTTCTCCTGTCCCAATGGACTTACGAGCAATTTTTGTTGCAAAATTTAGACTAACAGAGAATAAGCCAGTAAAAATTATAAAGCCCATTTTTTGGATATTTAATATATTCTAACGAATTCTGAACAAATTACTAAACATTTTTATGGGTTTTTTTTTTATTCTTAATCATTTTCAAAATGGAATTAGTAATTGATAAATTGATAACAAAAAAGAAACACTAAAAAGAGAACAAGTATTTAAATTCCTGAAACATAAGAATTTGTGAAAGTAATTTTACTTAATCCATGCATTTTGTAATAATCTATAGCATTCTTTCTTCCTGGAATAGACTCTTTTGTTAAACGTTTTAACTCTTTTCTAAGCCCAGAAACTTCTAAAAATTCAAAGAAATATACCTGTGAAATCAGTTCTTCAGGAACATAAGGAGCAGGAACAACAGGTCTTGATCCCATTATAACACTACCTCCACGTCCACGGCCACTACTTGTACGCATTATACGACCTCGATTGCGAGAAGCTGTAGTTCTGGTAGTATTAATGTTACTGGACCCTTTCAAATTAAGTCTATAAAATACATATTTATTAAAATTTTTGTATATACACATGACTACAACATTCAACTTAAAAAGGACTGCCTTCATCATAGCTGGATTTTTTTTTTTTAATATGAATGCAACAATTTCATACATTATAAATTAATAGTTTAACTTGTGATAAATTTATTTAAGTATAGTTAAACACAGAAGTAAATTATTTTGATACACATTTAGTGTTGAAATTTAATAGAGTTACAACTTCCTAAAATAGCTTTTACATATCTTCTTACTTAAACACAAACACAGTAGATCAATTTCAAAAACTTAAAACTTTTATAATGTTTCAATTGACAGACATTTGGGAAATTTTACAAGGAAAAATTACAGGGCAAATTTTCTCTTTGACACACCATAAAGAAAAATTTAAGAATCTGTGAGGTATTTGCATGTCAGTACCTTTGCACGGCAAAATCTAAGAGAATTGCATTAATAAAAAATCTACTTTGCAAAGAATTCCCCAGAATGTGTTCATTAAACTTTAACGTGAAGTTATCAAATGGATACAAACATGATATACGAGGTACGATCCAAAAGTTCGGGGAATGTGGTAATCTATGACAACAAAAGCATGTATTTGAAGTGACAGCGTATGGAATGGATTCTACCAAACAACCCCTACGTATTCAGGTTGGTTTCGCCCATGTCAAGTGATTTAACCGCACACGCTGCTGTTTTCTTCCGGAGACAGATACCTTTGTTCTACGACGTAATAAAATTGGTTTTTAAAAAACATCGCTGCAACATTAAATTTTGTCAGCGTTTAGGTAGAACACCTACGGAGACTTTAAAAATGCTACAAAAGGTGTACGGTAATTCTACCTTGGTGATGAAACGTGGTGTTATTTATTTGATATCCAATCAAAACGTACTCCTTCAACATGGAAATCACCCTCCTTACCACGGTCGAAGAAATTCCGTCAGGATCGGAGCAAAGGGAAAGTCATGATAGAGGTATTTTTTGATTCTCAATGAATTGTCATTCAGAATTAATTTCCGAAGGCGAAACAGTAAACAAGGAGCCTTATGTAGATAATTTACGTCGTTTGAGGGAAATCATTCGTCATAAACTGCCGCAGATCTGACTAAGTGGAGACGTACATTCTGCATGATAACGCACCTGCACATCAGTCCCAACTGGTCTCACACTTTCTTGCCAAAACTCACATGAATGTGCTTCCACACCGTGCCTATTCACCGGACTAAGCCCTGTATGATTATTTGTTTTCATCAATGAAAAACCTTTTGAAGCAGATGAGGGTGAGAGCAGCATCGTAGGAGGCCTTAGAGGAGGTTTAAAAAAATGGCTTCCAGCAGTGCTTCCAGAAGGTATACGAGCGCTAGCAAAAGTTTATCATCGCCCAAGATGATTACTTTGAATGTGGTTGTGCATCGGCAATATAAACTTTTTCAGTTTAGGACTTTGAAACCAATTCCCCAAACTTTTGGATCGTACTACGTATAACTCATCATATAAGTAAAGACACATAATTTTATTTTTTTTAATTAAAATTAACCTATAAAAACAATTTTAAAATTACTACCATGAATATGTAAGTCATGAATATACAGATTGTTAATGCAGTATTTCACTTAAATACTATGCAAATTTACGTGTCATACTCAGTATAAATAATTGCACATGAAATTGCACATGACAGTTTGAAAAAACAAATATTCTTTTAAAAACTTAATGTGAAATCTCCTTAGAATTAAATGGCATAGTAGAATAAATCTAGAAGCAAAACACAAATACACATTTAAGAGTTACACAAATACACATTTAAGAGTTAAAGTAAGATATGCATTTACTAACCACAACAGATTTATACTTTAACAGTTTAAGAAGAAAAAAAGGAACAGATATGCCGGACGCACCTCCCTTGGCGACAAAAAATTTTTGGTGCCAACTAGTCGCCAAAAAAGGTCTATGCGGACATTTTACGCTTAAAATAACAGATATACACAGAAAATCAATAACCCAAAAATAAAAATTAATTCAAAACAAAGGCATTATGAAAGGCATTTGATACATTTCTTATATTTTACAATACAATCTTTAAATACAAGTTTTTTCAAAAGTGACTTTCCCAACTAGGTAATTTATTCTTGAGGCATACCAATTTCTATGAATACTCTGAAGATAATTTGATATTTTATATGATAAAAATAGCAAAGTGTTAATTTTTTTTAAATTGTATGACTTTTTTTAATAGTTATTAGAAAGATCCACCAGTTAAAACTCAATTTATTCACATAGTTAAGTAAAGGCAAATTCATTTAAAATGCTGTTTAGAATGTTTAGTAATTTAGATTGAAATGCTGTTTTTTTTTAAAACATTGTTATTTAAAATCTTTTCTTTTTCTATACAATAATCTTCATCTAATAATTTTACTCATAAAAACACTGTAAAATTTTAGTGCAGAAATACTCTTTAAAATAAACTTTAATTCTTTCATTCTAGAAACTTGAACACTTCTGAACAACAAGTGCTATCCTATTCCCACAAGGTAACTTGTGATTGAACCTATTTCCCTTCAAATCCACTAAAATAAAAAATTATTAAATTGTTACAAAATCCTTTAGTTTAAAGAGTTATTCTTTAAATTATCTTTTTTTCCCCCATGTCAATGGACCATACCAAGAAATAGGCAAAAACTACAGTTCCTAGACTTTGGTACAATTTCCCTGGACGTCCCACATAGCTAATCACCCTCTCTACTCCTAGTTTCTAGAATAATACACCAGTTTGCCTTAAATCCAAATTTAATAAGCAGAGACAAAATTTTGGTTTTTATTTTTAAGACCAATATTCTTGACTTCTAATAGTTTAAAATTTCTAGTTTTCTTGGTTAGAAGACACTAACCAAGATAAACTTACATGTATAAAAGAAGATGCAAACTTCTACCTCGTAGCCATATTCAGCTGGACAAATGAAACAAATTCAAGAAAGCAGTAACATTGTTTTTGCACTAAATGACCTAATATGTTAACCAGTACAATAGTCTTAAAGTAATTCAAGTTCATGAGTTAAAGATCAGAGCTAAAGGTGTTTGTTACAGTATCAGCAGATAACTGTAATAAATCAGCAGATAACTTTAATAAATTTACTTTCCCTTTTAAAGGAGTGTAAACACATGAGAAAAAATCAAAATTTAAGATAATTTTGAATTTCAGTCATACTTCATTTTAAGAAGGTTTACATTTAACAAAATCAAATTGAGTTTGTTTCAATAGAGGAAAAATAACCTAATATTGAATTACTGATCAGGCATAGCCCAAGTGGTCTTTAATGACGAAGCTGTTTACTCAGAGTGTGCAATACTTATTAATATGAATAATAAAATTATACATAATTTTAATGCAAAAATTAGGCTTGGAAGGATGTTTTTTTAATAATAAGTTAATATGCTAGAAAAGTTTACTCTTATTCTTTCTTCAATTGAATGTAGTCTTAATTTTTCCTCTAAAGTTTTTCTATATTAACTGTTGTTGCAGAAAGATTTAATTTGTATACATAAATTGTATAAAATTACATTTCTAATTTTTTATCTCCATGAGCAATTGTAATATTTGAATTCAATGCAAAATTAAAATACATGATTACTCAAAACATTTTTACAGTTACTATTTTCGCACAAAACACATATGGAGCACTATGATGCAGTTATCTAAAAATTTCATGATACCCTAAGTTGAAAACTATTGCTTTTAAGCCATTAATGGTCTAACATTAGAATTCCACAAACCTAATTTCTTACCATTTCCAAATATAAGTTTTATGATTTATATGAAAAATTACACAGTTCAAATAATGAGTCAGAATTATTTCTTTTAAACCTTCAATTATATAATAAAAAAAATAACTTACGCTTTAGAGCCTTCATTTTTGCTGAGGTCTAAACGATCTGATACAACAGAAAAAGCCAGTCGACAAATGCGTCCATCCTAAAATAAAAAAGGTTTTATTGAATTTTATAGAATAGTTACAAATATTTCAGTGTAGTTATAGAAAGTATATTTTGATAACTTACTTCTAGTAAAAATGCAACATGCATAGGTCCTACAACACACTGTCGAACAGAAGCATTTTTTAATTGTGCTAGTACAGATGGCACACTATAACCACAGCGATTTGTTCTTTCAGCAACTTCTTTTAACCTAGATTAAAAATTTAAATGCATCAAGTCATTAACTTCATAATTAATATAACAAAAAATTGACAATTTTAAATAAAAATGATAAATCAAGATTAAAATTTAGATTAAAGAAAGATGATTTAAAACATTTTTCAGAAATAAATAAAAATCAGCGCATTCATTTATAAAAATTTGAGCCTAAATATTGAAATTAAAAATTACATTAAAGTATTTCATAACTTATAAAAAGAAAATCTTTCAAAATGCAAATTATAATGAAATGCAAAGATTGTTTATTTAGTGAATTTTATACTTTTATACTAAGTTTGAAACAGTTCATTAAAATTTTATTTCCTTAATTTATTTACTTTAGACTCTCAAAAGAGAAAAATTCATAATTCCTTGAAATGCTTAAATGAGCAATAATTATTTAAGCATCTGAAAGCATATAAAAGTAACGAAAAGAAATTATCACTTTTACCTAAACAAAAAAAGCAAAAACAATGCCTTTTTTTTTCTTATCAAATAAAGCACAGTATGCATCAGTTCCTGAATAAGGATACTTATCCACAAGAACAAGCTTACTTTTTTGTTACCTAACCTATTTCTCACTTAGAAGCAAACAAGTCCAAAGGACGAAGACTCTTTACATTAGCTAACATAACTTATTTCTGGAATTATTCAGTGATATACAAAATAATTTCTCCTTAATTTTCTTGACAGTCACTTTGTGATTACCATCAACATATTACAAAGACCCATTTTTATGATTCTTGAAACAGGCTTCCAATTGCTTGAATTAACTTCAAGAAGTGAAAGAATTATTTTCAGGAAATTATAAAACAAGCTTGCATTTCTACATTGAAATGTTAGGTTCAAGAAATGGGGAAAGATTAAACAAAGTGCCAAAATACACACCACGGATCAGCTTGCCTGTAAGGGTCTCAAAATTTTTTTATTTCATTAATAATTAGATAAGTTCTTTTAAAATTTCCTTAGAATTGAAGTAGCTCATCCCTATCCTTCCTCTACATTTGCATTAGCATATTACATAAGTATCAGATATATAATAGAATTTTATTTATATCAATAGTTACTAGTAGTGATACATTAATAGCTAGCAATGCTCTATCTGACATACTATAGAAATGTTAGATATCTCTGATGCTTAACAAAAGAAGTCGCCCTGTTACACAGTTTCATCATTTTGCCTAGTCAAAAATTTAAGTATTTTTAAGGACTTAGTTTAAGTACTTTTTTTTATATTGAAATTATAGACCATAAGGAGCAATGATATAATCGGGACAGAATGCATCAATTATTTGATGTGTCCCAAGAATACAAAAATTTTAATACCAATATTCAAGCAACACCAAATACATAACAAATAAGTATGATGGTATTTCTCTTAGAAGTGCATTTCCACATTATCAAATTTTAAAAACATATATTCAAAGTTAAACAAAAATTTGGATTCAAAATTCAGTTTATCTAAATATAGTTTGACCAAGAGAGATACTAAGCTGAAGTTGATAAATCAAATCTAAAAGCGAAAGTGGGCAGAAAGATACATAAAACTCCGCTTTAGAAATTATACTTGCAAACATTCTCTTCTAACCTAGTACCTACTTTGCCACTAGACTCACATTTGGAAAACGCATATTTACATAAACAGTCACCACAAATGTTCTGACAGAAAAAGTACTATAACCTATTTTTCCTTTGTTCTACCATACTTCAAGCCTTCTTGCAGCATGAACATGAAATCAAACATTAACTGTATTTATTACATGGTTTAAACATACTTAAAATTCTACTTCTGGCATATACATATAGAAAATCCTCTGATACATAAACACACAGGTTATCTGTATTAAATCTGAAAGCATAACTAGACTTGGTTACCCTTATGGTTAATTTATATTAGAAAAAGTTCATAAAGAATTTACAGGGGGTAAAATAAGAGCCCTGTCAAGTATCATAATTTTTATTAACAATACCTAGTTTTGAATGTACACTTTTAAACCCAGGTTGCTAAAAAGTATTCTACTAACCATTTGATATCATAACCAAATTATATTTTACATTCTGCTACACTAAGATTATTAAAAGAAAAATACTGAACAAAAGGAAAGGAAATTCCTTTATACTTTTAAAATCATATCTCCAGAGAGATAATTTAAGAAAAAAGGTATATCTTCATCAATATAATTTAAATGTGAATTGGTTTATAGTCATCCCTAACTTCATTTTAACTTTTTTGAATTTTTAACAAGTCCAATCCATATTTTTTTAAGGTCAAAAACTGGTCTCTTTTCACAAAAGTCTTTTTGTCAACTGTAGTTGGTTACACATACAGACATGTAATACAGTCCTATAATAATTTATGTACTACTTTATGAACAAATTTAAATGGTAAAAATTAAACACGCAAAAAAGCTGCTGAAAAGGCAGATCATGAGAAATGGTAATATAAACTGGAATGTTAAAAATTAATCAAACACTCATAAAAAATTAAATTGAAATGCAAATGAAAAACTATTTAGTAGAAGTTCAATAAAATTTGGATTTATGTAAATAACATTTCACCCAATCATTTCAAATCAGGCATTAGTTAAAAATATGACAAATTAATAGTAAGATACACAAAGAATAAACTATATCAGAAAATCTAAAATGTATTAAAAATTTGGAAAGTTAAGTGTATAAAGACCATCTCAAACTCTAACAATGATATTTCTAACTAATTTAGCAAATACCATGGCTATGAATTTCACTTCATTGAAGCAGTTTCAAAGTCTTAAACAGGTCCTCAAAAAGAACTTTGAAACTGTGCACTGGCAAAGGAAACAATTTACAAAGAAGGCTTCCATACAGTTCAGTACCAAATCAAGATTCAGAGTAAATGATTTTATTTAAATCTCTAGAAAACAAGAAACTTGAAATCTCTCTACTAACATCAAGAATGATCATTATGATCTTGGAAATATAACAAAGTGTGCATTCATAAGAGTTTTCACTGACAGTCAAGACCATCAAGTTTCAGAGTCCTGCACAAGGCTTCTCAGAGGTATGCCTAGCTGACACTTTAACAATATACATAACTTCCTGCCACAAAGTTGCACTTCTTTGCCAAGTCACATCAAGAGAATAGAGTCACTAGCCAAATCTCCCAATTTGAACCTGATTAAATATTTTTTTAAATCATTATGATTAGCTATGGCATTCAACAACCTCCCTCTTCCAAGAACTGTTGAAAGTATAAAAACTTCTTCAATGAAAGATTTGAACTCACTGCTTCATGTTTTACATACAGTTGAGTCTCAATAATCCGAATTGATTGGGACCAGATCCTTTTCAGATTAACGAATTTTTTGGATTACGCAAAATCATTCTTAAATTATACTTAAATTGCATAGAAACACATGATTACATAAATATTACACATTACGTGTGATTGCACAGTTTAATTTATGTCTGTCTAAACATTACGAAATCTTGGGACAAAATGGGTGATAGAAGAACGGAACGCTGCCTAGTACAGTAGAGTGTAGAAATGGTTTTAAGAGAACCTGGCAACATGTCAGACAAGAGTGAAGGTGAAGCAGATGGTGAAAGTGAGCAGAGGGTATGCCACACAGACGACAACGCTGCATTGGATGTAGTGCTATGATACGTGTAGAGCAACACTCTGCCACAACCAGAACGGACACCATTTATCTGATGCGTTGGCGTAATTTGGCTTCAAGGGAGATTTATTCTCCTCTTAGACAAAAAAAAAATTTAACAGATTTTTTTCAAACCAATGTAATTCAGTACATTGTCTAACTTTCAATTTTCTTGTGATTTTCAGAGGCATACTTTATATTCCTTAGTATCACTGTGGCGTTATTGTAACTTCTGTTCTTTTTGACTTTTGGTTTCGGATTAAGTGGACTTTTGGATTATCAAAGTTGGGATTATCGGGACTCTACTGTATTACTTTATGAATAGTACTAAATCCCAGAGCGACAGCAATGATCAGGATGATTTTAGCCCTTTAGTATTAATTTCCATATTTTTTTCCTGTTATGCATGCATTTAAGTAATTTAAATTTGACTCATTTCAAAACATCTCCAAAATATGTCAGTCTGAGACTAATCAAATTTGTAAGAAGAAAAGTTCCTTCGAAAAATAAGTGAGGTATTTTATTTACAGGCACACTTTTCAGAAATACAGGTAAACAAAGGCATTTCTCAGCAAGCCTATATATACACAGAAGGCACAAACTAGTTTAGAAGAGAAACAGATTCTCTGAGACCTGCAGATTTTATATAATTCATCTTCCTGTGACTAAAATGTGAACCATAACGCATCAATGTACCCAGATCTATAATAAAATTCTCAAAGAAAACACTTCAGTTTTCATGTAGTTTTATAGGGGAAACCAACTCTGCTAGAAGGAACTCTTTCATAACACACGAAAGATGAGCAGGGGGGGGGGGGGTAATAGACACGAAAATGAGATAGATGCCTTCAAAACTTCATACTCAAGCATTGTAGTAACAGAAAATTTACAGGGACTGAATTATACTATCATATTGGCAGTTATTACCTAGGCATTTTTATAGCATATGTGACAAAATGAAAGTCAACAGATTTAGCACAAACATCCATCAATCTTATCCTATGAAATTTTCTTGACTTTACCTTATTTCATTTTTCCTAAGAATACCTTGTTTCGTAGGATTTTAACAACCAAAAGATATACAAAAAAACAAAATATAAAATGAAATTATATTAATATATTATTTATATTCATGTAATAATTCTAGATATAAAAATATTACAAATGTAATTATATATGTATGTGAATGTACAAAAGTGATAGTAAATCAAATCTTTCGCTTTGTAGCAGACTTGGGATTATGTAATTATACTAACTCTGAACATTAGGCCCCAGATATTATTTCAACTCTTTATTGAAAAGGTTACTTTGTCCCAGCTCGCCAAGTTAGTGAATTATTGCCTTAGTCTGATTTTCCTTTTTTATGAAAGCCCTCCTAACTCCTTTTGCTGAGCAAAAGAGGTCTTCATTTGCTTGAAACTTTATATTTGAATTCATCTTAAGGAACAAATATATAGATTTTAAAGGTCTATAGATTATACAGGATTGACTTTTGGTAAGTAGAGAATTTATTTTTATATTTCCTAAATTATATTATAGAAAAATCATGCTAAAAGTTCTACACCATCTCCTAAAACTCTTAGCAAAAATATTCATCTATACAATGCTGCCTTAAAAGATTTTACAAGCATTATTTCTAAACCCAATATTAAATAACTGTTTAAAAAATGAAAAAAAATTCCTCAACTGATCTACTTATATAACTATTTGATTTTATGCAAACACACTCAAAAAAATATTAAAATATTGAAATATAAAAAAAAAACTCTGCAGATTAGAACTTTCAATATGCAAAAAAATATTCCAGAAAGCATTTTACTTGAACAGTTTACATAATTATTTATTCAGATAAAATTTTCGGTACTTTTCCATTATAAGCACTACACTTGGCTTATTTTTAATCTTGGCGGAATTTAAAAGAAAAAGGTAAAAAAAACTTACCTTGAACTGGTTTAAAAATTTTTAAAGCAGTTCAAGTTCATTATGTGATTTTTTACGCACTTTCTTTATGAAGGTTACCTTGTTCTTCAAGTAATGTAATAGCTGCCTGCTCATCTTAAGGCAAATTCCATATTTTAAAATCCATTACGTAAAAATACGGTCCAATTTTCTGATGTACTCTAAATTCATTACAATTTAAAGTAAGCGTATTTAATTACAGCATTCCATGAAGTCTCATTATCTCCATGACCACGAAAATAATCGATCTCATATAGTCTCATGATCCTTGAATCTCGAGATATGTATATTTTAATATTGTAATTTGCCAATCATTAGTGTCACTATATCGCATCACTTTTCTCTCACTGCGGCGATTTTTAAAAATGTGCCAAATTGGCGTGAAAACGATTGTAGTGCTTATAATGGAAAAGTACCAAATTTTCATATACTTTATAAAATCTCAAATATACATCAAAATTATTAAAATCTACATGTTACACACTAAATTATCATAAAATGATGTTATATAAAAGAGAAATTAGGGGAAAAAAGGGGGGTTGAGCAACAAAGATTTTTTGCCAATATAGGATAAAGATCCCCAGTGCTTCTATTCAGAGCAAAAAATATCCCAGAAAAAATTTAGAGCAAAAAATATCCCAAGTTTAACCAAAATGTCCCAGATAAAATAGGTCAGTTAAATATCTGACCATAAAAGTGCAAATTTTATATACTTATATAAGTATGTACAGGCCCAAGGTAGCCTAGTAGTGGCACATCTTTGAACTGGGGATGCTCAGTTCGAATGCTGACGAACATCATTAAATACCGTCATGTCCAGGATGGATATGGACATGTTAAATCAGTAGACCAGAAAGTTCTATGAAATCAGAGAGGGTGGAAGAAGGTACAAGCCCCAAAGATGTTACCCCTGGGGGTGCTCAGTCAAAATTAAGGTGGCACCAGGTGTGGAGGTTCACCAATGCAGTATCCCCATTGAATACAACCAATTATTCTAGTGGATTAAGTGTGAATGTCTTCATTGAGAAGTACACCACACTGGCAAACAACTTATCAGTATGCAAGACTTTACATTTAGAATTAATGAATAACAAATACTACAAGTGTCATTTGAGGGAGGGGGAAAGCCAACAATAGCAGCACAGACTATTGACATACCCAACAGGATACCCTTATTCTAGAAGACAACAAGGTCAGAAGAAAAAGAAACATAATAAAATAACTTCTAGTGACAAGTTATTAAATAAAAAATTAAATCTTATTCTTCTCTTAAGAACTTAGCACCATAATTAGACAAAGGATTCAAGTGCCTGTAACTGAATACTTTTAAAAAATGTACGATTATTTTCTTCCTAATACAGATTAATGTTCCTCTAAGAACTGTTTGATACAAAAGTCAAACCCTGTTAAATTTGGAAGAACTTTCCGGTTACTCATTATACATTTCCCGGTAAGTTATCCAGTTCAGCTAAAAAGTTATGTTTGTATGTGTGATTGTTAAATGTTGTGCTCATTAAAGTTAAATGTTGTGCCTTAAAGTCGACTTAGTTTAAGTCGACTTTAAGGCGATACTTATGTAAATCTATTTTTTTTTTAGGTGCACACTCTTAAATTTATATATAATATCAGGAGTCAAATAATCTTAGTTCGAAAACCTTGCAAAATAAAAATTCAGAACTTTGTTTCCATGATAAATACGATTTCTTTTCGAGGGCACCATTTTCAGACATGACGTGTTTATTCTATTCATACATTCGAAATTGGAAAAACAGTCTATGAAGTGTAGTAACCCATCTTCAAATACTTTTAAAGAACTTAAATATCAGTAATAAAGTAAAAAAGATTCCTAAATATTAGCATAAAAACATTGGCATATACTAATCTTTATATATACGTTTGTAAAAAATTTCTATTCGATAATTAAAAGTTCAAATATTTAACACAACATATACAATTACTAGGCTATTAGATATTCCTAAGTAAATATTAATAAATTACCTTTCATTCAGCTGATCTTCACTCCCAGGCAAGGGATGTACTACAAAATGTATGGATGTCATTTTCGTATATATTTCGTAAGCCTTCTGTTTAATCCATTAAATAATTAAGAATCGCTTGATCCCATCACATTATCCAACTTCTGCAAAAATCATAGAGAACCTCAGTGATGCCAAGTCTTCATTATTAAAAGTCTTTTAAGTCGAAATCTCTGTTTCGACTCTTCTTCTATGTTCAAATAAAGAGGAAAAAATACATTCAC
Organism: Dolomedes plantarius; assembly: GCA_907164885.2. NCBI lineage: Eukaryota > Metazoa > Arthropoda > Arachnida > Araneae > Dolomedidae > Dolomedes > Dolomedes plantarius. The sequence continues at coordinate 31,331,091 of OU015492.1, read as the reverse complement.
TCAACTTTCCTCTTGAAAAAAACTTTTATGTTTTATACAAATTGAAATAAATTTATTAAACTATATTTTCAAATGTTGGGTCTATTTTCTTTCTTTTTTATTTTTAATTTTTTCTTTTAATACGCGTGGTACTGCGATGGTCGCAGAAAGATCTCCGATGTGCAAACCTACGGATGTATGCATCGCATCTCAAAGTTAACTGTATCTCAGGATCCACATTAGAAACTGAAACTAAAATTCAAAATTGGCTTTAATACATTACGTAAGTATAATGTTGATTATACAACCTTTCCGTAATGTGTATATCAGAAGGATTTGTAAGTTGTGATTATATTTTGAAAATTTAGATGTATTTCCATGTGTTCGGGCCTGTTCACATAGAATCCGTCAGCGTCAGCGTACTCGTATTGAAATATATTTAACCAATTACTAACCTACAAACGATTAACCACGAAATTGTTAATGTCTGTGATTTGTTTAAAATATGTCAGTACAAGTAACGCTAACGGATTCTATGTGAACAGGCCCTTTAAACTTATTATTTCTTAAAAATTTCTATTTATGCTAAACAGTTCGTCATGGATGTATTAAATGCTGAACTACGGTGGATTGATAATAAATGCTACAGAGTACTTCGTATTCAAGATAGTGTAGGAAGTGAAGAGGAAGATGACTCGCAGAATAGTAAGAATTTATACATTTCTATTCTTGGCAATTAAATATTTCAGAATAAATCCTAAATAAAATTCTTTCCGCATAATTGATACTAAGTATCAATTATGAGGAGCTGGATATTGTAATGCAAACAATAACATGAAAACAAGCATTCATAAAAAAAACTCATCAGTTAAAGGTTAATTATAGGCTGACAGTAATAAACACTTGGCATCTATGTCACTAAAGATAAATCTGTTAAGTACAAACCTGTTATATGTTCTGCAATCAATCTATCTTATAAATGAATAAGAGAGCTATAACTTTGCTGCAATGATCACCCACTTCAAATGGGGCACCTTCTGCTTTACAAGAGCCCTGTTCTGTAATGATTTCAACATCTTCCTGCTTATGAACTTCTCTGGGTTAATCAGAAGAAGTTGCAGCTGTCGCCAACTTGGCGATTGTTTACTTCTTGTATCATGTACCCTTTTTTTCTGGCTACTCTTACAATTCCGTGTGAATGTGCCTTTGATAGCAACCCTGTTGCTGGACTGTTTAAATGTAATTTGAGCACCGTTAAATATGTGTTTCTAATTGGCATAGTGTTCATAATCCTAACAAATAGAACTTAAATTTGTGTTGGATCAGTATGGTAAAAAATAAGTCTTTTAAAAAGTACAGAAAATTATTTTATTTAAAATTTAGAAAAAGACAAAATATAAAACACAGGTTTTTTTTTTTTTTTTTTTAAGTACAACAAGATGTCAAAAACATAAATCTTACTATCCTAGAAATACAACAGCCTAGGGGAAAAGACATCCACCTGAAAAGTGAAGACTGAACGACAAAGTCTTTTAAATACATCCCTACCTAGTAACCAAGCATGGTTAGAATTTTGCATAATACTTAAAGGAAAATATTCAATAAAAATATTGCAACATTTGAGAACTCTCCCTCATAAGTAATGACGTATGATTAGCAAATGTGTTACATTCACGTAAGCCGTTTACGAGTAACAAGAGCGGAAGAATAAAAGCAGGGAAGAAAAATTATAAGTTTAAAAAAAACCTAAAGTATAGGTGAAAGAACATGTATAAACAGATCATTTCCTAATAGTTACCACCCTCGCTCAAAATTTGAATTTGCGGTGGTCAAGCAATTAAAACATTTTGCATCTCACTTGATTACACTGGATTTTTATGTACATATGATGCCCTTCACAATTGCCAATGGATATCAGTAAATCTTTGTTGTTTTTTCTTCATGATCTTGAACAAAAGGGGCAGAAGTGTGTCATTATAAAGTAATGCATCAGAATTATTAAGATCATAGAAATGATGAAAGGGAATTCGAAACTAAGTATGAATCAGTTCAAGAATTTAAGAGTAAAGAATGAACTGGTTCTTCTTTCATCCTACTGCAAACCACCAACCTTGCTATAAATTGTTTTGTATTTTAATCGCATCTCTATAAACATCTCTCTTGGAGAAAGCAAGCTAAGGATTCTGCTGGCAGACTCAAAAAGACTTTCTGACGTTCTTTGGGGTTCTAACCAAGTTCTGTCCAATACTTATAAATCATATATTCAACCTTTACTTGATTACAGTGGTGAACTGATGGCTACTGCTTCTAGAAGCTGTTGTGAAATCCTTGATAAAACTCAAAACAATGCTTTAAGGCTGATTACTGGGGCTGCTTTTTCTACCCCCATCACTGCTTTTGAGATTCAGACAGAACTAGAACCTTTGCCATTTAGAAGAGATGGACAGCTTTTAAATTTGTATGAAAAGTGCCTGAGACTTCCTGTTTCTCACTAGACCAATTACATTCCTAGTGAACCAAGACTCACAAATCTCCTATTGCAGTGGCAATTGAATTTTAAAAAAAAGTGTATGACCTCAAGAACACTGACTGCAAACTTCTTCATACCCTGACCTTTTTGCGTGCTAGTTTAAAGACTCCATCCTATAATCTGGACATAGGCATTTCGGACAAAAAACACGTAACAATCTCTCTTTATCTTAGATCCTTTTCCTTGGAGACCATTTATAATTTATGATTGTATATTTATACTGATGGCTCTTCAAGAAACAGTGGTGCTTTTGGTTATGGTGTCTGTTGTAAAAACCTATTTGAACTTTCTCTGTCAGCCAGTATGGAAGCTTTAATTTTTTATGCTGAAATAGAGGCAATAAGACGGGCTTTGTTGGTTTTACATGATTTGAACTCTCCTCTTCATCAGGCTGCTTTTGTTGTTGAATCTTTTAAAATATTATGAAATATTTTCCTTTGTTTGTGCTTTTTATACCATCTACTGAAAGATTTTAGCATTTAGTCTTGCCTTGACATGATAAAGAAAATTCAGGAGTTTCTCTCCAAGATATCTTTGATTTTTCATATTATTAAAATGAATAAACAGAGGGGATTCAGTGGGTGTGCCAATTTTTGTAACACTACCAGGTGCGCGTTGCACAAAGTACAACATCTCTTTAAACCTTGATTATTCCTTTTGTAATTAACTGTTGATCATATTAAGATTATTTATAATTAAAGGCGAAAAATGAATAAGAAATTTTCATTAAAAATTAAAATTTATTTTTAAAACAAATAATTTGTTCAGTTTTCTTCAATTTATTCACATCGCAAACATAGTACAGATTTTGCAATGTGCCTTGCATGAAAAACTATTACATTTATCACACTTTATCGTGGTAGTTACATTATTTAGCCATTTGCGTATATATTACACTTTACTCTCTTTTTTTGCCGACACCTCTGGTTATGCTTCTCAGGAAGTTTCCACTTTATATTTTAGTAAGAATCCAGTAATGTCTGGAGGAAGAGATAGAATATTTGCCGGGTCTTCAAGTGGCTTTCAAAAAATTCTAAAGCCAAAGAATGCTGAAACAATCACCTTCTTTCAAAACTGTCCAGTGTATTTGATCTAAGGACAAGTTGCGAATGGATTCCTATTATGTCCAAAAACCAAAAAAACAATGAGAGCGTCCATCTTCGAGATATGCGGGATACCGTGTAATTGCTGCACATTTGATCCAGTACATCAACTCCTGCTTTTGTCGAATTGTAATCCAGTTTAATCGCTGGTTTACCAGAATCGTCATCCACTGTTGCATCATCATGCATTGTCGACAAAAGTATGACTCCCTCATTTTTTTTCGTAGCATAGGAACATAGTGTTCCTATGCTACAAAAAGTAAAAGTACTTTTAATATCAGTAACAAAATTATTAATAATTATTTAGTATTTAAAGCTCCATCAGGACATATATTTGATTAGCCTTTTTAAATTGATAATCATAGAAAAGCAACTTTTTAAATGCTTAGAATTATTTTAGCGAAATAACCAAAAATAAAATAAGGAATATTTTCTTATATGACCAAGCGTGCTATGCACAGAGTGCAACAAATAGAAGTATCCTCTGTTGGAATCACGATTAAAAATGAATGGAAAGGAATACAAAGGTCAGAAAATCAGACCTGCATTAGAAAGGGTGTTGCTATAAATGAAAACTGCTTGGCACATCCAAACCTTACATGTAAAAACAAACCATTTAAAATTATGAAACTGTTACACTTTATGCATTGGCACACCCGCTGAAGGGTTAAAGCAGTATAAAGATTAATTATATGATGATATATACTTTAAAAAATCCATTGGAAGAAAAAAAAATGTTAAATTCATTAAAATCAGAATAAGAATACCAGACAGTATAAAAGTTGAAGACTGTCACCTACTCTAAGAGTTTATGTGATAAATAAAGCTGTAACTGTTACATTATATTTATTTATATATATATATATATATATATATAAAGTTATACTTCTTTCACCTCAGTCGCCATTTTGCTTTTCTATCCACGTGTTTCACAAGAGCCAAGGATCCAATACTCAAAGAATAACTTCTTTTCCAGGACAATCGCGTTTTTTATTATATATACGCACGCACACAACACAAATGCATATAATTAAGACAACTATTACTATTAAGTATTATCCGATTTAACATTCTCAAAATGCCCTCATTAGAGCAGTCGTAGCGATGCACAGGTGACGCACCTGTCTCAGCCTTCCCCACACTGGGTCTGTTCACCTCTCCCTCACTCCCAGTTGGGTCCTTGGGGCTTGGCGAAAGTTCTTTTGATTGGCGGTCACCAAGTATCTTAAAGAAAGCAATGGTCCTCGCAAGCTGAGGTTAACAGAGTCTTACAATATATATAAAGCTAAAAATATAATTCTTGCTTTTTAAATGTAAATTAATAGTATTTAAGTTTTAAATACAGTGAGGTTAGCAGAGTCTTGCATGTCCCTCCCAAAGGAGCACATAGTTCTCCTTAGAGACTATGCTGCTACAAAAACACAGATCACACAAAACACCTTAGAGGAGGAAAGAGCCTGCTCGCTAGCCAAATTTTAACGCATAAAGGATTCTAATACACCAAGGTAAATTTTAAACACACACTAATTAAAATTGAACTTGAACAAAATACAAAACAAAATATTCACTGCTACAATTACTGCAAGGATTATACAATTTACCCTTTTCATTACAGAAATCTGGAAAGTGCATTGGCATTGCCATGCCTGTTTCCTTTCCGGTAGGTTATTTTCAAATTATACCTTTGCAATGCTAAAGCCCATCGAGCTAGTTTAGCGCCATGTGACAATCCCTGGGTAAGGTAAGAAAGGGGATTGTGATCAGAGACCACTTCAATATCCGCTCCAAAAATCCAGGTGTCAAACTTCTGAAGGGCGTCTAGGATGCTGTAGGCTTCTCTCTCAATGGTAGACCATTTGGTCTGGCACGGAGTAGCTTCTTACTGTAGAACGCTATGGGATGCTCTTTACCATCCTTATCAAACTATGATAAACACGCTTCAACTGCAGTGGCAGACACATCAGTATAAAGCTGAAATGATTTATCAAACTGTGGCGTGTACAAGGAAGGCATTTTAATTAAATGATTCTTCAAGCTTTGAAATGCTTCTTCTTCAGGCTGGTTCCATGGAACCTCCTTGGGAACTCTCTTCTTGGTCAAGTTGGTTAATGGTAATACTATACTTGCAAAGTTTGGGATATAGTCTCTGTAATAGCTTGCTATTCCCAAAACTGTTCTCAATTCCTTCTTGTTGGTTGGTGCCAACAGTTTCTTCATAGCTTCTACTTTTTCTGGGTCTGGGGCATGTCTTTCTGACCTCACCACGTGCCCTAAAAATTTCACTTCTGTTTTCCCAAAATCACACTTTTGTAGGTTCACTGTAAGTCCCATTTGACACAAGGTCTAGAAAACTTCACTAATATGCCTCAAATGGTCAGTCCATGACTTCGAAAATATGGCAACATCATCAATATAAGACCGGCAATAGTCTTTATGGGAAGCCAACACTTTGTCCATTGATCTTTGGAAGGTGCTGCCCTGTTTTTCATACCAAATGGCATAACTCTCCATTGTAATGGCCAGAATGAGTTACGAAAGCAGTATAGTGTCTGCATTCCTCCCTCATAGGAATCTGCCAATATCCTTTTGTGAGGTCAAGCACAGTGATTATTTGTGCTTCCCCTATTCGATATAAAATTTCGTTGGCATGGTTCATCAGATAAGCATCCGGTATTGTGAAATTGTTCAAAAGTCTAAAGTCTACACACAGACTTACACTGCCATTCTTTTTAGCGACGCACACTAAAGGATAAGCCCACTCACTATCACTTTGTTCAATAAGACCAAGCTCTAGAAGTTCTCGAATTTGATGGTCTACTTCGTTTTGGAGAGTGATTGGGATTCGATAAGGTCGAAGTCTTTTGGGTGAACAGTTACCTGTAGCTTTAACAGCATGCCCTACTTTTGCTAATCCAGGTTTGGTGCTGAAAACATCATGGTATTTACAAAGTAAAGAGCTCAGTTCATGACGTTGTCTGGCATCTAAGGGGGCTGTCATTTCCTTGATGTGTCGTTCCACATCACTTTCTGTAGTGGTTGCTCGATCGGTCAGAGCAGAATGTAACTGCCCAAAATCTTTGTCTGGTTCAAACACAAGCTCTATGTGTTGGACACGAGTCACATATGGACGAATTTTATTGAAATGTAATTCTTTTCTTGAACCATCATCAAGTTCAACAATGGCTGAATGTGGTCTACTAAGTTGTACCACAGTCACTGGTCCCAACCAAGTATTCAATAGTTTGTGAGGTGATGTTGGTATCGGGATCAGGACTTTGTCTCCTACTTCATATGTTTTCTCTTGGGATCTCAAATTATACTGATCAGCTTAATTTTGCTGATTTTGTTGAACATTCTCATTTGCAATGTCATGAGCGTTTTTGAGTTTTTCTTACAGCTCTTCGACATATTTTTCCACAGATTGGGAAACAGTTGTTGGAACAACTTTCTCTCCTGTCCAAACCTCTTTCAGCAATGCGGTTGGACCCCTGGGTATTCATCTATAAACTAACTGATAAGGTGAAATACCAGTCGTACAATGAGGGACTTCTCTGTAAGCAAAGAGGAGATGCGGTAGATGCACATCCCATTCATTTCCATACTCTTGGATGTTTTTGTTCATCATATTCTTTAAGGTTCTGTTCCACCTCTCCACTGCTCCCATACTCTCAGGATGACCAGCTTTGAAAATCTTGGGGACACCCCTATCAGACTCACAAATGCATCAGTCAATCTCTAAGTAAAGTTCGTGCCCTAGTCAGTACAAATCACTTTTGAAAACCCAGTACGAGATAAAATTTCCATCAGCACGTCGCATGTGGTTTTGGCACTTATATTTTGGGTTGGTATTGCTTCAGCCCATCGAGTGCACAAGTCAACTGCACAAATTATGTATTTATGTCCTTTTCTGGACGGGGGTTCTAAAGGACCTATACAGTCTACACTCCAAACCTCGAATGGATTATCTGGTCTTGTAATTGGTTGGATCGGAATTCTATCTCGGTAAGTTATAGTTCTTCTAACTTGGCAAGGTTTGCAACTTTCGCAAAACTTTCTTAAATCGTTTTTGATGGTCGGCCAGAAAAATTACTACTTTATCCTTTCTTTGGTTTTCTATTCACCAAGATTTCCAGCTAATGGAATTTCATGGGTAGTCTTCAATACAAACTCACGCTTAACCGTTGGTAACACCACTTGCTTCATTTTTTTTCTCCACACACCCACTCAGAGTGTAACAATAGTCCATCCTCCCACGTCAAAGTTGTTTTTTCGCTCTTTTGCAAACTTCCAAATATTTGTCAAAGATTCGTCTTCTCATTGTAGTTTTATAAACTCTGACCTGTTTTCTTTACTATCTTCCTTTTCTTCACTGGACGGGGTAAGACGCTCTATCTCAGGTGATTCTTCCTCATCATTCCTTGTAACTGCATTTAAATTACATTTCAGATCTGGTTTGTCATCTGGCATTACGTGAGGGACAATTGATGGACATAGTTGGATGATTTCGTTCAGCACCTCAAATGCTGTAGGACATATCAGCATATCACTTACTAATTTTTTTGATACAGCACATATAACTGGAACTTCGCAATGTTGTGGATTGTTCACCTTCATGTTGAAAACCACTTACGGAGCGGTTTCGATTAAACCGAAAGCGCATACGAGTTTAACAGTTCTTTCTCCTTCACCAGCTTCAATCGGAATCAGGTTATGTCTGATGACTGAAATTTGCGCACCCGTGTCTAAAATACCATCCGAAAACTGTAGAACCGCATTTAAGTTCTATTCTTTTCAGCTTATCGCTCTTCACTGAACTTGCTTTGACCGGAGTCAAATGTTGGCACTGTAATCTGTTAGCACCAAGGGTTAAAACTAAAGTATATTTTTAACCCAATACGTTTTCCCCAGGATTGACATCCATTCCAAAAAGTATAATGTATAAATAAAATAGCATTTGTTTAAATTAAATATGTTTTAATTGTAATTGATAATTACCTTTTTCCTGCTGCATACTAAGAGCTGTTCACTTACCTCAGCAAATGTTTTCATTTGGAGGAAGTTGTAGTATGATAGGCATGTGATGTCATTTGATAGCCTGTTAATTACTCATTGGTTCCCAGGTATGAGGTCATCAAATAGTGATTGAGTATTTTGAAGTCAGGTAGACCTCAACCCAGGGTTTTAATTTCTTTTTAATCAAATGGCATCACATGCACATATTTTTCAGGATATGCAGATTTGTTTCACATATGATGATATAAAAGGCCAAGTTTGGTCAGTGAGAAGCCAGCAAGCAAGCTGCAGTCAGCATCAGGATAGATGTGATTATTTGTTTAAATATACTGCTGGACAGAATCTTTATTTTTTTTTTGTTTTGTTTAAAGTTTTAAATAAAGCTAAAGTTATCCAAGTCTTTTTTGCCTGATAAATTCTACTTACAAGATCCACTAGTCAACATAATCTGGGCTGACAATACATCTCTATCTTCACAATTGTCTTCGGTAGTAACCAAATTACTACTAATGTTTTCGGCTCTGTTCTGTACCTTTTGGTAGTTATTCTTGGGACAAGCCCTTGCGAAATGATTTGTATCTCCACATGTAAAACACATAGGCTTAGATACTCTAACACCTCTATCTTTTTGGTAATACCCTTGATATTTTGTCTTGTCAGAAGGTTTGTCATTGTCTCTATACTTAGTTGTGTTCACCAACTGCTGGTCTCTGGTATTTTCGAACTTTCTATTGGGTTTATATTTATTTTTCTCTTCGTGCTGCCATCGGGAAACATCTTTTGCTTTATTGAGAAATGTCTTTTTCTTCAATCTGTCTCTTAAACTTTCATATTCATCAACTCTTTCTGCGACTTCTAGAGGATCGATCATTTTACTCCATTCATCCAAGAAGTGCTCCTTTACTTCATTTGGTACTCTGCGTTTGAGTTGGTCAGCCACCATTAATTTCTTTAACTCGTCGAAGCTCTTGACTTCCAGTTCATTGATCCATTCATTAAAATAGTTATTCAGTGCATGAGTATAACTTCTCCAGGACTCTAGACCTTTCTGATGTCGGAAAAATAATTCCCTTAATTTTTCGGGATTTAACTTATAACGTTTCAATAACATTTCCTTAATGAAGTCATAGTTGTATGCCTTCTCAGGAGGCTCTCAAGCTATGTTATTAGCTATTTCTGTTGGCAACAATCCCAGCAAATAAGCTACCCATTCTATTTTAGACACACCTGCCATCTTTGCACGACACTCAAAATGTATTAGATATAGCTGCATTTCGTCTTTCTTTTCATCGTATTTCAGGATTATCTGCATTATTTGTACTCTTGGTTTCGTTTCGCTCGAACTACCAACGACTTCATCCGAATGCGAATTGCTTATTAATTCCAACCGTTTCATTTCAATCTCTTGATCTCTTTCTTCTTTCCTGATTCGTTCTTCTTGCTCTTCTTTCTTGATCTGTTCTTCCTTTCGAATTCACTCTTAAATAATTCTATCCAGAGAAACCTTGGCATCATCTTCACTGAAGTCTTTACTTTCGAGAATTAACTTTTTGATTTCAAACACTCTATTCTCTAAACTAACTTCTATTCCCAGTTCTGCCGCAAGCTCGGCTAAATCACCCTTCCTACCCTTACCCAAAAACGACATGGCAACGGTTTGCTACTAAAATACGATGGGACAAAATTAACCCTCCTAATTTCTCTCTTAAGTCAAAATGTTAATATTACATATATTCAATTCAAGCAATTTATACAATAGAATCAGCAATAATTTTTATGACTTAATACTCGTATCGATTTGTTAACCAAAGATTTATATCTATACATTCGTTTAAATAGTTACAACCTGCAACACATTTAGGATACACATTCATTTGATAAGTAAGATATTATAATTCACTAACCAATACTAATTTTAAAACAATTAAAATCAATCAACATTTACTACAAGGAATTACTAAATTCTGATGTAACTCAACTCAATAATGATGCAATTATAACACTAACTTCGATTCATGAATTCGACTGTAAAATCATATAATATAGTTTCAATTTTAACTTTCATTGTTACCAAAATAGCTAACACTTAATGTTTCTGATATATTTATACACTGAGTCATCAATACACAGTCCTTAGTTCTCACATTTCATAATTATTAAAATAATAACACCAGTTATTTAATACTTTTCTCAATTGAATTAATACATAATATACATTAACGAAAATGTTTTGCACTTTTCATAAAATACCATTAAATGACTTAATTAATATTATAATCAATTTCTGATTCACCTACTAACGTTTTACCGTTTTCCAGTATTAAAACAATACACAATACATCTACAAGAACACAAAAATTTTAAATATTCGCACAATTTTCGTTCTGGTTTGAATTTTCCAAACTGTTCAATTCTACCCAAAATTAACACTGTTTACTTTACTACACGTTAATACATTTTGATTAACAAGCAAATATTTCATTTATTTCATACCATAAAATATTATTTTCATGAACAATTAACTATTACAACCAAAGTAAATCCTTTTCCAATTACTATTTTCCTGGAAATTTCATTTTAATCTTCACTTAATTTCTATTAAACAACAATGTTATATTACTATTGATACAAACTCTCTTTATTCAGAGCATGTCTTCTCTTCAATATGCACAATCTATAGCTAGAACAACTACTCATAAATACTAAATATTTTTCATATATATATATATATATATATATATATATAAATATTTTACCAATATTTGGGCCTAGCGAAAATAAAACCAATTCTCTCACCTCTTATCCAGGTACAGGAATATCCTACCGACTACGGCAGTTATACTTCTTTCACCTCGGTCGCCATTTTGCTTTTCTATCCGCGTGTTTCACAAGAGCCAAGGATCCAATACTCAAAGGATAACTTCTTTTCCAGGACAATCATGTTTTTTATTGTATATACACACGCACACAACACAAATACATATAATTAAGACAACTATTACAATTAAGTATTATCCGATTTAATCTCTAAATGCCCTCGTTAGAACAGTCGTAGCGATGCACAGGTGACGCACCTGTCTCAGCCTTCCCCACACTGGGTCTGTTCACCTCTCCCTCACTCTCCTGGTTGGGTCTTCGGGGCTTGGCGAAAGTTCTTTTGATTGGCGGTCGCCAAGTATCTTAAAGAAAGCGATGGTCCTCGCAAGCTGAGGTTAACAGTCTTACAATATATATAAAGCTAAAAATATAATTCTTGCTTTTTAAATGTAAATTAATAGTATTTAAGTTTAAATACAGTGAAACCTCGATTTAACGTTATTCAACAGACCATAAAGAAATGACATATGCGGGAAAACGTTAAATCAGGGTAAGACCAAAAACGAAACACTGAGCATAAAATAAAGTCTAATTTATGTAACATACCTTTTATTTCTTCATTTACAATGGTATAGACACCAGTTTTCTAAATTATGCTTTAAATTAATCGGTTATTTCACTTTGCGTCCTGTTTATAGCACAAATCGCATTCTCAACAGGAATTTTGTAAGCTTTTTTTCTTGACATTCACTACTTGAAAGGAACACTTCTACTGTTTTCAAAGTTTGAATGGTTTCTGCCACAGAAGGATTTCCACGTTTTTCATCTTCATCATTATCTGAATTATACAAATTCTGAGTCTATTAAATCACTTAGAATCGGAATCTCTGATGTCACGATATTTGAAACGCAATGTAGATACTTCTCAAGATCTATATATGAGCAAGAACAGAAATCACCCATTTCTCATATTCTCTCTCCTCATTCTCATATTCATCAGCCCTGTCCTCTAGAAAATCAGCTTTTGCAAAAGGACGAGATTTCTTTATATGATTTCTTCAGCATTTTCCAATGCTGAAGAAATCATATAAAGAGATTCTAGAACGTTTTTCGATTTTTTCCTGGCTCCAAATTCTATACCAAGAAGAGAGTTTTTCAAATCTTGGTTTCTATTTTTTACATTTAACTATCGCATGATCCCTAAATCACAAGGTTGAACTTTGTTTGTGCAGTTGGCAAGGAAAAATTCCATTCGCACATTTTGTAAGTTTAAATGTACAACATGGGTTGTATATTGATCAATAAACAAAATAAACTTTCATTTCCGCAAGCGCATTTGTCTGTCCAATTTGCGAAGAATCGATTCTGGCAGACTTGCAGGATAAATTTTGCCTTTTTTAAAAGTGGTTTATCCAACCATTTTAAGCCGTGAATCCTTAAATTCCCAGTTTAGAACCAATTTCTATTTCAAAACGGGGCCATTTATAGGAATTCTTGTTGCACAAATTTTGTTGAACCATTGAAAAAGGAATTCCTCAGACGGTGACAATTTACCTTTTTTTCCTTTTTTATTAGCCAGTTTTCCCATCTTTTCCCCATTTCGCTCCCTTAAATCTGCTTGCTTTAAAATTTTCATGACAATTTTTAACTATTTTCGGAAAATTTCATTGACTTTTTCCCTCTGAAAAAACGTTAAATGCGGGAAATATTATTAAATGAAAACATTAAATCCGAGATTTTTTAACATTACAAGTGTAGGAAATTAATTGGGACTAATAAAAAATTACCACTGTATATTCTTTTTAAATTTTTATGTTATGTAGTTTGTTACATAATATCAGATATTGACATAATCAAAAAAACTTAATTTTCTTTTAAACTTAACAGTGTAGAATGCAATGGTGTATTCCATTGTGAAAAGGTATTTGCATATATTGATTAGAAAATCACCTGAAATATTTGCTTTTAGAATTGCTTGAAACTTTTGCATTGAGCAATTATACTTTTTCGATGCTCAAGATTTGACCTATGTTCTTCCCAAAGCAATTTTGTGCCATTATAGTCTTGAATAAATAAATTGAGAAAGCTATTGAAATTAATTATATATGTTTTGAGTATAAACTTTTTATATTATATTTATCTGTTCATTTCAGCATATGCTGTAAACAAATATGCATGATAAAAATGTTTTTGGTACATGTGGTGAAAATAAATTGTTCTTTTTTTTTCATACTGCTTTATTAAATAGAATATTATTATTTCAAAAATTAAGGTACATACGTTCAGGAAGATGATGAATATGATCCTGATCTACCCATCCTGCATCAAGGCAATAAATTTTATATTACCATACAAGTTCCTTCCCAGCTGTTTGGGTAAAAAAAACTTATAATTTATATTCTGTCTGTTCAAAGTTTCAATTATTTTTATTTGATCTTATGTTTTAGAAATTGCACTAATGTTTTTCGCACCTATTTTACTCACTTTTTAAAAATCTAAAGATCCCTCAGTAACAATTTTTTTCTTCTCTTAAACTTTGTGACTATTTAGTACCAGTGTGTTAGCTCTGGCTCATGCAAGCCTGTGACTTTTCTCTAATGTTCATAAAAGGAATCATATGCAGAAGTTGAATTTTGGACTCATTTATATAATACACTTCTTTTTCCACAACATCAGTCTTCAAAAACTGACATTAAGCAGAGGTGCCATATACTCTGAAAACTCCATGGTGCTGCTCCATACTTAAATGCTTCTGAGCAACAGCTGGTTATAAAAAAAAAATTAAATATGCTTCATAACCCTTTTTTTCACAAAATGAAACTAATTTGGAATATATACTAAATGATGGAGTTATTATGAGGTAAGTGCATTTCTCGGAACTGAACTTAGAATAAAAGAGGTTGAGAAGAAATGTTTGTGATTTAGTTTAGAAATGAATTGGACTCAGTTAATATTGAATTTTAAAAAATATTCAAGTTAAATTGCAGTTTCTATTCTTTCCAGTTTAACCTTCTAAGCATTTTAGATATATTTTGCCATTACATGCTTCCATCTTCAAAAGTGTTTTTTACAGATTATGACATTCTAATTAGGTGTTCAAAAGTGCCTCAGATGGTACAATTTTGTTGCTTTATATATTAAACTAGCTGAAAACCCGCGCTTCGCTACGGAGTACATTCAAATTAAATTCAACGGTCAACGTATGCAATTTATGCCAAAAAATAAATATATATATTTATAATAAATGCGATGATCAATGTATACAATTGATGTAAAATATATATCTATCTCTCTATATATATATATATTTATAAAAAAATCGTAAGGGATATGCATTTTTTTGGATAATATCCAATCGTCTGCTGCATTAGAAAGAGAAAAAAATATTTTTTTTGTCTATTTAGTTGTTACCCACGTGACGATAAATTTATTGAAAGTACCAGAAAAAGAAATCACGTGATCGGCATTTAATAAATTCTAAAAATTAATCTTTAAAAATTCACCAAAAATCAGGAAATTGAGGTAAAAATTCGAAAAGAATTTCATTTTGAAGGAATTTTTATGATCTTTCTCGTGATATAAATTTTATAACCCTCAATGTATTATTTTAAATGCAAACGTAAAAAAAGTTTAAAAAACAGCTTAAAAATTTAATTTAAAAAAATCTAAGAAGAATTTTTGAAAAATCTTTCTTAGTGCACCCCTACACTATTAGAAGAATCGCCATGCAAAATTTCAGTCCTTTAGGTCCAGCGGTTTGGTCTGTGCGTTGTATGTCAGTCAGTCAGTGAATGAATGAATGAATGAATGAGTCAGTTACGGAACTGTTTTATATATATAGACTAGATGATGGAATTATTCATCATAAACACTTTCAAGCTGCAAGTTTCAAGAGAAAGAAAAAATAAAGTCTTAAAGCTTAGAAAATTTAAATGCTCTTGAAATTCGAGCACAGGACCCAGAAATATTTAATGTAAACCATCATTAGAGTATTTGAAAAGTCAGTATGACCCCTATTAATTAATATGGGAGTGCATATTAGAAAATTACAAGGATATGAAGCTATATACAGTCGGACCTCTATTTAACAAAGTCGCTAAATCCCGAAAAAAAGTTCGTTATATGGAAAATTCGTTAAATAGAGATTCACCTTTTAAAATACTTTAAACTACACAAAACAGATTTTAAATTCGTAAACACTAACTATTTTTAATAAAAGTAATTGATCACACCTTTATTTTGTAAATTAATGTCTATTTGTTTTATATATCTTACCCATCAAACAGAAATCTGCCAGGAAAACAAGAATAAAACAAAACATTTTCTGGGAATACACTGTATTTTCAATTAAAAAAATTATATTAAAATTAATGAATTTTAATGACATTATTGTATTAATTATAAGAAGTAATTTTAAGCATACATTACCACATGCATCCTTAAATTTAATTACTGATAAAGTCTGTTAATTTTGTCCGAGTTTTTTGTTTGAAAAAGTGATTTCACTCATAATACGTCTCTCATTTTTGCAATGTACCAAAAACCCCTTCATGTGTATTTTCTTCAAACTGCAACCCGCGTCGGAATGTGTTAAAAGAAAGTTAATGTGTTAAATGTGTTAAAAGAAAGAATAAGTTTGAAATGTTCAGAAATATTTTGAGAAATATGGAGAAGAAAAAAAAAATTGGATCACAAGAAAAAGTTTGTTAAATAGAGAATGCACTTCCCTATTTGGAGGTTATTTTACGAAGAAATTTGCAAAATGCTCTTGGTTCCAAGGAAAAGTTCGCCAAATAGAGGTTCATTAAATATAGGTCCGACTGTATATCAGGAATTGCCTGGTAATATATCGGAAGAAAAGGTACTTTTCCGTTAGCCGGGCGCATTTGGCATTCGCCCTATTAAGTATCGCCATTGGCAAGAATGAAATGTCTCCAACATAACAACCCTAGGAAAACAGTTTAATATGTAATAGATAGACAAAATTTTAAAGAAGCATTGTTACACACAAAATGTTGGAAGATGATGACAGATCAACGGGTATGAATCATTTGAGAGAACATTATTAAGTTTTCTTCAGACACATAAATAAACACACTCTTAATAGTAACACATATAATAGTAAAATAAACACAAAAAAAAACTTCAGTCACTTCATTACAGTAGAGGCCAGAAACTTTTCATATCATTCAGAATTTTTTGAAATGGATCATTTGTTAATCTTCTCCACATTAATTCAGCAAGGTATGATTCCAAATGCTGCTGCACTGTTCCCCGATGTTTTTTGTTACTCCTTTTTGCGCTTCCCCACAGACGCTTGATCTTTTGGGTATGTAAAGCAGTTTCTGGGTCAACAAAATTGTACTTGTGATTCACTTTAAAATGGTCGAAACCTCCTCTTCAAGTTTTGTGGTGTTGTAGCTTTTCTAATAATCGGAATAAATCATAGATCCTTCCTTGATATTTTCCTTGATGGCCTCTAAAAGTATGCTAAGGGATCGGTTTATTTTAATAATTTGAGGAAATTATAGTTATATATTTTCTGTTATTAAATTTCATCTCGGTACATTGTATTCACTAAAGTTTTCTCCCTTTCACATTTACTTCATGCTCATTAAGTTAGTAAGTAGGGTTAGCCTCACAAGTCCTGATCTTTAGTTACTGGATTTCAGAAGTTATCACATTTTCTGTTGCCCTTATATTTACAAATTAGAAGGGGGGGGGGGGAAATCAAGTATGTCTATAAGCTCTTTTGTAATGTATTTCACTGTAATATTTTTGTGGCATATGAGTTTAGCATACGGCTATGGCATAATAGTTTAAAGTTATATTCTGTTGTTTACAGCATTTACAAAGGAATTTTCTTAGTTTTCTTTCCCTTGAAAACTGTATGGTAGTTTATTTTTTAGGTGTTTTTTTCTTCTTTGCTTAGTGCTTTAAAGCACATATTTCCAGAGGTAGGTAGAGGATTAATTATTTTGAACAGGTGAAATTGCCACATGGTACTCAATTTATTTTCGATTCTGCTGATGCAGTGTAAAATGGGACAAATGAGAAGAATGTTGTGTAGCATATTTCAGCTTTCTGTCTTATCATTAATACTAATTATTATATTTTAGGCAGCACTATCTCCATATTTTAACCTGTTAAACCTATATTTACATATTTAGCATTTGACACCCCCACCCCCCGTACACATCGCCTGAGTATTTGGCATCGCTGTAAGATCTGTTTTCTAAAATTGATAAAAGTAGTAAGAAAAGAAGTTCCTTAAATTTATTTATTATAGGTATCTTACTGCTGTAAGCATGTTTTTCTTTCAGCAGATATGTAAACTTATTTCCTTTTTAAAAAAGGTGGGGGCATTCTAGTAGGACAAAGTACATATGCAAGAGGAGCAAAATGACTAAGAGAAGGAGGTAGAAAATAATGGTGTTTTAGGATTCATTGTCTGAAAATTAACTGATGAAATAATGGGTTAGAACGGTGATGTAAAAACTACAATGTTTTTAAATTAAATATAAAAATACTATTTTTAACAAAGTTGAAATAGTTTAAGTAGGGATACGTAAATTTTGCATAAAAAGTATCAAAATTTTGCAACAAAAAAAATACAATATATAATATTTCACATTTATTTTTAAAAAATTAAAATTTTACTTATTTGGATAGGTCAGTATCAAAATTCTTAGTAAATAGCTAACATTGTAGTAGTCTCCGCGTTATGTTAAGTCTTTGCCTTCTGTTATTAATTACTATGTTGTGCATACTAAAATATCTGAGCATTTACTCTGTTAACGGGACTATAAAGGCTTACTGTAAGTAGCTGAAATACCCTTGACTTTGCTGCTCAAGAGACGTTCTTAAATCTAGTAAATTATTGCACAAAACTTGATTGTTGATTTTTACAGATGAATTTATAGGTTTGACTCCGGTAAGGACAAGCTTCTTGTATGGTCGAAATATCCTCAAAATACCACCCTTTTAACTTCATTTTAAGTTTTGGGAATAAGGAGTAGTCACAGGTTGCTAAATCAGGTGAATACGGTGGATGGTTCAACACACAAACATTATTTTTTGCCAAAAATCGACTAACAATAAGGCAGGTGTGACTGGGTGCATTGTCGTGTAACAAACACCAACTGCTTTCAGTCCTATAGTCTGGACGAATGCGACGATTTCTGGCCATCAAACGCTTTAAAACAGCTAAGTAGTATTGACCTGTAATTGTTTGTCCAGTTGGAACAAATTCTTTGTGGATAATACCTTTACTATTGAAGAATGTAATGAGCATTGTTTTGATTTTGGATGGAACTTTTCTTGTTTTTTTGGCTTGTGGTGAATTTGGTGACTTCCATTCCGCACATTTTCGTTTTGTTTCAGGATCATATTGGAAACACCAGGTTTCATCACCTGTAACAATTGACTTCAAGAAGTTTGGATCGTTTTCAGCGGCTGAAATAATGTCTCCGCAATGTGCACTTCTCATTGCTTTTTGTTCAGGGGTTAAAGTGTGTGGAACAAATTTAGCACGCACTTTTGTTTTGCCAAATCTTCATGCAGGATGGTTCGAATTGTATCTTTGTTGATGTTTAAAGAGTCTTCCATAATTCTCAGTGATGCACAGCGATCGTTTGTTACGAAATTTCGTACTTTCTCAATAACTTCAGGTCTCCTAGATGAAATTGGTCTTCCACTACGCTGATCATCTTCTACCGTATCTCT
Organism: Dolomedes plantarius; assembly: GCA_907164885.2. Classification (NCBI taxonomy): domain Eukaryota; kingdom Metazoa; phylum Arthropoda; class Arachnida; order Araneae; family Dolomedidae; genus Dolomedes; species Dolomedes plantarius. The sequence continues at coordinate 31,311,924 of OU015492.1, read as the reverse complement.
TCCATCCAAAAAACGTTTGTGCCACACAAAAACATTTCATCAACTTAAACAACAGTCACCGTAAACTTGTTTCATGAGTTGGTATGTTTCCGAAGTACTTTTACCAAGTTTTGCGTTAAATTTAATTACAGCTCTTTGCACCATCTTAAAAAATCAACATGAAAAATATTCACTTCTGCAATAAACGCTCGCCTTCTCTCAACTACTTAACGAAATGCGCACAAATTGTTAGCAGTGTGCCAGCAGACGATGGACGTTATGACGCATGCGGATTTACACTCACAGCGCCTTTACAACCTGCGATCTGGGACGAGTCTTAAAACTTATTTGACGCACTGTGTATGATCTTATAATTATATAGGAAACTGGGTGCTTCCTCCATAGCCTTGAAGAACAAATATTCCTAAATAGTGGTTCAAATTGTAACTAATACGGTATAAATTAGAAGTAAAAATGAGCCTGTAACAAATATGCTTAATATCTTTCATTTATTCATCCATTCATTTTGCTACTACAGTACAACCTCCCAAATCCGGAATCGTTCAGGACACAGGAATTCCGAATTTGAGAGGTTTTTCAATAACACTACAAAATTTTAGGAGAAAAAAATACTCTAAAAAACTGTAAAATGGTTTAATTATTCAATAAACCTAAATACAGAACATATAATTACATTATAATTTAAACATTTCGGTCAATAATGTTTATTGCTTTAGTTTCAGCTTATTAGAAATTTTTTCTCGAATCCTATATAGTGACATAATTTCATGTTCCAAGATAAAATTCCGGTGTTCTAAGCCTAATATTGTTTAATCTAATGATTTTATCAGGTCTTCCGTTGACATTCTTTTGTTTTGGGGGCATTCTGAATCAATTTCACGATTGCTGTCATCATAACCTATACCACACTATCAATAATTTCAAAATCGCTCATGCCGCATTTACACATTCGCGATTGCGTCACCCGTAACACTGCATTTACACAGTCGCGATAGCGACGAGTCGAATTGAGGGGGGCGAATGTGTAAATGGTGTTCTCGTCGTTTCTGTTACGGAATTGAGCCGCTAGAACCTGGCGGCTCCCACAACCAAAATTGTTAAGATTTGGGGGGCAGGAATGCCCCAAACTTGACTGATAGCTGAAAGTGCAGAGTCGTACTGACTAGCAGGAAAGGTTGGACTCTTAATACTTTGATATAGTCAGAGCAACACTAGCTAGCTTGTGGTGTGATATGTGAGATTTCAAAAACGTACGAAGGCTTAAGTAAAAATAAAAATATACATTTATTTAGTTGAAAAAAAATAATAATACGACATTAAGAATTTTTTTACAGATGCACTACACAGCTCGTAGTGTGAATCAATTATGTCGTTAAAGTACTTGTACCGTGATGAAGAGAAAATAAAAATAAACAACTCACAGCTGGTCGAGGCAAACTCTTTTACCACTGCATAAAAACGTAAAGTAGACAGTGCCTCTCTCGCACAAAAAAACTTAGCTGCATGCGAGGCCGAGACGACCATGGCATCGGTAGCGGTGCTTTGCTGGTAAGTTGGTCAGTAGCTAGTAATACTTCTGAAGTGCACTGACACCCGGAATGTAGTTTACATTTTTAGCTTCCGGAAAATACGGGCTTCGGGAAAGCCTGGACTGGCTCACAAACGACCGCGCTAAGTCGCGCTAACTCACTTCCAACACACGATTTCGGGCTAGATATATATACCGGCGTCGACCGCCGCGCTCCCTTGTGGCAGGAGAATAGCAAAGTCAATTATGCTAATTTACTTGAAGTTAGTTGACGTCATTATCAGATGGATTGTGACGTCGTTGTTGGCTGATGGTATGGCGTCATCGTTGGGTGAATGACGTCATTAGGTTGGCATGACGCAACTGGCGTCTGACGATGATTACCCGTTGCTGTGGAGGTGGAAAATGATGTAAACACATCGCTCTTTCTACGTGGCTGGAAGGTTAGGGGAAGAAGAGGAATGGTTATCGGCATTTTTCCCTAACAACTGCCCCTTTTACAGAAATGAGCACCACCACACGCACGTGGCTAGGTTACATGTTTTGCAAAAAACATAAAGGGTAAGTTACTTGTATAAACATACAATAAATATTCTGTTGGCATGTTTCTATAGAAGTAGCTTACAATTCTTAACAATTTAATATGCAATAAAATTCATCAACAGGTAGGGCAAAGTATACACATGCAGTATTTTTCCAGACAAAATTCAAAACATTCGTGGGGCCACTTTCATACACACAATCATGCGAAATCACTGAAACATTGTTAAACTTGAAACGGTTTAATTATCCGTTCATAAAAATAACAAAATAAAAAACAGTTACGTGAATCCTGCTTAGAATAGAACATTGCAGCATTAAAAATACGGTTGGCGTTTCCTCGGTCGGAACAGGCGCGGCATCTTCATTCCTCCATTGGCGGCGAGTTCCGGCATCGGCAGGGAACGGCACTTGAACAGGAGCGGCAGGCGGAATCAGATTGACGAAAGTCTTGAAAAATCTTCCTTATATTCACGGCGGCTGGCGCGAACGTCCAATTACAGATCGGGCGAAGTACGCATGTACTTACGATATTTGCGTACATTTACATTTTACATAAAATTTAAAGACTGATGCAATGCGATACAATTTTAATCTCATACGATTTGTATGACGCGTTACATGTTAAATTCCGTTATGGAAGGCAAATATTTTTAAAGTTAAAATAATAAGATTGTAAAGGAAAAAGAAAGGGTGAATGGTTTTGGTTTGGGGCGCTACGGTCATTTTTTGCTACACGAGGGCTAATTAGACTGGGACCTACAGCTTAAAGCCGATTCCGAACGGCCACAAACATCCATGCCAAGAGTGGGACTCGAACCCACAGACTCCGGTACCGAATGCCAGCGCCCTAGCTATTCGGCCATCGTCCGGCGAAAGGGTGAATGAATCGTGGCAACGATTCACAGACGTTTAACCGATAAGAATTGTTTACAGTATGGCGCGGCGCCGGAAAGCTTTAAGCACGTGGGTGAACAGGTAAGGAAATTAAATTTTTTTTTAAATATTCCTAACATGTAGATATAAACACAATGCTAGATAGAGACATAAACGTGCATATATAAACATAGTACAGAATAGATACAAGATGCAAGGGTAAGATTACTATTAAATACACATTATGCGACAAAAATGCAGAATGTATAAACACATTGCAACTGTATATCAAGTTTCACAAAAAAAAATCATTCCGCTCGGGTTAGTCCGGGACCTAGTGGCATTCTTATTTTAATAATGAGGGACTCACAAACAAAAAAGAATTAATGCACACGAAAAAGGGCCTCCCTCCAGTAGTACTCCCCCAGAAAATTTCCCCCAAGAGCTCTGGCAGATTACATTTTCACCCCCAACGAGACGTAACAGGGGGCCGCTCGCTCTCAGGATCCCTTTCCTGAGGGTACTTACCGGATTCCAGCGGGCAATTAAATTGGTCTCTCAAAAAAAAAAATGACAAAAAAGGACAAAACACACCACTCGTGAGTGGTAAAAAACTGACCCAAGGTGGCCTTCAAAAACACTTAAGCGAACCCCTCCCAAATTATGTGGGAGAAAGAAGGTTCTCATAGAACTAACCCGAAACAATGGCCGTTAGTTCCGTAAACAGAAAATAATGGAAAGTAATATAACTCATAAATTAATAACCGCTTCTCATAAATTAATAAACTCATAAATTAATAAAGGCTTCTCGATGTTGTGTTCCGTCGTAAGCTGCCTTTATTCCAACTTCGAGAATTATGCCGACCCGAAAAGGTGTTCTGCGTTTCGTAAGTAGCGTTTTCACGCTTATCTTGTTTCTGTACGCTAATTCGGGTTTCTTCGGCGACAAGTTCGGTTAGAATGTTCTCAAATTTAAATTCGCATCTTTCCAACGAAGTATAGTTTGCACTAAGTGATCAAACTCCGATGGTAAGTACCGGATTAGCTGGAAACAGAGGTAAGTCTCGTTTATTTCTTGATTTATTCCCTTTAGGCTTTCGTTTAACTTGCGGATTCTTGCCGCAAACATGTTAATTTTTTCGCTAGCGTAGGGCTTACAATTAACTAGTTCAGTAAATAACTGCATATGCCGGCTACGACTATCAGGTTGAAAGTGCCTTTTTAGGGTTGACCATGTGTCCTGGGGGGTGGTACAATGTTCCACGACAGACTTAAAAGCAGGGGATAGGTTTAAAAAGATTGTAGATAGAGCGAGTCGGGTTCTTTTCTCAAAGTCCCTTACTTCAGCTAAATTTTCAGCACTTGCTATCTGTTTAGTTTCGTGGTTATTGAAAATGTCCCACGCATTAAGAGATATTAGCACATATTTAATATCGGCTACCCAGGTATGGAAATTTTCCTCGGGCAATTTATCTATAGCCATATGGGGTTGTAAAGTGGCCATGTTTTGAGTTACAAGTACAATATATATATATATATATGTAACAAGAAAACGCGTCGTCCTAAATTACTTTACTTTAAAACGATTCTAAATTCTCTTTTTAATAAAGCACGACCCCTTTTCCAAAAATTGCGACCTAAAAGTAAAGTAAGTATAATTTATATTAGCCCTGCAGATCATTAAGCAGGCATGTGAAGTATCTGAACTCAGTAACATCCCCAGATATGAGTGTTAGAAGTTTATGAGATTTCGAATGTCAGTATAGTGTCAAAATTCTTGAAGAGCCCTCGAAACACTCTGAATTTATGTCTCTATAACGTCAAAAAACCCCACTTTGCAAGAACTTATGGCCACTTATCCTATGCCCAGGCCATAGGTCTCAGCTCTAACAAGCGCGGAATTTATCAGTCCCCGGGAAACTGAAGTGGACACGTGAACTCCACGAATCTAAAATCGCCCAATTAAAAATTAAGTAGTTTAGGCCCTCTGGCGAAAATATCGCAAAACACCCATTTAATATTGCATGAACGCAAGACTTTTCCTTCTCTTCGTGTCTAACTTTTGTTGCTGCCGGACCTGCGGTCCGCTCCTGTATGTAATCCGCGTCCCGTCCTGGCAAAGGCGCCGGACAAGTCATGTGGCCACTGCAGCTAATACCTTCGCGATGCTTCATAAGTAAATAAAGGTGATTTCCTGGATATCGTGCAATCTGTGATTCTCTTCTATGGCTCCATGTGTTTATCTACACAATTTAGTAAGTGCTTTCCTGGATCAACACTACGCCCGACTGCATCTCTCCAATTTGTGCGCAGCGATATACTAGATGATCAACACCCTCGTGCCGACTGCATCTCTCCGATAACTTCTGCGCATCAATTCAACTTGTTCTAAATTTACCAAATGTGATTATTATCACATTTATAAAGTCGACAGGATTATGGATTAATGCTAGGTAACCCCATGGATAAATGATGTTTTAAGCTATTTCGATGCATCTTCGTTCCCAGACAGCTAAATCTACGCTAAGTTTGCCTGCTGATGATAAACCTTTAGCTTCCCCGTCACTAGTATCATCACTCGAAGTTCGTGAGCACTGCGAAAAAACTCCTACTCAAGAATTATCACTATTAAGGACTATGGCGGAAGAAAATTTTAAGTGTCCATTATTTGTGCCCGATGGTGAAATTGAAATTGAGGGCTGGCTGAAGTATTTTACAAGAAAATGCAACGAATTAAATCTGAGTGACGAGAAGAAACTTTCTAAATTTCCGGATTATTTAGGACCTGCAGCATTGAACTTTTTTACTTAAGCGTGTATCGACTTACAGTCATGGAGGGATGTGCAAAACAAATTCATCGATCAGTACACGTGCGGTAAGAGTTACACTTTTGACAACTTTATAAAGATAACATACTCTGCGTGTGGAGATATTAATTCCTACTACAAATCGAAGACAGAATTCGCCTCAAAGCTTAAACTTTCCGAGGAACTTACGGTGCAATCTTTAAACGGGGGACTGCCTCCCCATTTCAGAAGTATTCTGGTATCCCACGATATTGAAACGACGTCCGAATGGATAACAGTAGCAAGAAGAGTGTTTGCCGATGTTCCCCACGGTGCTTCAGCGAGCCGAGATGTCGTAAATCCATCAAGACCCATAAACTCAACACGACCTTATGCTCCCAGGATCCCATTTCAACCTCCCGTGCCAAGGGAATTCTCTGCGCTACCCGCAGTATCAGCGATCCCAATTGAACCCAGCGATTCACTATCAGACAAGACCTCCGATGAGACGAGATAATTTCCAAAATCGCCGGTGACCTTACTTCAAAGTGAAAATCATCTTAAATGAACAATTAATTACAGGATTAATTGACACGGGATCCGGAATTAATGTACTCCCTTATCATTTATTGCCGAATCTCTGCGAAACTACCATAATATCGAGCGCCGAAGAAAGACTCCCTAAGGTAAAAACGTTAAAAGGTGTTGTTGAGGTAAGAAAAATTGTCCTCTTGAAAACAAACATTTCTAAGATTACAAAATTTATCAAGTTTTATGCGATTGAATCTAATTTAAACTATGCATTATTATCAACAGAATTTGTGAATCAGTTCAAATTAAATCTAGATTTTAATACCCTTCAAGTTTATCAATTTAATAGAAATGTAACCTCAAACGAAGTGTTAACCTATATAGATAATAACTTTGCATGCTTGATTTATGATTCTAATTTCAGTAAATGTAAAAAAGGAAATTTTAAAGAAAGTGTATATAATGTTGAATGTAATTAATATAATTTTGAGTTTAATGATGATACCGAAGAAATACAATTTAGTGAGTTGTTAGAGGAATATAATAATGTGTTTGCAAAATCTAAATATGATGTTGGTTGCATTCGACTGGAACCCCAAAGAGTTATTCTAACGTCCGAACTACCTATCTCATTACGTCCGTATAGAGCATCTCCTAAAGATAATGCAGAGATAAAGAAACAAATTGATGAACTGCTAGCCGCTGACTTAATAAAACCCTCCTGTAGCCCTTTTTCATTTCCCATTACTTTGGCATATAAACGTGACGAAAATTCAAAAACTAGATTATGCATTGATTATAGACAACTTAACAAAATAACCAAAACAGATTCTGAACCGATCCCCAGAATTGATGCCGTCTTAGATCAATTAACTCATGCTAAAATTTTTTCCACTTTGGATTTAGCATCAGGTTATTGGCACATTCGACTTAATGAAAACGATACTGAAAAACTAGCCTTTACATCTAATTTCGGACTCTATGAATGGAAACGATTGCCTTTTGGATGGAAAAATGCTCCAGCCATTTTTCAAAGAACTCTCAGACAAATTCTTAATAAATATCAAATTAAGTTTGCCTTAAATTATTTCGATGATATAATTATCTTTTCGCAATCTTTTGAAGAACATTTAGAGCATTTGAGAATTATATTTTCAGTATGTGAAAAAGAAAACATTAAACTAAAACGGTCAAAATGTCAGTTCGCGCAAAAAAGGATTAAATTTCTAGGTTATGAAGTTGAGTCTGGAAAATATCATCCCAGCAATGACAATATTGAAGTAATTAAAAAGTTAGAGCCACCCAGAAATGTTAAAGAATTACAAAGATTTTTAGGAAGTATTAATGTGTATAATAAATTCATTCCAAACTACGCCAACATCCGAGCACCTCTTAACAATTTACTTAAAAAGAATATTAAATATGAGTGGAGTGACCAGTGCCAACATGCTTTTCAAAAGTTAAAAAATATCTTAATTTCTAAACCAGTGCTAACTCTGTTCAATCCTAATTACCCTTGTCATGTTTTTGTTGATGCATCACAAGAAGCGGTAGCTGCCATTTTAAAGCAAGAACACCCCGATAATACGCTTCATCCTGTAGCTTTTCATTCAAGAAAACTTAGGCCCTATGAAAAAAATTACGCTATAACGGAATTGGAGTGTTTGTCTATTATTGACTCTGTCGATAAATTTTATTGTTATTTGCACGGAAGCCACTTCACAATTCATACGGACCACGCATCTTTGGTTTGGTTAAAAAGTATCAAACACCCTACCGGAAGATTATTTAGATGGTCGTTAAAACTGTCAATGTATGATTTCGATATAAAGTATAAGAAAGGTTCTACCAATATTGAAGCTGATATGTTAACACGTAATCCTATTTCTCATCATATTAGTTTAAATTCTCATTTTTTATCTACTGAAGAACTAGAAACTCATCAAAGATTGGACAATGTTGGGTGTAATAAATTTCAGAAAATTAATAACTTGTATATGATCAAAAAGAAAGGGTTTTACAAGATTTGTGTTCCATATTCTCTACGCTTAAAGTTACTAGAAAAAGCTCATGTAGAGCTTGGACATGTTGGTGTTTCTTCCATGTTGAATGTATTATCACCTCAATATTACTGGTATGGTATTATTAATGATGTCAAAAATTATGTCAAACATTGTGAAATATGTCAACTTAACAAAAAATCGCGACAGAAAAAATATGGTTTGTTACAAAATTTACCCCTTGCACATGAACCTTTTGATGTTGTTTCTATTGACACTGTTGGTGGTTTAAATTATTATGAATCCACGAAAAAGTATTTACATATTGTTATTGATCATGCTACTAGATACGTTTGGACTTATCCCTCTAAAAGTGCAACCACTGATACATACATAAATTGTCTAAAGCAATTATTTCAGATTCAAGTTCCAAAGAAATTATTAAGCGACCGTAACGCTGCCTTTACTTCCACAAAATTTAAACATTTTTTGAGAAATCATAACGTTTGTAAATTATTATCCTCCGCACACAGACCACAAACTGTGTCCTCTATTATCTACTGACCAAGAAAATCTCTTATGCATATAAAATTCTTATACCTTTACCTTTTTTCAAACATAGCAAACCTGAGGATTTAAAACCATATTCTCCAACATAAAACATAATAAGTACAAAATTGTGGTAGCTAGTATAAGATTCCAAGTTAGCATTGTTGTACTCAAAAACATTTTTGTAATCGTGTTGAAATTAAAAACTTATTTGATGTTATAACTAAAAAGCAAAATATTGATTCTTATGATATACTAGCATATGGACTTCTATGTATTGTGAATTTTATCTATTTTAATACAGAGAAGAATTTGTCACCTATCCTTTCTTTGTTGATTATGGAATAAAGTCCTCACTATGACGAATGATGGAAAAACTCAAGTCTATCATTTTGATGTATAGAGACTGTTCTTCTGTCAACATATATAATTTATAAGTGTTATATTGTTGTATATTTGTATCAGGTGGTAAAATTAAAATAATGAATAGTTAAATTTTAAATTTATCCACAAAAATATTTATCAACTTATGTAAACGGTTTGTAATCTATTTTAAGAAATTATAAGTGTTTAAAAAATTGTTTTATGTTACTGAAGTATTAAAGTACAAACATTGCTAACTTAGTATTCTTCACAAGTTACCTAAACATTGTACTTTTTTACATAGTAAATTGAAAAAGGTATGTGGTTTTGAATCCTCGTGGGTATATTATGTCGTTGAAGGTTAAATAAAGGTAGGAGAGTAATATGTTTTTCAGGAGATTTTCTGGTACAGTCGAAATTTCAAAGAACAGTTTATCTATTAACTAGAAACGGAGTTCTTTCTAATCTATTAAGCGTCCCTATGCCACGGTTGAATACTAACACCCGTCTGCTATAGAGAAAGTGCCCATTCCAGAAAATTCTCAAAATGATAAAGGATAAATAAAAAGAAAAAAAAAAGTAATGTTTCATATATGATAAAAAGAGAGGTATGTTGTAAGAGGTAAGAGGTTATATAACAGGAGGATTCATACCAAAATGCTAGTAGTAAGATTAAATAAAAATATCGTGGCTATAAATATAATAAAAAATCATATGGCTATAGATAAATTGCCAGAGGAAAATTTCCATACCTGGGTAGCCGATATTAAATATGTGCTAATATCTCTTAATGCGTGGGACATTTTCAATAACCGCGAAACTAAACAGATAGCAAGTGCTGAAAATTTAGCTGAAGTAAGGGACTTTGAGAAAAGAACCCGACTCGCTCTATCTACAATCTTTTTAAACCTATCCCCTGCTTTTAAGTCTGTCGTGGAACATTGTACCACCCCCCAGGACACATGGTCAACCCTAAAAAGGCACTTTCAACCTGATAGTCGTAGCCGGCATATGCAGTTATTTACTGAACTAGTTAATTGTAAGCCCTACGCTAGCGAAAAAATTAACATGTTTGCGGCAAGAATCCGCAAGTTAAACGAAAGCCTAAAGGGAATAAATCAAGAAATAAACGAGACTTACCTCTGTTTCCAGCTAATCCGGTACTTACCATCGGAGTTTGATCACTTAGTGCAAACTATACTTCGTTGGAAAGATGCGAATTTAAATTTGAGAACATTCTAACCGAACTTGTCGCCGAAGAAACCCGAATTAGCGTACAGAAACAAGATAAGCGTGAAAACGCTACTTACGAAACGCAGAACACCTTTTCGGGTCGGCATAATTCTCGAAGTTGGAATAAAGGCAGCTTACGACGGAACACAACATCGAGAAGCCTTTCTCCTAACAAACAAGTCCATTTTGGTAAATATCGAGGTGGGAAATCACCGGGGCGTAGAAAATCTAAACGCTCGTTCCGGCGAAAGTCACCAAGTAATGACAAACCCGAGAACCACTATACTGTAGAAGCCCTATTACAGTAATCCAGGTGATTGGGTACACTGTAATAGGTACAGACTACCCTGACAGTACTTTATTACTGTAATCCAGGTGACTGGGTCGTCGACTCTGCGGCAACCCATCACTTTTGTAAGGATAAATTCCTATTTGATGGACCCCTTGAGGATGTAAATGATAGGAGCCTAGCAGTAGCTACTAGGGGAAAGCCTATCCCTATCAAACAAAGAGGGCCAGTCGACCTACTTTGTAAGGGCGAAAAACGCGCCATTACTCTTATGCGTGCATTGTATGTACCATCTTTAAGGTGCAATATAATTTCATTACCTTTACTTGATGAAGATGGATTTACTTTTGAGGGGGGAGATGGACAACTCCACGTTTACGATAAAGAAGGAAGAGGTTATTTTACAGCTCGAATATTTTATGCAAAACAACAGCTAACCCCAGAACAAACTGCAAGAAAGAAAGCTTACCTACAGGAGAAAGAAACTCAAAGAAAAGTAAGGCTTACGAAACTGCAGCTAAAAAGAAACAAAATACCCAAAACAAAAGTAAGGAAAAACCTGCCAGTACATTGAGCAGATGGCACCGAAGAATGGGCCATATGAACCCTGAACTAATCAGCCAGTCCTTTTCAAATAATAGTGTCAGGGGTGCTCAGGAGGTAAAATCATCCAAACTTTTTTGCGAGGATTGCAGGTTAAATAAATCTAAACGGGTGACATTTAAACCAATAGGCCAAACTAGGTCATCAAAACCACTAGAACTTTTACATCTAGATTTGTGGGGACCTGCTTCAACGACGGGATATGCAGGAGAGAGGTATTTTTTGAGTATCACCGATGATCACTCAAGGAAAATCGCCCTGTATCCGATTAAAGATAAGACAGCTACTTTTCCTACCTTTTTAAATCATGTAAAACGCGCCGAAAGATTCCTTTCAACTAAGCTCAAAGCTATCAGAACTGACAACGGTAAGGAGTTTGACAACTCACAATTCCAAGAGTATTGCTGTGCGAATGGTGTGGCCCACGAATTTACAGATATTTATTCGCCTGAAATGAATGGCGTAGCAGAGAGGTTGAACCAAACAATAGGAAACACCCTCCTCACGATCCTAAATTCAAGTAAGGTCCCAGTAGAATTTTGGCCAGAAGCCGTCCGTTATGCGGCCTTCAATTGGAATAGAGTGTGTCGTAGAAACCAGACGAAAACACCGTTTGAAAAATACGGAAAGTTCAAACCCTCCGTTAGTCACCTTAACCATTCGGGTCCGTTTGTTTTGTAGGTGTGGCGAAGCAACACCGAACCAAATTTGATCCCAGAGCTAATAAGGGAGTTCTTGTAGGCTACGCATGTAGGATTAAAGGGTACAGAGTGTTGTTCCCAGAAAATGGGCGAATAGTCGAAACCAGGAACGTTAGCTTTGCTGAAGATGAACTAAATTTCTATCAATTGAAAGCTAAGCAGACTAACAATGGAGCAGTGCTGGGCGGCCATCCAGAAACTACTACATACTCACTTCACAACCCGGAGATTGAGACAGTGGTAATCCCACATATGGATTCGCGCCGAGTACCTAGCCGGAGTTACCAGGAGGACTCGCGACCAGGCCCTAGTCATGCAGTTCAAACAGATGGAGCAAGTGAAGACGAATCAGACAGAGAACTATACGCTCAACCACCTCGATTCCGAATCGCTAAATGGACAAGGGAAGCCGTTCCGAGACCAGATGGAGAGCGGACCGATATTTATTATCGCGAAGTTAAAAGGCAAGGGCGCAAGAGCCAAATGTTGCGGAGCCTCAAAAATCTCAAGAAATATTGTGAAAAACATAAAATTGAGTATCAGCCTGAATACTTCAACTTTAGCGGTAAGAATAAGAGGACGGGCCCTGTTCCAACTTCTCAGCGACAGGTGATTGATGACGATAGCGATCTGGAATCTGAAAGTCAGACGGAAAATGAAGAAATCAACTATTTTTCCGCCTATGACACTTCCGAAAGTGACACTGAGACAGCATGACTAGAAACTCTAGTCATCCCGAAAACCTTTAAACAAGCGTTCAAAAGTAAAGAATCTAAGCTATGGAAGAAGAATTAAAAGTGTTGAGTGAAAGGGGTGCATGGAGCCTAGTACCGCCACATTCAAAGTACAAGCCTCTCGGTTGTCGGTGGGTTTTTACAACCAAAACCGATGAGCATGGAAATGTGGTAAGATACAAAGCAAGGCTCGTAGCACAAGGCTACAAACAGGTAAAGGGAGAATCCTATGATGAAACCTTTTCACCTCTAGTCGATTTCACCCTTATACGCCTATTTTTCTCCATGCTAGTTTCCAACCTAAAGTGGTATCACCTCCAGTTAGACATCAAATGCGCGTATTTATACGCTCCCTTATCTGAAACCATCACTATTACCCAACCACCCGATTTTGTAGAAAAAGGAAAAGAAAACTACCTCTGTCTACTAAAGAAAGCCCTTAATGGCTTACACCAGAGCGGAAGGGTATGGTTTTATGAAATTGAAAATATATTGCTTAAAAATAATTTTAAGAAAATTGACTGGGCTAACTGTGTTTACCATTTATCAAATAATCTAATTTTACTTTTATACGTAGACGATATAGTTCTTTTTGGAAAAACTAAAGCAAATATTGAAGCGGCAGTTAAAATTCTGCAGAAGTGTTTCGACATTAAAATACATGGCCAAACTTCTAAGTTATTGGGGTTGAATTTGAATTCAATCAAAAACAAGTTTTCATTCACCAAACCCAATACATAGATCAAGTTGCTAAACGCTTCGAAACCTTCAATATACCAATAGTATCCTTACCCATAGCTAAAGGAACAATATTTACCAAATTACAAAGCCCTACATCTAAACCTGAATTAACGGAAATGTCAAAACTACCGTATCGAAATATTCTAGGATGTTTATCATTTATCGCGAGTCGAACTAGACCCGACATCGCTTATGCAGTAAACATCTTCAGTCAGTTTCAGTCTAACCCAGGCTTTGCTCACTGGTACGGACTATTGAAACTACTAGGGTATGTAATAGGTACAAAAAACTTAAAGCTAAATATTTCCTCTACCTCTAATAAATTAACAGCTTACAGTGATGGCGATTTTGCCGCCAATCGAGATGACCGAGTTTCAATTTCCGGTCAACTCATTTTACTAGATAAATCACCTATATTCTGGCGAACTGGCAAGCAAATGGCCATAGCGCTGTCAACTATGGAAGCTGAATTCATGGCTATAACAGAAACCTGTAAGGAAATACTCTGGATCAACCGCATAATGCAAGAATGCGAAAAATTAAAAATAATCAAGCTAACCAGATCCAAACCGCTTATCAGAACGGATAACTTATCTGCAATAGACTTCTTAAAATCGCCGATTGAAAATAGTCACACTAAGCATATTCATGTAAAGCTTCTATTTGTGCGTGATCTCCTTCTAAAAGAAGTTTTCGATATAAAATTCGTGCCTAGCAAGAAGAATCTAGCAGATCCGTTCACAAAACCAAAAACAAAATCAGACTTTTCAGCCTTTAAACAAATCATTTTTAAATCAGAAACTTAAAAGCTATAAACTTAAAAGTAAATTCCTAACTCTAATAAACCGAACTTCCTTTAAATAAGCTTTATCCTTAAAACTAGGACGGTTATTAATTTATGAGTTATATTACTTTCCATTATTTTCTGTTTACGGAACTAACGGCCATTGTTTCGGGTTAGTTCTATGAGAACCTTCTTTCTCCCACATAATTTGGGAGGGGTTCGCTTAAGTGTTTTTGAAGGCCACCTTGGGTCAGTTTTTTACCACTCACGAGTGGTGTGTTTTGTCCTTTTTTGTCATTTTTTTTTTGAGAGACCAATTTAATTGCCCGCTGGAATCCGGTAAGTACCCTCAGGAAAGGGATCCTGAGAGCGAGCGGCCCCCTGTTACGTCTCGTTGGGGGTGAAAATGTAATCTGCCAGAGCTCTTGGGGGAAATTTTCTGGGGGAGTACTACTGGAGGGAGGCCCTTTTTCGTGTGCATTAATTCTTTTTTGTTTGTGAGTCCCTCATTATTAAAATAAGAATGCCACTAGGTCCCGGACTAACCCGAGCGGAATGATTTTTTTTTGTGAAACTTGATATACAGTTGCAATGTGTTTATACATTCTGCATTTTTGTCGCATAATGTGTATTTAATAGTAATCTTACCCTTGCATCTTGTATCTATTCTGTACTATGTTTATATATGCACGTTTATGTCTCTATCTAGCATTGTGTTTATATCTACATGTTAGGAATATTTAAAAAAAAATTTAATTTCCTTACCTGTTCACCCACGTGCTTAAAGCTTTCCGGCGCCGCGCCATACTGTAAACAATTCTTATCGGTTAAACGTCTGTGAATCGTTGCCACGATTCATTCACCCTTTCGCCGGACGATGGCCGAATAGCTAGGGCGCTGGCATTCGGTACCGGAGTCTGTGGGTTCGAGTCCCACTCTTGGCATGGATGTTTGTGGCCGTTCGGAATCGGCTTTAAGCTGTAGGTCCCGGTCTAATTAGCCCTCGTGTAGCAAAAAATGACCGTAGCGCCCCAAACCAAAACCATTCACCCTTTCATTTTCCTTTACAATCTTATTATTTTAACTTTAAAAATATTTGCCTTCCATAACGGAATTTAACATGTAACGCGTCATACAAATCGTATGAGATTAAAATTGTATCGCATTGCATCAGTATTTAAATTTTATGTAAAATGTAAATGTACGCAAATATCGTAAGTACATGCGTACTTCGCCCGATCTGTAATTGGACGTTCGCGCCAGCCGCCGTGAATATAAGGAAGATATTTCAAGACTTTCGTCAATCTGATTCCGCCTGCCGCTCCTGTTCAAGTGCCGTTCCCTGCCGATGCCGGAACTCGCCGCCAATGGAGGAATGAAGATGCCGCGCCTGTTCCGACCGAGGAAACGCCAACCGTATTTTTAATGCTGCAATGTTCTATTCTAAGCAGGATTCACGTAACTGTTTTTTATTTTGTTATTTTTATGAACGGATAATTAAACCGTTTCAAGTTTAACAATGTTTCAGTGATTTTTTACCTCACCTCCACGCACATACCTTAGTATTCTTCACGTATTTTTAGTTAAATTTAATAAGTAGTTTTTATAAATATTTTTGGCTTCATTTCTATAGAGCGCTCCTGCGCAATTTCACTCTTTTTTAATTTTTCAATGGAATCTTTTGCCGGATTTCCGACACTACATACTAGCAATAACTGTTTCTATTTTTCCGTACTGTGTCTATACTTTAATATATTTACTAGTACGTTGTTTTGAACAAGCAAATTATAATCAATTTTAACATATTCCTAAATTTTTATGCTATTTATACATCGTAAGGTATATTATACGCAAATGTTATTTTCGCATGATTGTGTGTATGAAAGTGGCCCCACGAATGTTTTGAATTTTGTCTGGAAAAATACTGCATGTGTATACTTTGCCCTACCTGTTGATGAATTTTATTGCATATTAAATTGTTAAGAATTGTAAGCTACTTCTATAGAAACATGCCAACAGAATATTTATTGTATGTTTATACAAGTAACTTACCCTTATTGTTTTTTGCAAAACATGTAACCTAGCCACGTGCGTGTGGTGGTGCTCATTTCTGTAAAAGGGGCAGTTGTTAGGGAAAAATGCCGATAACCATTCCTCTTCTTCCCCTAACCCTCCAGCCACGTAGAAAGAGCGATGTGTTTACATCATTTTCCACCTCCACAGCAACGGGTAATCATCGTCAGACGCCAGTTGCGTCATGCCAACCTAATGACGTCATTCACCCAACGATGACGCCATACCATCAGCCAACAACGACGTCACAATCCATCTGATAATGACGTCAACTAACTTCAAGTAAATTAGCATAATTGACTTTGCTATTCTCCTGCCACAAGGGAGCGCGGCGGTCGACGCCGGTATATATATCTAGCCCGAAATCGTGTGTTGGAAGTGAGTTAGCGCGACTTAGCGCAGGTCGTTTGTGAGCCAGTCCAGGCTTTCCCGAAGCCCGTATTTTCCGGAAGCTAAAAATGTAAACTACATTCCGGGTGTCAGTGCACTTGAGAAGTATTACTAGCTACTGACCAACTTACCAGCAAAGCACCGCTACCGATGCCATGGTCGTCTCGGCCTCGCATGCCCGCAGGCAGCTAAGTTTTTTTGTGCCAGAGAGGCACTGTCTACTTTACGTTTTTATGCAGTGGTAAAAGAGTTTGCCTCGACCAGCTGTGAGTTGTTTATTTTTATTTTCTCTTCATCACGGTACAAGTACTTTAACGACATAATTGATTCACACTACGAGCTGTGTAGTGCATCTGTAAAAAAATTCTTAATGTCGTATTATTATTTTTTTTCAACTAAATAAATGTATATTTTTATTTTTACTTAAGCCTTCGTACGTTTTTGAAATCTCACATATCACACCACAAGCTAGCTAGTGTTGCTCTGACTATATCAAAGTATTAAGAGTCCAACCTTTCCTGCTAGTCAGTACGACTCTGCACTTTCAGCTATCAGTCAAGTTTGGGGCATTCCTGCCCCCCAAATCTTAACAATTTTGGTTGTGGGAGCCGCCAGGTTCTAGCGGTCAATTCCGTAACACTGTGAACAAGACTTCCCGTCGCCATTCACCCCTTTGACTCGTGCCAGAAAACCACTCCCGAAGCGAGAGCCATGATTGGCGAGGAGAAACGGCGAGAACACAGTTTACAGTCTAAATCACAATAAAATGATTCGATAGAAAGATAGAGTGTGCCTCCCTGTTAATATTCTTCCTAATCTTTAATAATTTCTTTCTTATATAAAATATAAAAAAGATATGGGATTAATACAATGACAAAGGTTGTGTTGTCTTAGATGGCCAGGGTGTGCCCCCTCTCCCCTCTTTTTTTAGCTGTATGATTTTTTATTTATGTCTTTTAAATTAAAGAAAAATTGGTTTGTATGTTTTTAAATACAAATAATATGTAATTTTTTTCTCTTTAGTCATGTTCGTGGAAAATATGGCAAAATGTTAAAAGCATTAGAACAGTATGGTGCTAAAGTTATTATTCCTCGGGACAAAAATGCTGTAGCAGGAATAAGTAATTATGTATTTCTATCTCTTAAAAATATATGGTTTGATTTATATAAGGCAAAAGCATGTAGCCATTAATAATTTATTTTCTAAGCTCTAAAACTTTTTATAATGAAACTTTATGTATGCAAAGCAATTCAGAATCTTGAAAACAACTATAATACTTAAAACAGAAGATTATGTATGAAATATATTGAATATTTATGTGAACATATATTTATGTGAATATTTATGTGAAATTTTAAGACTTATTACTCAAACTGAAGAGATTACACCTTTTGGACACAGGTTGTAAAGAGGTTCTTTCTGTTTATAATGTTCATGATAGTAAATAGCCCATATTACCTTGCCCTCTACTTAAAAGGAACTCTTTGTTATATCTTATAGTGTTGCCATAATTTACAGTCAACTTGTCAACATCCTTTGTCACTCAAGACTTCCATCTTCCAAATGTTCTCCTTGCTTATTTCTCTTTAAATTTCTAAATCACCTACCCATGGATTACCATATAAGATCCACTGATTCAATTTTTGTCAATTTCATATCAAGACTTGTACACTTGTGTATCCTATAATTCAAAAAATATCTTTGTGTCTCCAGTGTATATATATAATCAACATATTGAACATTATATTTTGACTTCATTATATTTTGGAAAAGTTCCTGTTTTCCATCTATCTACAATTTACCAGCAAATGCTGCATAATTTTTTATGCATGCCTTATTTTACTTTTTGTATCTTTGGCGAGATTTGTACTCTTTCAATCAGTATATTCTCTGAAAAATGAATATATAACTTCAATGTCTATTTTAGCAGTTACTGCCCCAAAAGTATTAGTCACTTCAGTGTATGAGTTGGGTCCATGTATGCATCTTCCATGGGTCATCCCCTCTTACAATAATTTTGGACTGACCAATGAATCTTAACTTTATTGTCCGCAGTCTTTCCATTGAAATGTCAGCAGCCTATTATACAAAATTTGTTTTCTATAAAGGCAGTGAGTGGTAAATCCATCATGCTGAAAAATGTATTCATACTAAATCATCTGCTTAATAGACATGTTATAACATATATGAACTGCTTTTAAGTTCAGAAATGTTATTTTAATTTTCCTTCATAGCTTTTAAATGTGAAAAGTTCCATGCAAGAAGAGTAATGAGGGGAAAAAATTTAAGAAAATCTTGCATCCTTTATAACCTTATATATTAGATCCACATATTTTGCAATATAAATGTTCCAAAATTTGAATGAAAAATATATCAGTATACGTTATGGAACAATTAAGAGTTTCTATATGAGCCTCTATGTCTTTAAATTGCAAAAAATTTTCAGCTTATTTTATGATGCATTCGTAGATGCCTTGGCAAGAAAACTGATTTTACACCTGTGTAAAATCAGTGATTACCCATGACCTTATGTTACTTAAGAGATTATCCAGAAGCTCTCTTAGGATCATTTGACATAATTTTAAATTACTATCTGAACAATTTTTTAGTCAATAGAATAAAAAGCAATTTACAAGAATAGTAATAACACAAGACTTTTACAATCAACAACATATAAACTGTTTTGTGGAACATTATTCTTTTTTACTGAAAAGGAAATAAAATCAGTGAGAAAATAAAAAAAATCAAAAGCTGCACCTATGTATACCATTGTAGAGACAAAATATTTTAGGAAATTAGGCAGACTGGCCATTTAAAAATGTAAACGAGTTCTAGTACAAGTAAACAGCTTATTAATGAAAATACTTATACTTCCACAATTTAATACCTTAAAAACAATTTGAATTACAGTTAAAATATCGATATAAAATTTTTCAGAATAAAACAGTATTATTAATATGAAAGTTAGTTTAAAAAGCATTTTAATTGAATTTCTATGTAAGTGTATACTCCTCTATTATTAATGTTTTGGTTCATAAAGGTTTAGGGGCAACATTATACTCTTTCTTTTCTTAAGGATATCCAATATTTCAATCATAGCTTTCTACTGTTCATTGTTATGTAAATTTTGGAATGCTTTGTAAAAATTTGGGATTCGAGCTGCTACTCATTAAGCCTTAGTAGCACCAGTAATAGATAAATCATCCTAAAAGGAAGATACACCTTGAAATTCTCTATCTGATTTAGTTTTTCAATCTTTTTTGAAAAGTCAAAATCCCTGGAATAAAATTAGATCTCAATTTCTCACACATTGTTTTAAATCATTTTAAATTTCTATGCTTTCTTTTTTAATATTCTGGGTAATAATAAAAATTTTATCTGTCTGCACCTTACAAATTACTCATATCTTTCCGCCCCCATTTCAGTGTTATATGATGTACTATAATTATCTTTCATTTCTCTAAGGTTTTTGGAGAAGTGTAGTTGTCGTTGTAAAGATTAAACAGTCATAATTAACAAAAGCTTTAATCATAGCAAAATCGTAAAGCCGTTGACATTACACTTCACATATAAAAACTCGGCTACAGGCATCGTAGCGTTACATTCAGTTTACAGAATGTTCCATCGGAACTCACACGCGTGTCAAGTACGAGAGTTGTACAAACAGTGAATTCGTTCAGTGTCTTACTAGACTCTAGTTTGAAGTTCGAGTTATGGCTGGCATTACCTCAACTGCGTGTGCGAGCATGTGTTGCTGTGGTTGGCTGAACAGCCGATCCCACAGTACCCCCCCCCCCCAATTACCAAAGGTAGAGACTCAAAGGAACCTGGGGTTGAATCTGAGCTTTCTCCCGGCACGCGTCACAGTAACTGGTGTAGGCGTAGCCACAGGGTTGGGAGGAGATTCCCCTTGCGACTGTCTTGAAGCCGATGAAGGTGTGACTTTACCTGTCGAAGTGGACACGGTTTCAAGTTCTGTGAACGCTGGTTTTAGGCGATCAATGCTGATGACCGTCTTTTTTCCGTCCACCATTAGGCTGAAATGTTTTTTGGTATGGTCCGTCGTATGGTGGCTGGAGAGGTTTCCGTACCGCATCATGACGGACGAACACATGTGTGCAAGTCGCCAACGCAGGGTGCACAAAGGGTTTCGAGCTGGCGTGTGCCGATGTCTGCACTGGCGATAGGTCTTGCATTTGTTTTCGGAGTCGTTGCAAAAATTCTGCCGTACCAATGTCGGTTTCAGTAGATGGCACAAAAAATTCGGCTGGCATACGAATTGTCGACCCGTATACCAGTTCGGCAGTGGTGCATTGGAGGTCTTGCTTGAATGCGGATCTTAGTCCGAGAAGAACTAAGGGTAAAGATTCAGTCCAGCGGTTGTTTCCTTTACATCGTAGAGCTTGTTTTAACGAGCGATGGAAACGTTCTACGAGACCGTTGCTAGCAGGGTGGTATGGTTCTGTTCGGATTTGTTTGATGCCTATCAAGGTCGACAGTGAGGAGAACAAAGAAGATTGGAACTGTCTTCCTTGGTCCGTTGTGATGGTGGAAGGGACTCCAAAACGTGCAATCCAGCCTGAGAGAAACGTGCGAGCCACAGTTTCCGCGGACATATCCGGAATGGGAAACGCTTCAGTCCAACGGGTAAATCTGTCAATACAGATTAACAGATAGGTAGAACCTTCAGATTGAGGCAGGGGACCGACCAGATCGAGGTGAACGTGATCGAACCGTTTTTCTGGCACTAGGAAGGGTTGGGGCGGGCTCTTAGTATGTCTCAGCACTTTCGATCTTTGACATGGAATGCATGCACGGGTCCATTCGGTGATGTCGGTGAGCATTGCAGGCCAAACGTACCGCTGCTGGATCACCTTCTTCGTGGCGCGGATTCCAGGATGTGCCAAATTGTGAAGTTTCTGAAACACTCGCTGCCGAAAGGATTTTGGCAAATATGGGCGAATTGTTCCCTGCGAGGTATCGCAAATTATGTCCGACTGTCCATCAACCTTCAGGGGCTGTAGTTTGAGGCCACTGACTTTCGGGTTTTCCAAGATTGTCTGCAATTCGTCGTCTATTTTCTGTGCTTCTGCCAGAGAAGAGAAATCGATGTCGGAAGGTGCGGTGATGTCATTGATGCGTGACAAGCTGTCAGCAACAACGTTGACGAGGCCTTTTAAATGCACGATATCCGTCGAGAATTGAGCAATCAGGTCCAACTGTCTGAGTTGTCTAGGATAGAGGTTGGAGTTTTTCGTAAAAGCGAAGGTCAGTGGTTTGTGATCAGTTAAGATTTTAAATTCTCTGCCCTCGAGAAAAGGTCGAAAATGTTTGACGGCAGCGTAGATAGCTAAGAGTTCGCGATCATACGTGCTGTAGCGCAATTCTGGTGAGGCTAGCTTTCGCGAGAAGGCGAGAGGTCTGATGCCTTCGAGAGTCAGCCTGCAGGACAGCGCCAATGGCTGCGTCTGAGGCATCGGCAACGAGAGAAAGCTTGTCTTGCTCTGCATGATATGCTAAGGTGGCAGCGTGAGCCAGGTCGTCCTTGCATTTCTGGAAAGCTTTGATGGCGTCATCCGACCAGGAAATTAATCGCTTGTCGTTTTTCTTACTGTCCTTGAGATAGTGGGTCAGAGGGGCTTGGTGTAGCGCTGCTGATGGCAAGAAACGTCGGTAAAAATTTAGCATTGCTAGAAAGCGTCTGAGTTCTGCAACATTTTTTGGCTGAGGAAAAGAAGTGATGGCTTCCACTTTCTCTGGAAGTGGACGGACGCCGTCTGCTGTGATAAGACATCCCAGGAACTTCACCTCCTTCATCCCGAAGACACACTTTGAGGGATTTAGAGTAAGGCCGAAATGTTGCAATCTGGAGAACACCTCCTTCAGGTGAGTTATATGCTCTGCTTCGTCGGCCGAACATATCAGGATGTCGTCCAGGTAGGCGATGCAGAAATCGAGGTCTTGGAGGATGCTATTTATGCATCGCTGGAAAGTCTGCCCGGCATTTCTCAGACCGAATGGCATGGAAACAAATTCCCAAAGGCCAAAGGGCGTAGTCACGGCTGTCTTCGGCACGTCTTCCGGAAAGACAGGAATCTGGTTGTAAGCACGGGTAAGGTCGAGGGTTGAGAAAATTCTCTTTCCAGCCAGCATCTGCGTGCAATCCTGAATATGTGGGACCGGATACCGATCTGGCACAGTAGAAGCATTCAGCCGTCGATAATCGCCACAGGGTCTCCAATCACCAGACTTTTTTAGTACCATATGGAGAGGACTCGCCCATGGACTTTTTGAGGGGCGGACGATGCCCTGCTGCAACATAAACTGGAATTCTTCTTTCGTAGATTTAAGAAGTGACGGACTTAAACGTCTCGGCTTGGAGAAAACTGGAGGGCCGATTGTTTGTATATGATGATAAATCTCAACTTTAGATTTGGCTTTAGTCAAGCTCGACATGCCTATGAGCTCAGGAAAGTCTGACAAAAGTTTGTGATAAACGGAAGTCGGTGTGAGCATTAAAATACTTTCGGTGGGTTCTTTAGAGATCTGCCCAGGTGTTGAAATGTTCGTGGCAAGATCGAGGAGTCTGCGTCGTCGGACGTCTACCAAAAGGTTGAAGTGATTTAGGAAATCCACCGATAATAGCAGTGGAAACATCAGCAACAATGAATGGCCAAGCAAAGGGTCTTCGGAGACCTAAGTTTAACGTGAGAAGCTTCGTGCCATACGTCGCTATCGAAGAGTTGTTGGCTGCGTATAAGGTGAGTTTTCCTTTTTCAGACTTAAGATTTTTAGGACGGGGAATGACGGAAACATCGGCACCCGTATCAATGAGGAATCTCATATTGTTCTTATCGGCCACATAAATACGAAAATTGCTGCGGTCGGCCATGGTGGCCACCTGGGACCGCGCAGCTAGTTTCCCTGAGTTTTGTAGTTGCATGGTTGTCTATGTTAGGGAAAAATCCCGATTAGCTTTCCGCACGATCCTAAATTCAAGTAAGGTTCCAGTAAAATTTTGGCCTGAAGCCGTCCGCTATGCGGCCTACAATTGGAATAGAGTGTGCCGTAGAAACCAGACGAAAACACCGTTTGAGAAATACGGAAAGTTCAAACCCTCCATTAGTCACCTTAAACCATTCGGGTCAGTTTGTTTTGTGGGTGTGCCGAAGCAACACCGAACCAAATTTGATCCCAGAGCTAATAAGGGAGTTCTTGTAGGCTACGCATGTAGGATTAAAGGGTACAGAGTGTTGTTCCCAGAAACTGGGCGAATAGTCGAAACCCGGAATGTTAGCTTTGCTGAAGATGAACTAAATTTTTATCAATTGAAAGCTAAGCAGACTAACAATGGAGCAGTGCTGGGCGGCCATCCAGAAACTACCATATACTCACTTCACAACCCGGAGCTTGAGACAGTGGTAATCCCACATATGGATTCGCGCCGACTACATACCCGGAGTTCCCAGGAGGATCCCAGACCAGGCCCTAGTTATGCAGTTCAAACAGATGAAGCAAGTGAAGACGAATCAGACAGAGAACTATACACCCAAACACCTAGACTCCGAGTCGCTAAGTGGGCAAGGGAAACCGTTCCGAGACCAGACGGAAAGCGGACCGATATATATTATCGCGAAGTTAAAAGGCAAGGGGGCAAGAGCCACATATTGCGAAGCCTCAAAGAACTCAAGCAATATTGTAAAAAGCATAAAATTGAGTACCAGCCTGAATACTTCAACTTTAGCGGTAAGAATAAGAGGACGGGCCCTGTTCCAACTCCTCAGCGACAGGTGATTGATGATGATAGCGATCTGGAATCTGAAAGTCAGACGGAAAATGAAGAAATCAACTACTTTTCCGCCTATAACACTTCCGAAAGTGACATTGACACAGCATGACTAAAAACTGTAGTCATCCCGAAAACCTTTAAACAAGCGTTCAAAAGTAAAGAATCTAAGCTATGGAAGAAAGCGATGGAAGAAGAATTAAAAGTGTTAAGTGAAAGAGGTGCGTGGAGCCTAGTACCGCCACATTCAAAGTACAAGCCTCTCGGTTGTCGGTGGGTTTTTACAACCAAAACCGATGAGCATGGAAATGTGGTAAGATACAAAGCGAGGCTCGTAGCACAAGGCTACAAACAGGTAAAGGGAGAATCCTATGATGAAACTTTTTCACCTGTAGTCAATTTCACCCTTATACGCCTATTTTTCTCCATGCTAGTTTCCAACCTAAAGTGGTATCACCTCCAGTTAGACATCAAATGCGCGTATTTATACGCACCCTTATCTGAAACCATTACTATTACCCAACCACCCGGTTTCGTAGAAAAAGGAAAAAACTACCTCTGTCTACTAAAGAAAGCCCTTTATGGCTTACACCAGAGAGGAAAGGGTATGGTTTTATGAAATCGAGAGTATATTGCTTGAAAATAATTTTAAGAAAATTGCCTGGGCTAACTGTGTTTACCATATATCAAATAATCTAATTTTACTTTTATACGTAGACGATATAGTTATTTTTGGAAAAACTAAAACACATATTGAAGCAGCAGTTAAAATTCTGCAGAAGTGTTTCGACATTAAAATACTTGGCCAAACTTCAAAGTTATTGGGGGTTGAATTTGAATTCAATCAAAAACAAGTTTTCATTCACCAAACCCAATACATAGATCAAGTTGCTAAACGCTTCGAAACCTTCAATATCCCAATTGTATCCTTACCCATAGCTAAAGGAACAATATTTACCAAATTACAAAGCCCTACATCTGAACCTGAATTAACGGAAATATCAGAACTACCGTATCGAAATACTCTAGGGTGTTTAGCATTTATCGCAAGTCGAACTAGACCCGACATTGCTTATGCTGTCAATATCTTCAGTCAGTTTCAGTCTAACCCAGGATTTGCTCACTGGTACGGTCTATTGAAGCTACTAGGGTATGTAATAGGTACAAAAAATTTAAAGCTAAATATTTCCTCTACCTCTAATGAATTAACAGCTTACAGTGATAGCGATTTTGCCGCCAATCGAGACGACCGAGTTTCAATTTCCGGTCAACTCATTTTACTAGATAAATCGCGTATATTCTGGCGAACTGGCAAGCAAAAGGCCATAGCGCTGTCAACTATGGAAGCTGAATTCATGGCTATAACAGAAACCTGCAAGGAAATACTGTGGATCAACCGTATAATGAAAGAATGCGAAAAATTGAAGATAATCAAGCTAACTAGATCCAAACCCCTTATCAGAACGGATAACTTATCTGCAATAGACTTCTTAAAATCGCCGATTGAAAATAGTCGCACTAAGCATATTCATGTATAGCTTCTATTTGTGCGTGATCTCCTTCTAAAAGAAGTTTTCGAGATAAAATTCGTGCCTAGCAAAAAGAATCTAGCAGATCCGTTCACAAAACCAAAAACAAAATCAGACTTTTCAGCCTTTAAACAAATAATTTTTAAATCAGAAACTTGAAAGCTATAAACTTAAGTGATATACAGTGGTAATGTGTTTATACATTCTGCATTTTGTGGCATGTGTATTTAATACTAACTTTACCCTTGCATATATTCTGTACTGTGTTTATATATTCACGTTTATGTCTTTATCTAGCATTGTGTTTATATCTACATACTAGCAATAACTGTTTCTATTTTTCCGTACTGTGTCTATACTTTAATATATTTACTAGTACGTTGTTTTTGACAAGCAAATTGTAATCAATTTTAACATATTTCTAAAGTTTTATGCTATTTAAACATCGGAGGGTATGTTATACGCAAATGTTTTTTTCGCATGATTGTGTGTATGAAAGTGGGCCCACGAATGTTTTGAATTTTTGTCTGGAAAAATACTGCATGTGTATACTTTGCCCTACCTGTTGATGAATTGTATTGCATATTATTTGCCTATTGAATATTGCATATTGAATTGTATTGCATAATTGTTAAGGATTATAAGCTATTTTTATAGAAACAGGTCAACAGAATATTTATTGTATGTTTATACAAGCGACTTACCCTTATTGTTTTTGCAAAACATGTGACTTAACCACGTGCATGTGGTGGTGCTCATTTCTGTAAAGGGGGGGCAGTTGTTAGGGAAAAATCCCGATTAGCTTTCCTCTTCTTCCCCTAACCTTCCAGCCACGTAGAAAGAGCGATGTATTTACATCATTTCCCACCTCCACAGCAATGTGTAAGCATCGTCAGACGCCAGTTGCGTCATGCCAGCCTAATGACGTCATTCACCCAACGATGACGCCATACCATCAGCTAAGAATGACGTCAACTCACATCACGTAAAATTAGCATAATTAACTTTGCTATTCTCCTGCCACGAGGGAGCGCGGCGGTCGACGCCGGTATAAATACCCAGCCCGATCACAGACGGTGTGTGAGTGATAGTTGCTGGGAAGCGATGAGATGATCTAGCACGACTCAGCGCAGCTCGTTTTTGAAAGCCAGGCTCTACCGAGAACCAGTTTTTGGAGGCGGCGACCAACTTGCCAGCCGTGCACCGATGCTCTAGTCGTCTCGGCCTTGCATGCCCGCAGGTAGCCACGGGATGGTTTTTGTGCCAGGAAGGCACTATCTACTTTACGTATTTTTTTTTACGATGGTAAAACTTTGCCTCGACCAACCGTGAGTTAACCCTTTTTACTTTTCTCTACACCTCGGTAAGAGTACCACAAAGCCAACTTTTTAGAATAACACTACGAGCTGTGTAGTGCGTCTGTAAACGAGACACTTTAATGTCGCACTATTTCTTTTCAACTAAATAAATGTATTTTTTATTTTACTTAGACCTTCGTACGTTTTTTTAACATCTTGCATTATGTTAGGATGTTGGCCGGTAAGGCCAAAAACTAACTATGCATCACGACAAAACATAAGATGCCGACGGCTTTGCACAATCGCTTAAGATTGCAGAGTCGTTCTAAATAGCAGTTGGAAGCCCGCCAGTAAATTAAAAGGGAAACAGATAAAGCTTTCACCTAGAAGCATTCACTTGTGTGTGAGTTGGAACTTAGTAAAAACGACCATAGTTAAGTATAAACACTGCACATTTATTTAACGAATAAAAACACGGAAATGTATTTACAAAAACATTAACAAAAGTTTATGCATTTTTTATATACTTTAACTTAAGTATTATAGCTTGTTTCCCAAAAATTATACACTCATAAATATCTATAGCTTGAGCTAGAAGCGAGAAAAGTTTAAAAGCACTTTACCGGTTTCATCCGGGAAAAAAGGGGAAAAATGTCGATACCGGTGTTAAACTGGTTTTTCTCGGAATTGGGCTTGCTGTACAAATGGCGGCTTTTAGACCGGAGCTTCGGGCATACTAGGGTTGACTGTCGGTTGGGTGACCAGCATCAGTTGCTCCCGCCAGCGGTGATGGAACGATGTACGGCTTGGCTAAACTCCGCTACCGGTGACGTGTGGCCTTTCCAATTGACTTATGCTCGATGACTGCTATTCCGCCATAGTTGGTTAACACCCTGTTGCTTGGCTAAGGTATTGCAACTAAACAAGGATACGCACCAGCATGCACGCCTCTATGTTTCGTATATATCGCACCTATAGCACTAACATCATGCAACTGCCGCTACCTCCACTACTTCACTATACCTGGTATTACTGGCTTATATATAGTCAGGCGTCGCCTCTGCGCCCTCTGGTGTCGGCAGTGAGCTGCCGGAATATGCAAATTATGCATCACCGGCACGGTTACGACCATCACTACTGGGTAAAAGGTAGTGACGTCATTCCACCTGCTCTTGCTAGCTCTGACGTCAGACTTGTTATAACGCAATTAACAAGGCGCTATCGTTCGACGGCTTGCTAAGTAAATAGGAGAGGACTGTGAAAAAAAATTGTTTTTTTTTTCCTAACACATATCACACAACAAGCTAGCTAGCGTTGCTCTGACTATATCTAAAGATTAAGAGTCCAACCTTCCCTGCTAGTCAGTACGACTCTGCACTCTTAGCTATCAGTAAAGTTTTGGGGCATTCCTGCCCCCAAATCTTAACTAATTTTTGGTTGGGAGAGCCGCCAGGTTCTAGCGGCTCAATTCCGTAACAGTCTACACTTAAGGGATTCATCACCAAATTTCGAGTGGTAGAAACAGATTTGTGACTTATTTTGCTGCCTATGGCACGAAGTGCTACGAGAGCGAGAACACCAGTGTCTGCCATAAGGATGATTGTGCTGATGTGATTTTTCTGTAGACAGACGGGCAATCTGTTGAGTTAAGGCATCAATCTGTTGCTGTAGAGCTAAGTTAACATTCGCCTCTTGTTTTACAGCCTGCACTTGGAAAGTGGGTAAAGACAGCTCATGAATTTTATCGGCCATCTTGGCCAAATTAGGTAGTGGCTCCGAGTTGACGGCCAGAATCGCCTGCGTTTGGCTGGGCAATCGACTAAGCCAAAGAGTTTTTAGAGCCGTGTCACCGAAGTTGGAATCTGCTAAGTCTTGCATCTTAGCGAGCAACTATGATGTTCGCAAATCACCTATCTGAGTGTCTTGCAACAAATGGTTAAGACGAGCGGTTTCCGATTCGGCAAAATGTGAAATCAGTCTCTGCTTGAGTGTGTCGTATTTGTTTTCAGCCGGGGATGTCGGAGAAGATCCCGGAACGATTGCAGAATACCCGTGTCAATTGCCGAAATAGCTGTATAGAATTTGGTTTCATCGTTAGTGACCGTGCCTAGCCTAAATTGAGCTTCAAGCTGAAGAAACCAGGTTTCAGGGTCTTTCGGCCAGAATGCGACAGGTTTAACTGCGACGCGTGCCAGTTCGGGGGTATCAGCCATATTTTCAGGTAGTGCCATGCCAGATGTGAACAATACAAGGTAGTATATTCAAAATAAAATAGAATCGAAAATGGCTATACACAATACTTAATATGAGCAAAATATAACAATGAAAATATAGCAGAAAATGGCAATTCACAATACTTTAAAAGATGAGTAAAATATGATACTAAAATGAATTATCAGGAAAATACATAAATGATACACAATATTACGAAAAATGACACTTTGCAACAGTAATGGCGATGCGGCTAGTATGTATAAGGAAACGGCATGTTTAAAAAAAATTGTCATTAAAAAGTCAAATTTTCAGTTCGTTGCTAGTTTGAAAGTTTTTTTTTGGGGGTGGAGGGGGGGCAGAACAACATTCTTTGGTGATAGAAATAAATGGAAAGTGTTAGAAAAAGCCGTTTTTCCCCCAAAGCTATTTTTACTAAGTGAGCCGTACACAGTGCATCAAATAAGTTTTAAGACTCGTCCCAGATCGCAGGTTGTAAAGGCGCTGTGAGTGTAAATCCGCATGCGTCATAACGTCCATCGTCTGCTGGCACACTGCTAACAATTTGTGTGCATTTCGTTAAGTAGTTGAGAGAAGGCGAGCGTTTATTGGGCACTTTAACCCCTGAACAAAAAGCAATGAGAAGTGCACATTGCGGAGACATTATTTCAGCCGCTGAAAACGATCCAAACTTCTTGAAGTCAATTGTTACAGGTGATGAAACCTGGTGTTTCCAATATGATCCTGAAACAAAACGAAAATGTGTGGAATGGAAGTCACCAAATTCACCACAAGCCAAAAAAACAAGGAAAGTTCCATCCAAAATCAAAACAATGCTCATTACATTCTTCAATAGTAAAGGTATTATCCACAAAGAATTTGTTCCAACTGGACAAACAATTACAGGTCAATAGTACTTAGCTGTTTTAAAGCGTTTGATGGCCAGAAATCGTCGCATTCGTCCAGACTATAGGACTGAAAGCAGTTGGTGTTTGTTACACGACAATGCACCCAGTCACACCTGCCTTATTGTTAGTCGATTTTTGGCAAAAAATAATGTTTGTGTGTTGAACCATCCACCGTATTCACCTGATTTAGCAACTTGTGACTACTCCTTATTCCCAAAACTTAAAATGAAGTTAAAAGAGTGGTATTTTGAGGATATTTCGACCATACAAGAAGCTTTGACGCGTCCTTTGCAGGCCATTCCACAAAGTGATTTACAACAGGTTTTCGATTCATTATTAAATCGCTGTAAAAAGTGCATTGAAGCCGGAGGGTCCTATTTTGAATAAAAAACCAAAACATGTATTAATTTCTTGTTTCCATTTCTTTTTATAGACCCAGTCTTAAAACTTATTTGACGCACTGTGTATGTTTGACGTCACCATTACCGTCGATTACGTCATTCATCCATAGCTATGACGCAATCACCAACCCAGTGACGTACATCTTCGTAATGGTTGACACTAACCGAAACTTCAACCTCTTGAAAATATTTGCATATTTCCACAGCCGAGCGCGCCACCAGACGGCTACACACACACCAGTCATGTATAAAAGCCGCAGCAGCTAGGCAGTGGGGTGTTGGTTTTTGGTGTTGTTGGTTGGGTCGTTTGTAGTTAGTTAGTTTAGTGAGCTTGGTGAACTACGCCCTGCCGTCAGATCTCGTCCAGGTACCTCCAGAAGTCACCGAGTTCTCTCACATAGCAAGAAGAAAGATATGGAAAGATATTCTGGCACAGACGGATCCCCAGCTGAGCTCCAGCAGTTTTTTTTACGAGAACCTTGAGGGGCCGTTTCCGGGCAACTAGTATCAGAGCTTGTTATCTTCATATGTTACCCGCACAGTGATAAAGTACATAAACATCAATCAGGTTGTACAAAACTTTTAACTTTGTTTCTGCACCTCCGTTTAATTTTACTTTAAGCAAATTTTGAAGTCAAGGAGCTTTACCTTATGTGATAATCAAGACTTTTATTTTTTCCTGAATGTTGTTTGTTTTATTTTGAGTATCCGCTAATGAATAAACGTTAGCTTACTTTTAAACTTTTCTTGTTATTCTTGTATGTTTACACACTACACACTATTTCCGGCTAATATAGCTACTTTTAAGAAACTCATCAGGTTATCATACACCTTCCACTGCGAGCCAATACAACTCTGTAACCCCAAGCTACATGTGTAAAGCTATTGGCACTTTTAGCCATATTACACTAGTAGGGATTCGGCATTCCTGCCAAATTCCCTAACAGAAAGGGCTTACCATGAGGAGCGATGAGAAGACGTGAACATAGAGTATATCCAAATAATTACCGAGAATCGATAGAACACACAACACAATAAAAATGAAAATTCACAATTTCTTCGTGCAATATAGCACCACAAGCGAGATTTCGAGCTAGTTAGCACCGCACACACAATCTTCAGCTTCGTCGTTGTCACGTGCTCCGGAGAAAATCACTTGTCGTCGGAAAGCAAAGAAACACGTGGTCGAGAATTTTTAGAAATTCGGCGTGGAAAAAAAATATTTCAGCGAAATAAACCTTTAAAATGCATAAGTCATCTGCATACGCTGCTTCTGCACATCCAAATTAGAATACTCGCTGGCTGCTGCGAGGATGTAAGTAGATTCCTGTTTGCATGTGGGACGTAACATTAAGATGCCGGAAAAAACGAAGTTCTTCACAGGGGTCACCATTTTGGAGATGTGTAGTTGTCGTAAAGATTAAGCAGTCATAATTAACAAAAGCTTTAATCATAGCAAAATCATAAAGCCGTTGACATTACACTTCACATAAAAACTCGGCTACAGGCATCGTAGCGTTACATTCAGTTTACAGAATGTTCCATCGGAACTCACACATGTGTCAAGTACGAGAGTTGTACAAACAGTGAATTCGTTCAGTGTCGTACTAGACTCTAGTTCAAAGTTCGAGTTTTGGCTGGCATTACCTCAACTGCGTGTGCGAGCATGGGCTGCTGTGGTTGGCTGAACAGCCGATGCCACAGG
The DNA here is from genome assembly GCA_907164885.2 of Dolomedes plantarius. Classification (NCBI taxonomy): domain Eukaryota; kingdom Metazoa; phylum Arthropoda; class Arachnida; order Araneae; family Dolomedidae; genus Dolomedes; species Dolomedes plantarius. The sequence goes on along the minus strand of OU015492.1, from coordinate 31,279,364 downwards.
TTCATCAACTAAGTTAACATTATCTAAATTTAGTAGTGATTCATTTACATCAATGCTCCCTAACCTGTGGGTTGCCCCAAAGAGGATCGCAAAATGTGTTCTGGGGGTTTGCACAGTTTTGTTCAATTAAAATAACTTTTTAGTGAAATTCACCGAAAAAAATTTTTTGTATATATCTAGCATGAAATTAAGGCAGTCATGTTTTTTAAAGGGAAAAGTGTCATTCAATGTGCAAACTCAGTTCATTAGAAATCTACAGTTTTTATTGGGTAGTCAATTAAAATTGCAGTTACTTACTATTTAAAGTACACAAATTCTAATCGTTAGTTTTTCATTCATCAGTCTGTGCTGTCTCTTTAGTCATTACTATTGTAGTGTCTCCAATGGAATAAAGTGATTTTATTTAGGTAAAGATATATTTTTATTACTATTATATAAATCTGTATGAATATGCCTGGTGCATTATTTTTCTTCAGGTTCTGCTCTGTTCTTGCTTTTACACACCTTTGAATGAGGGATGAATGTTTTCTAATATTCATTTCTCACAAAAAAAAAATTTTTATTTAATTAAACATTTTGATAGAGTTAAATTTTGGTAAATTTCGTTTGTTTGTTTTTTCTTTGTCTTAAAAGTCCTTTTAAATGAAAATTGGAAGGTGGGGGGGGGGGGGAATCACAGTATGCAAAGAAACCACTGAAGGGGGTTGCAAATGGAAAAAGGTTGGGAACACTGATTTACATGAAGAAATTTTGAAGTTCCCTTTTGACCTCTTTCATTACCTCCATACAATGCATTAAACTTGCATGTTGGTGTTTTTATCATTTTCTTTGAGCACCAAATTCTGTAATGATATGCCAATTGAATTTTTAAGGGGAAAAATCTATTTGGTAAATAATTTTCAGGGTTGACTACTTAAGTTCTCAATGTTGTACGAATTTTTGTCTGTGATTCTAATGATCGTGCTCCTTCAATTATTGTGCAATCAGACTTCTCTGCCATACCATTCAACTTAGGAGGGAAACTATTAGATTTCTGAATTTTTATTTTCTGATTTTTCAGGTAATTTTCAAAATAATTTATGTCAAATTCCATCTTATTATCAGTTTTAAAATGTTTAGTTCTTTTACCAGTTTCCTCTCAAACTGTGATTAATATTGTTTACAATAATCAAAAGCTTCATTTTTATTTTTTAGAAAATTAGTACTGTTGGAATCTTTAGAAAATTATTTTTATTTCTCATACATTAATTAATATATTTTGATAGATTTATTTGATTTTTATATTAAAACTAATAAATTATACATTGTTACTCTCAATAAAATCATACTTTAATTATTTAACAATATAATAGGTAGAAACATTACTTGTGTTAAATATTTTAATATTTATAGAGTTTTTTATTTTTATCATTTATAAAAATAAAAATGAAAGAGAAAAGTTTAAATTGTCCCTTGTTGAACATAAGTTTTTGAAATATTTTCTATAGAAAATGTAAAATCAAAGAAGTAAAACAAAAATTGAGATATTAAAATAGTGCTTTTAAAGCAGAATTCTTTTTTTAGAATAGAAATTAGCTACATTGCTCAACAGTTAAAACTATTATCAGGAATGTAATGTGTTTTCTTTCTTAAAGAAGGTATGAAGATAAAATTTAACTTCTTTTTTTTTTCTATAAGTAAGTTTATTTTTATAATTTTTTGTAATTATAACTTTATATTTTATTCTGTGGTAAGTTTTGAGTAGGAAAAGTAAGTAGCTTGTTAATTGTTTGATGGCTCTCAATTATTACCATGTTTTTATTAACTCGCTTTCTTGTTTGTTTGTGTATGTGTGTGTGTTTGTCCGGTACAAATCTTGCAATCGATTTTTAACTAACTTCCCGACTAGCTAGACATTTGAGACTATTAGAATAGCTCAGAACACGATGACAATGCATTATTTTAATACTTTTAGCCATCTTTAAGCAGAATTGAATTCTTTTCCAGGACGGGAACGAAAAGTTAAATGCAAGTTAACTTCTAATTAACTTTGTTTTCTTTCAAGTTGATGAGATAATTCATCAAAAAAATTTAAAAAGTATTTATTAATACATAGAATTGCCAAGTTTATATGATTCAACAGAAAATTTAAAAACATTGTATATAAAAAGTTCTTATCTTGTAATTATTTTTGCAGTGTTTTGCTAAAAAAATTCAGTTTCACTTTTTATCCTTATAAATATATTCTTCAAACATTTCTTCCCAACTGATAAGTTTTTAACCCTTCTATCTTTAGCTATTTCTGGTGCTACAAAGAAAATTGTTTCTGATACTTATCGTAGGATTGAGAACATAGTTTTTACTTCTCGTTTAAGAACAGATGCTACTCATTTTGTATCTTTGCCTGTAAATTTTCCAGAAATCAAGGAGTCATTTTTGAATTTCAAAAATGAGGTTTTAGCAAAATATAAAGGGGTGAGTTTAGACTTCTGGTATAACTTGATTTTATTGAATGCATTGATTGTATAGTATTTAAACTTCTAGTTTCATGTTTCCTCATATTGATTTGACAGTGCAGAAACGTCCATGCCTTGGTCAGGATTCAACTCATTGGTAGCTTGTATTGCTAACCACCATAAAATGTAGGTAGGTAGGTAGGTAGGAGGAAAAATATATAATTGTATATTTTAAGTTGATAATAGAAGTTTTCAGATCATGAATGTTGATCCTAGGTGTTGACACCCCAGTTTTTTAATGTAAAAGACTCGAACAGTATAAATAAAAAACAGGATAGTAATTTTTTTTTTCTTCAAATCCTTTATTGAGGTTTATCTATGAGTAGTTATGTTAGAATTATTACTTAGAAAAGCAAAGTTAATTCCTGTTGTGCTATTGTTTCAATCTCCTCCTCCCCTCTTACCACTAAGACATATCATAGCATTAGTTTTACATTTTTGAAGGAAATTTTTCGTGGTTTTTATCTTTAACTCCAGCATTATTTAAGGAATCAACCTTGAGGACAAGTAGAATTTTTTATATCCTCCTAGAAATTTTAACTATACACTGTTGACTAAAATAATTTTTTAAGTACTTATAAAGTAATTTTTATTGTTTTTACAAAATTTGCTTTGGATGACTTTAATATTTCCTTAATATCCAAATTCTCAATGTGTAATAAATTGTGTAAACATCTGTTACTTTGGTATTTTCTATTGAAATTTGTCTGTAAAGGAAAAAGTAATTGTTCTTCAATATGAATTTTTGTTTTGCAGGTAAGAGGTATAGATGACAGTATCTTCCAAAACCCAAATAAACTGCATATAACAATTGCTCCTCTTGTGCTGCTTGATGAAAGGGATAATCAAAATGCAATTGCTGTTTTGAAAAATTGTACAGATAATATCCTGTAAGTAAAAAAGTAAGATAATGCAAAATTATATAGCATCACAAGGTGAGGGAATAATTCAATTTGTATTATTTATATGGAAATAAATTTTAACCCTAAAAATCTGCTATTCGAAGAAATTACATTAAAACACAATTCATGTGGGTTGAAATTTTACCCATGATAACTTTTAAGGGTTTATATAAAGTATCACAAAATTTTATTTTTATTTTTTAAGTTTTATTTTTTAGTTCATGTACTACATTTACTGGACACTGAATGAGCATAGTGCTCGTTCACAGTTCCTGTATGTGTCTTATTGATGAAAGTTTCAAAGAGTCGTTCTTATGTCTGCTTTCTAATTTCTCTCAGATTTTTTTTTTTTTTTATATAAGTGTTTTTCAGTGTTATAAAATATTTTATTGCATTATTTAATATTTCACTCTAGATTATGCATGCTAAAAGCAAATTGTTCATAAACAGATAAAACTGTTCAGTTTTCTTCTTTTGGGACACTACAGCCTGTTGCAGGCCAAAGCCATCCGAATCAGTTTCCGCCATCTGGTCCTATCCGAAGCAATACTCCTCCAGTTTCCCTTATATATGATTTTTATGTCACTCAACAGTAAACAGTTAACTGAGGAGTTGCTAGATAGTCTGCAGCCTGTCTCTCTAGCTCTAGATAAAAAGGAGGATCCAGTGTTCTGTTCATTTATCAAAAGAGCTTCAAGAAAATAATTTTCAATTCTCTTAAATATATATACAAATTAATTTTGGGACCTCAGTGCATACTCTTGAACACTTTTTTGTTATTTTAATAAATTTTCAAAGAAAGTGTGACTTTCACTTTTAGTCAAATAGAATAAACTTAATGTATGATTTGCTGAAAAAGAAATCAAAGAAAAATCAAATCTGTATTAATCACAGGGTTTAGAAAATTAATATGAAACTGTTTTGAGCATGAGAAGCTCCTGCCTGCTGCTAACTCTGTTAGTGAATGTTAATTTAGTTTTTTTTTTTTTTAGACTTTGCTCCAAGCTGAAAAATTGTTGAGCATGAGAAGCTCCTGCCTGCTGCTAACTCTGTTAGTGAATGTTAATTTAGTTTTTTTTTTTAGACTTTGCTCCAAGCTGAAAAATTGGTCCAGGACAGAAAAATCAGTTAGATTTTTTTTTGTTTGTTTGTTTGTTTGTGTGTGTGTGTGTTTGTTTGTTTGTTTTTGTGTTTTTTTTTTTCTTTTTTTTTTGTTTTTTTTTAAGCAACTTAAATATAAATATTTGTTTTCAGTCTTTTATTAAAATTAGGTCGTAGAACTTAATTTTTATTTAACCTAATAATTATACAAGATATAATTAAAGGTTTTTATTTTTTAAATTTAAAGCTTAGTCTTTTCATTCCTTGCATTAAATACATAGAAATGGCCTATCAAAAGTCTTATGGAAACTGGAAGAAAAAAAAGAAAAATGGAATTAAATTCAAGTGTCTGATAACTTCTTTAAATTAACTAAACCATATGGTGCTTTATATTTTCAAAAAGTATTATTTTAATTATCAAACAGAGTTATTACTCCATAATAATATATTTCTGATAAAATCTTTCAACATGTTCTCTTTGAAAATAAAAAAGGATTTTAAACAATGTATTTTGTTAAAAGGTATATTTATTGAAATTAATGAGTTCTGTTTCATAAGATTAATAATACACTGTAAAAGGGATTATAATGCACAGAAAAAGGAAAAAGGCATTAGTTTTAAAATTTTATTTAACCAAAAATTTGTAACACAAGAATTATGTATAATAACTGTTTAGTTATTATACATATCTTTAGTTATTTCTCTTTCATAATGCTTTTTAGAAGCTTTTAAAATCTTATTAGCATTAGTTTAAAAGTTATTAGAAAAAAGTGCTGATCATCAGCGCTGATAACTAGGATCTAGCTGGTAGTCTAATGAAATGGCATGGGTAATCTTCTTTAAAGAATGAAATCAGATCTTTTTATTAGGTACATCATATAACTTTTAAAAAATGCTATAATGACTTCAAGCTTTGATGTATTTAATCATTTATAGATTACAATACACAAGTCACATACAAATAAAAAATTAAATTGGTCGAAAATCTTTTTTTTCTTTTCTTCTTCATGTGCTTTTTTTAATCCTGACTTAAAGAAATACAGAGGCTGTTCGCACATTTTTTAGACGATTTTGGTAAGCGGTAATAAAAAAATTGTTTGCTGCAAAAGAAATAATTGCAATTGTACTATGATTTTAAAAGTCAAAATTATCGTCTACGGATTGAAAGTTTTGTTTTTATTCCAAATGGCGTTTTTAACAAAGCAGTGGTTCGAAGGCTACATTTATGCTCTTTCCGAAGAGAAATATGCATACTCCGTTATCCAAAAACGATGTGAGAGTCATGGTTTTGTGATATCTAAAGCGTCGATAGGTAATATCGTCAACAAGAAAGGAAAAAAACGTCAAATTGGAGCCTCAAGTGGGACAAAAATTCCAAACAAGTATCCAAGGAAAAAACGGACATCTTCGACTATTGCAAAGGTACGTTGTTTAATGTTAAAAGAAAATCCCCCTAGTCAAAGGACAGTTGAAAAATCCTGAAAATGTTCGGTGTCCACTGTAAACAAAATGATAAACGTTGATTTAAATCTTAAGAAAGTGAAAAAACGCAATGTGCATCGTCTTCTTCCAAATCATATCGCTGAATGCAGGACACGCTGCAGAATTCTATATGAGAAACACTTATCCAAAGAAAAATGGAAAACAATTGTCACAATAGATGAATCATGGGTGTATTTAAATGATTGCAACAAAAAAAGAGCCATTTATTATCATAAAAGGGGAGAAAAAAATTTAAGTACATGGTTCAAAGAATCGAAAGAAAGTTTTTCTAAGGGATTGATGATTGTTGCTGATCTTTCTTATAATGGCAAGTTAAAAATAAAGAGAGTGGATAAAAATGTCAAGATTAACTCCAAATACTATCAGGAACGTATTTTATCACCAATTTTTCTGAAGGAAATACCATCACTTTACCCACAGTGCCATCAATCTGTGAGACTCCATCAGGACAAAGCTAGCAGTCACACATCAAAATCCACTGTAAATTTCCTAAAAGAAATGGAACAAAAAACTGGTATCAAGGCCATACCCTTCACTGATATCCCTACTAAATCTCCCGATGTATCACCTATGGATTTTTGTGCTTTCGGACTTTTAAAATCTGCATTATCCAAACATCGTCCCAAAACCCTTACAGGACTCTGGAAAGCTGTTCAGGAGGAATGGGATAGAATACCTCTTCTGACACTTCAAAAGGCATTATCCTGGAAATTGCGGTGTCGAAAGATAGTTCAGAATAAGGGATGTCAAATGGAACATTTAAAACACAAGAATTTCATGTAATTTAGTTTTGTGAATACAATATACATCATCTAAAAAATGTGTGAACAGCCTCTGTACTGTTTGACTAGTACAGAGGTGATGAACCTTTTTACCATTAGTAGCCACATGTAAATTGGGTAGAAATAAAGGAGGCCGCATAAGTTGATGTACCTATAAATGCGACTTTTATGAAACTATTATAGTTAGGTATAGTTTTAACAATTTCGTGCATTATATAGTAAAATAACAACAAAAAATTAAGTCTTTATTTATTTATTATTTGACTTAAAAAGTTACAATATAAAATATTTTTGTATTCCCATAAGGGTAAAAACTTGTTATAACATTAATCATTAATTATTATTTTTTTTATAAAATTATAAGATTCATAGATACCACTGTAATTTTTTATATTTCACTCTTGGTATTTTTATTTATGTAAGCACATATATATCCAGATTTTTAAATTTTAATAAACTACATATTTAAATACCACTTTATTTAAAAATACTTTATTATTTTTATTTGATTTTAACATTATAAAGAAATACAATAGAAAAATAACAGTATTAAATTATAAATAACTGACATAGCAACAATTCCTAAAATAATTTTAAAATCCGATGGAAAATTTAAGCTAGTAGGATATTTGCATTTGTTTATGGCTTGAAAGTAATTGAATATTTGGATCAAGCTTCGTAACGTGAAGCCTGCGTACATACATTCATGCCATTCTTTATTTAATTCCATTGATTTGCAAATTGTAGTAATCTATAAAATTAAATATTAATTAATATAAGTGCTAGCTTTTATGAAGGCCGCACAAAAAGATCACACAGGCCGCATGCAGCCATTAAGGCCGCACGTTCCCCACCTCTGGACTAGTTGAACATATAAACTTTAAAAGGTTAAAAAAATTCTTTATGTTCTTAAATAGTGTATTCTCTGGAGATACAGATTATATCAATAAAATCTGAGCTGGTTGATTATCCACTCTTTGCTTTGAAAATGAACCACATTAGAAAATGTGTATTTTACATAACACTAGCATTTGCAAAATGTCTGGTTGAAAAAATAAATTAAATTTTGAGTAATACCAATACCAGTTGTTCCATACTGACATGACATCACAAGTTTTATTTTATGTTATATTCTACACGCCAGCAACTTTACATTATTGACTCTCTATTTTGATGTATTATCGTTCTTTTAGCATAATATCTTTTATGTATGGCAACATCATATATTTCATTTTAAGTTGTTTGGAATTAGATGTAATAAATAGTAATGGTTCACACTGCTTCACGTATCTTGTGATGAATATTGTTGTCGAATTGAGTTTTCTACTAAAAGGTAAAATTTAAGGCATGAGCACGCAACACCAGTGTTACATAAAATAATCTGTTTTCTATGTGTGAATTCATTGAATTTTATTTTACTCCCATCTTAGTACCTGCCACAATCACTCATGCCTTTACAAAGGCCTACTTTCTGAACATCATCATATATCAATAAATTTCAGTTGATATATGATGATGTTCAACGGAAATTTATTGATATATGATGTCAGACAATTTTTTAAACAGAATTTCAAAATTTTCATTTGTAACCATTCACTTTACAAAGCAGTAAAAGTGAATGGTTACAACTCACTTTCTCATTTCATTAAGAGTTGAACCAGGGTAAACCTCTAGTATACTTAAACAGAAAATCTGGATACTCTTTTTTTTTTTTCTGACAAATCTGTATAACCTATTGAAATACACATACATAAGCTTATATGCTACAACCATTTTTAATTTTGATTTTAAATAACTTAACCATTAACAAATTTAATTCTAGAAAGCAGATAGGTACGAGAGAGTTCAAAGTGCAAATTAAGGGGATAGAATATATGAATGATGATCCTGCTGAAGTGGATGTCTTATATGCAAAGTTGAAAGAATTAGATGATGATAATCGGTGAGTTTAAATAACTTTTTTATTTTTCATCAGCATTTTTGCCATTTTCTTATATCTATTTTCATTTTAAATGTCTTATATCTATTTTTCATTTCACCTGTCAGAACTGATGTTTCTTGAATTAAGAAATTTTAAAATAATGACTAATACTCCTAAATGAATATCATAAAAAAAATTGAACAATTTTCTTCCTTCAAACACTAAGATAGCATAACTATTCTCATACTTAAAAAAAATCCTAAATTCAAATTTAATCCATGATAGTTCTCACTTTCAAGTTTCTTAGAGAAAATTAATACAATTCAAAACTTACATTAATGTACATATTGATCATACAATTTATGCTTCAAATTATTTTTTTTTAAATGTTCCTTTAGTTCACCTATCCTTTAGTAATAATAACTAAATATATGCTCTCTTATGATAAATAAATGTTCCTCTAATGCATAGTCAAAATCTTATTCACAATAGGTGAAATGTACAGTCATGCAAAGTTGAATGTTACATTTAGAGTAATTAAGTTTCATGCCTTTCATCACTTGGATATAAACAGATTAAAATTTTGTGAAAATCAGAGACAAAATATTTTTTTTAAATTTTTAGTAGTCATATTTTCTTTTTAAAAGAACAATGTACAAATGATAGCAATCAGAGAAATTAGGAAAATCTTGCCAATTTCACCACAAATATACAAAAATCTCAGGATTTCTAGGAAAATAAATTTCAATCTCTCAGACTATTCCCAATTTTCCTGAAGTGTATGAACTATGCTTTTTAAAAAAAATCCTAAATTTATTGTTGTCTATTATAAATATAAACATTAAAGGAAAATTTTAATCTCCTAAATTTTTCTTTGTATACATATGCTAAATTTGCTATACTATATTAAGAAACCAAACTTTCTTTTAACCCTTCATAGTGAGGTGGCTTAAGGCTGTATTTTAAGATTACTATTACCTGGTGGATAAAAGCACCAAATTTGGTATGAACGTACCTTAGGGTATACTAATGAATGTAAGCCTAGGAGTCCTCTGGAATTTCTAAAAATCTTCATATACAGCACTAAAATCCAAAATGGCCGACAAATACGACCAAATATCACATGTTAATCTTTCTTTTTGAGGCACCACTATTGCAAAAACCATTTTTTAAAAAATTGAATTTGTAATGTTGAAATGGTCCTCTGGAATACATTGGGGAGATGTCTTGGAAGGATCTGGCTGGACTACTGCCCTTGCAGATGCAGAAGCAGCATCCTCTGGCTAGACTAAATCTTACCTAAAGCACTTAACTTGAACTAGGAATGTTCATCAAATCCTTCTAATGGCCCTGTACAATCTCCAGCATGATGCTTTCCTACTCTCTGAGTACCCCAAAAATGAAGAGTCTGAAATAGATTGGAGAAACTGCAAACGGAAAAGGAGTCCAACTTTCATGTATTGGGACTTGATCATGGGGTATGAAACCCTTATACTCAATTTTGTTAGAGCTCACAGGAAGAAGTACTTTAGCCTTTATGTTTCTGTCTTAGAGGAACTGCCACCGCTATCTAATCTTTGCCTTGAATGACATAAACTACTCAAGATGGATGCCTGTCCACATCAGGGATATGAAGTCATTGCCTGACTCTATCAAGGATCAGTTTGAGTGCTGTTCTAACTGGGTCATTTCAAAAACATGCAACACATTCTCTACAAAACCATTCAATTAGGCTCACAAACAAGAAAATAAGAATGGGAAAGGTTCAGGTGGTGTTGTTGGGATCACAGAAAATCCAGTTGCTTTCCGACGATGGATGCTTTCAAGGCCTGAGATTGCCAAAATGATCAAACAGTTTGAAGATGAATACAGACCAGATAATGATGACACAGATAATCCCAAGAATTTCCAAGATCATGAGCAGGGACTTTCATCACAGAACAACTTTCATCAACAGGTTGTTAGTCTATGTAAAACCATCAATGAAATGGGCAATCCCTTCTTGGATGATTTCCCTAATCTAGTAAGTCTTCACAGTTGCAACAGCACAAGTGAGTCGGTGGTTGTAACCTTACACACCTTGGCAGACATACGCAAAGGGCAGTATCAGGACTGTGTCAAGAATGTATTTGATGAGGGCACCCTCTTTATACCATGACCCAATGAAGAGGAATTCTCTTGCACTCTTCAAGAGACCAAAGCATAAAGCAACATTTCAGCAGGGGAAGAAGCTGAAAGTACTTCAGCACAATGTGGAACTATTTAGCCAACTATATATATATATACATATATATATATACAGAACCGGGAATCTGATTTGGATGAGTTTTTACACATAAGATGCAGTCATTCCCTCTTTCCATTTCAAACTTTGGTAACCTTCATTTGCCAACCAACAAGGCTGGGATACTGCAATGTCTTGAGCGGCCAGGTCAATCAGAGTCCCTTTCAACTTATTTTTCCAAATTTCTGGACAATGATGTCATTGTCCACTGCCTGCCCACTACTAGTATTGACACCTCCAATCAGTATGCTGATAAGATATTTCTACCTTACCTTTATAAGCATCTGGAGAATACCCAAACGTTAGATGTTGTTTGGGACACCTTTATTCCAGACTGTTTAAAGGAGTCTACCTGGGAAAAAAGAGGTGAGGGGATTCGAAGGAAAGTATCTAGCAACACCAAACGGCCATGAAATTTGATGGACTTTATCTGTGAATTAATGAACAAGAAGGAATTGTTCTACTTTTTACTTCCAAGGTTGTAGAGTTCAACTGGCCTCCAGTCAAAGATGTATATGTTAGAACAGGGAAAGCAGTTGCACAAATCAGTTCGAACACACCCATGGAAAACTGCAATCGTGAAGAGGCAGACACGAGGCTTGTAGTTAATGTACTCCTTTCACTACAGCAAGGGGCAAAGAGTATCTTTGTGCATACTGTAGACACGGATGTGATTGTCATCCTTGCTGGCACATTCTATGAACTAATAGTGACTCAACCTTTGACCAATATCTGGGTGGCTTTTGGCATGGGCAAGCATTACAGGTTTTACCACATCAACATCATCTGTACAAGTCTGGGGGAGCCAAAATCATGAGCACTACCTGTGTTTCACTCATTTTCTGGTTGCGATACAACATCTGCCTTCAAAGATAAGAGTAAGAAGTCTATTTGGGAAGCAGGGCAAGCGTTTCAAAACATCACTGATACATTTGTGTATTTGGCCACTCATCCATTCCAACTGCCGAAAGCCAGCTTTGAACACTTCAGGAAGCTGGAACGACTGACTGTTGTTCTATATGATAAAACCACTCTTTTCAGCAATACCAACCAGATAAGGAAGGTTTGGTTTGGTTTGGTTTGGAGCGCTACAGTCATTTTTTTAATTATTTTTTTTTGGCTACACGAGGGCTAGACTGGGACCTACTGCTTAAAGCCAATTCTGAATGACTACAAATGCCCATGCCAACAGTGGGATTCGAACCCACAGACTCTGGTACCGAAAGCCAGCACCCTAGGAGCTTTTCTGTCTGAAGAATTGAGCAATGGACAAACTTCCACCGATTGAGGTTGCTCTTCTACAACATATCTGAAGGGCAGTTTATCCAGCAGGTATTTGGACTACCAGCACATAAACACAGTAAGTGATTCCTTTTCCACAGATTTTGTTTGGAATAAGATTTCAGAGTCATGGGTACCAGTTTGGATGACAATTCCAGAGGTCTCCCGATCATTCAGGGAATTGTGTTAAATGTTCCTGCAAAGGAGACTGCAACAACTGCAAATGTGAGAAAGCCAATCTGGACTGCTCACCACTTTGCAAGTGCAAGTGTAAATTATTATAACTGTTACATACTGAATTGCACTGAATGAATATCTATAAATATTTTTTTGTTTGGGAACTCTTATTAGCGTAACATTTGTACTAGCGTTATATATTACTGTAATAAATGATATGGATATATTTTCTTGTATTATATTTAATATGTAGACTACCCTAAGTTAGGTTTGTAGTGTACTTAGTTGCCTTAAAGCTGTAATTGAAAATTAACAGTAAAATAGATAGTGTTAAAAGGGATATTTTGTCTTATTTGTAGGCCGTTTTGGATTTTACTGATGAAAATTTTTTGAAATTCCAGAGGGCTCCTAGGCTAACATTTTTTAGTATACCCTAAGGTACCTTCATACCAAATTTGGTGCTTTTATCCGCCATGTAACGGTAATTTCATTAAGCCACCTCACTATCAGCAGGTGTGCCAATTTTTTTAACACAAGCAGGCATATGTGGCACAAAGTACAACATCTGTTTCAACCTTGATTATTCCCTTTGTAATAAACTTTTTTCTTCAAATTGTAAATAATAATTCTGCTCTTTATGACAAGATATAAAATATTGAGATATATTTATAATTAAAGGCCAAAGAATGCAGACACAATCGCCTTATTTCTAAACTGTCCGGTTAATTGGATCTAAGGACAACTTGTGAATTTATTCTTATTAACCCCAAAAACCTAAAAGACAATTAGAGAGTCCATCTTCATGATATGCAGGATACCATGTAATAGTTGTACATTTTATCGACTACATCAACTCCTGCTTTTTGTTGTATTGTAATCCAGTATAATCACTGGTTTACCACAGTCAAATCACAACTAACAATAAAGGGAAAGGAAAAGAAGGGTCAGAAAATCATACCTGCATTAAAAAGGGTATAGCTATAAATAGAAACTGCTTAGAACATTCAACCCTCATATGTAAAAACAAACCATTCAAAATTACAAAAATGTTGCAATATATACCCGGGCGTAACCACTGAAGGATTAAAAAGGATTATGATGCTTCCCCCCCCCCTTTTAGCTTTAGTCATCTGTTCATCAATGAAAGTTTAAAAATATAAGAAAGATAAAGAAAAATTCATGAGATCGAATATACAAAAGAACCCAAACATGACAGTATTTTCATTTCCTATGATTGGTGTCATTACTTCTCAGCAGCATCCCTAATTGCCATGGCCTTTTTAGGTGAGCAATATACTTCAAAAGAAGATAGTGTTGGTATCCAGTTCAAGCTTTTGAGAATATGAATATAAAAAACTGCTAATGTACTTTCACTATTTTATCTCATATACTTGATGTGTAACTTACAGTGTACTCCCCATTTTTTCAAAATTTTTACCATTTATACTTTTTTTTTTTTCAATATTAGTCTACAGTTAATTGCTGAAAGTATTGTGAAGGAATTTGTCAAACTAAATCTTTCAAAACTGCAGCATGATAAAGTGAAACTACATATAACAATTATGAACACATTGTTTCGTGTAAACTTAGAAGAACAAGATGATAACTCTGAGCGAATAACATTTGATGCCAAAGGAATTTTAAAGGTAAATATTGTATATGTGTTATAGTATTTTAGCTATGTGTGTATTGTTAAAATATGATCATCACTGAATAAATTTAAATTTGAATGTGTTTAATGATTTGTATATTAGTTATCTTCAGTTTTGTATATGCATATATAAATTTGTATTCATATTTGTTAAGGGGGGAAGTTTAATTAAATATCTTTTTTCAGCATTTGAATATTTGATACTCATTGAAGCTGTTTGACTATTTTTCTTGCATGTAGGGCAAGCAAAAATAGAGATTGATCTGTGTTCATTCACATGTGTTTGCTAACAACCTCAAATTTTCCCTATTTCATCTTGCCTTAAAATTTGCAAAATGTCTGTACATTGAATTATGCAACTTAGGTTTTATACACCAAGGTAGATGATGGATAAAAGGACCCATCATTAAAACTGTCAGGCTCAGACTCGAAAATAAATGCTTTTTAAGCTATAGAAAGAAAATAAGAAAAAAAAGATAAAGTCAGAACTTTTCTACCAATCCATAATTTTTAAAAAAAGGAAATTTAAAATAAGATGTCTAAAGACTGTACAAACATTGAATATAAATTAAGATGTAATCTATATAAGACCTTACAATACTTGGATGAGAAGGATTCCGATTTCATCTTAATATATATAAATACTCTAGTGGCCAAAATTGTGAAAACCTTTTGGAAAATGCTGTGTGTGTGTCTGAAGTTTAACAGCTTATTGCATGAATATATTTTAGAGTTATACCAAAAAGCATTCATCATTACAATGGCAATTTAATTTAGAACATAGGGAAAGACTCCACAGGGATTCTTTCTCTTTTCTGTCTCTGAACATCACCAATCCCTGTTGTAGACTCATATTTAGGGAGTTTCACTACAAACCTATCAAGAGAAACTTGCTTTGGCTTACGTTTCAAAATGTTTCTGAAGTAAGACATTGCTTAATCATCAAACAAGACCACATTTCGGCTTGCTAGAGCTTTCTTTACATGACGATATATGAACTTGAATATTTTCAGAACAAAACAGCTCAGGTCAAGACAGAATGCGAAATGACACTAGCGACTAGCAACTTAATATCCTTCTGAGGAACCAAAATCGTTCTTGAACGTAATTGGACAAAACTGATTATAGCTGAAATATGTCAGCCGAATCGTGAAAGCTTTCAGTGCCATCTGTTATTTATTTTATAAAACATAAACGGCATTTCTTTCAAAACTTTATTGTAACCTTTTCTGATGGAGAATGTATCAGATTAACCGTGGTGGCATATAATACACAATGAAATTTGAAACTTTTTTAACACATAATCCACGGATTATATACAGGAAAATACGGTAAATAATAAGGTTAAGTTTAATTCTTTTGCCTTATTTACTTATGTATCTTTTTCAAATTAAATTTGTTAGATAAGCTATTCACAATTTACATCACTTCTGGGCTTTCATAAATTAAAATAGTTAATGACAATATTTTAATTAAGTAATTTTTTATTGTATATTTGGATACAATAATTCACCTGTCTTAAACTCTGTACTTCTAATAAATACCAAACTCAAGGTATTTCAAAAGATTTAGCCTTGTTTACTTGATTGATATGAAACTTTCTAACAGGTTTTATAGTGGATCTGACTTTCAAACACCTTAGTGAGATGGGATGATGTGGTATATAATTCTTGTTGAATAAAAGTTAAAAGCCAAATCCATATTCAATTTTTATTATTATTGGTTTAATTTGCTGCATTTTGGCTCGTTTTCAGGCAGTCCTCGGAGAACTTTATTTAAAATCAAAAAAGTTTTATCCTTTAAATTTAAAAATTTCCAACTCAAAACAATATGAACCAAAAGCTTTAAAAGATGTCTGTCTTAGGAAGTAAACATCTACACATGTAGTAAATCTGATGAAAAAGACTTTTAAGATTAAACTATCAGGAAGAAAACGTCATGATGGAATTGGCCTATAACTGTTATTTAACAATGTATTATAGTTTGTTTATTTTTTTAATCCATTTGTTTAAACAGTTGAATATAGACCCTTGTTCATTAATTTTACAATTTTTCTGTATAATTATTTTGAATCGCTCATTCTTTTTTTCACTTTAGTTTTGATATTTTTCATCCCAAATTTTTATAAATTATAATTTTTTTTTTAATCTTTTGAAAATGTGTAATCAATAATATCAGGAATGTAATATCGATATTCCGATACTATCATAAATCAGATATCGATATTATAATATCTAATATCGAAGGGGAAAATGTAGATATCAATATCCCATCCCTAATCTATGGTGCCCGGTATAAAGGGCTTAAGTCAAAAACTGTGATTTAACCAAGTTATTGGCTTTTATACCAATCGCAGAAATATAATTTCAACTTGAGTCTTTTTTACAAAGAAATGTACTTTTGTATACAAAATTGATAGACTTAAGACTTTTGTACAAGTCAAAATATTTCCACTTATTTTTTTTACCAATACTAATAATAAATATCTAAAGATCACTTTTTTTGACTTAAGCCCTTTATACCGGGCACCATAGATGTATTCTACGACTATAGGTACCATTGATTATACAAATTCTTCCCACACCTCTTCTGTCATACATCCCCTTAGCATAACACTGGAAGCTTCACAATAGATGCTGTGCACTCAGTTAGTAAATCTCCAATTCTTCTTCAGACACATTTCATTCCATCACTACCAAATATGGATATTCTGGTTTTGTCTTTCCAGATGACACTGTTCCATTGTATATCTGAGCAATTATTAACTTTTTAGCCTATTCTAATCTGTTCTTTCTTTGAGTGATAAAAGTGGGTTTTTTTCTGTGGAATTTTGGCATTTAACAGAAAATTTTGAAGTCTATGTCAAACAGTCCTGGCACTTACATTTATATCACATTAATGTAAATTATTTTCTAATGCCCCAGACTGTTTTCTTCTGTCACTCATAGTTTTTTTTATTCTTCAATCACAGCATGTGTTGTGAATATTTTCCTACCCTTACCAGTTTGATTTGAATGGACTGAGTCTGTTGATGCTTCGTCCACAGTCTAAATTCTCTATTTGGTTATGTTTTCACCTACTTTTATAATAATTTTGTTGTAAATTTTAACCTTTTTCACATAAAGTAATTATTTTACACCTCTTTATAGATGACCAGTCAACTCTTTTTACTTGTTATCCTGAACAAATCACATATATTACTTAGAATATTTATAATTAAAAAAACATGTAAAAAGCAGTGACCAACTTAGAGATAAATAAACAACTATGTAAAATGTTATACTATCAAGTCTGATAGCAAAAGATGGGCTTACTCATACTAACACCTTATTGGATCCATTTTGTAGCATTGCAGTGCCTGATTGGCTCTTTGAACAATGTCTCCTTTAGGTCAGTTTTGAGGGTAAAAAATTCTCTCTCTCTCTATATATATATAAGACAGTTGTGTTTTCTCCCTACCTTTATTTAGCTCTAACCTTTTTATGTAATAAAGATATTTTCTGGACCTAACCTAATTAGCATGTTTTTATATCAGTAGATTCTTAATTTGTTATATATACAGGGTGTTTCATATTGAATGGGACAAAAAGAAAGCATTCCTGTGAACGCTGTAATTACTTTACTTTAGTTTCACTGTAAATTTGAATTATCATAGTTATCCAAGTTTCTATAGATGTTCTATGTATGCCCCTCCGATGAAAAGTCAAATATCAATGCGGTATTACAGTTCCTGCCATACTCGTGATAGAATATCGTTTGTTAATGATTCAAGCACTTCAGTTTCTGCAAGTCCTTGGGAAATGCAGGCACGAACACTTTATCATTAACAAAACCCTATAGGAAAAAATCACAAGGCATTAGATCTAGGGAACTCGGGGGCTTACAAAGCAATGGCATTTCATTTGACCCAGCACGGCTAATCCAGCAATGAAGTAGACTATCGTTCAGGTAGTGACATACGTTTTTATGCCAATGTGGTGGAGCACCATCTTCCGGCAGAATGAAGCTGGGAATCGCTTCTTTCAACTGAGGGAACGATAAATGAAGATGTTTTAGCATAATCCAAAACACAGTATGCTTTCTCCTGCATAGATGGCACCATTTCGATTAATAGTGCCTATAGCGGCAATTTCGTAATCTGAAGATTTTTCTCTGTTGCCAGATAAAACTTGTATAATTGTAGCTTCAGAATTAATTTGTTTTGGCTTAATAAATCAATTACAGAATTTGTACTATGCTATTATTTTTGTCCCATTCAATATGAAACACCCTGTATATATATATATTCAAGGTCTTTTGTTGAAGGAAGTTGTATGTAGATACAACACATTTCTCACTGCATATTTTTTCATTTTGCAAAATGAAAAATTTATTTTAGTACAGATTAATAATATTTCTGTATTATTTTCAGGATTTTGGTGATTATGATTTTGGACAAATTGTTTTGTCTGAAGTGCACTTGTCTGTTAGGTATACTACAGCACTATCAGATGGATATTATGTACATATTCATAAAATAAAGCTAAATCAATAATATATGACCAATAAAGGACTATTTGTACTTAAAAAAGGAGTATAATTAATAAAAGTAATTGAATTTTATATTTGACTGACTCAAAAATTTAATCAATGTTTATATTGACATTGTTTGTAAATAATATCATGAATATAAATAAAAATAACTTTGTATTTGCATCATAGTTTTGTCTTAATTTTTTCTAAATTTACTGTGTCAGGAGTTATCTATTAATTATACTATTTAAATATTTCTGTACTATAATTTAGCATATTTATACAGTTATTCTGAACCTACAATTAATTGATCCACTTTGCTGATTATTTTGCTCAAAAGAGCAGTTTTCTACAATGGCAGATGTAAACAAATGTTCACTTTGAGTGGTGTTATTCTATGATATTAATGCCCATATCAACAATATTCTGTGAAAAAAAATGTTTATAGAGAAATTGAAAGTTAAACACTTTAAAAGAATCTTGATGAGACACAACTGCAGCAATGATGTACAAAATATTATTATAATGTTATGGGAAGCACTGTGACTGTGGAGATATGTTAATTTGTATGTTGATCATAAGCACTTTATCTTCATCTGATGGTCTGTGGCTGGAAAGGGTTGAAAAAGCTTCAAAAGCACAAATGTCTCAATATATTTATTTGTGGTGCTTTGCTATTCTCTTTTATGGGTAGCAAATTTCTTCTTTACCTTTCACATTTTTTAGATTACAGTCGAACCCTGTTATAACAAACTTCAAGGGACCAAAGATTCAGTTCACTTTATTCAAACCATTAAGAAAAATACTAGAAAGTTCACAAAATGTATAACTCATTAGGTGCAATGTGTATTCAATAATAATGTATTTAAAAAATTATAAAATCTATTAAAAATGATCATTGATGAATCAAATTGACTAAAATTATTACATTAAACTGACACAATACTAATTAAATTATGTACAGTAAGAAAACAGCGGTACCAAAATTTCTGTTCGTTATATACCAGGTTCACTATAACGGGGTTAGACTGTATTATTAACATGGATATTTTTATTCTCATGTAAAAGAGCTTCAGATTGCAAAAATAAAGGATTTGCAAGTACAGTAAAACCTCATTTATCCAGCCCTTGTTGATCTAGATAATCTGGATCAGATTTGTAGAAATATTTTTTTTTTTAACCCTCCGCGTACGGCTCCCGCGATTTTAGCGGGGTTATCACGTTGGTCTGCTACTACGGTCCACGTGAAAATCGCGGGCGAAGATTTTTTTCCTCACTTTCAATACGAATCCCGCTTTTTCTCCATTTAAGGTAAAAATGTTTATTGTTCCTTATTTCGACGCTAGATGGCTCTACGGGGTCCATTTCATTGTAGAGGAATTCAGTAAAAGCCCGCGCATTTATCGGTTGTTCTCGTGTATTAATGTAGACGGAGAAAATGTTAAAAAATCCTCCCGTATTTCAGAACTGGAATTTACGAAAATTGAGCCGTACGCAGAGGGTTAATGTTCACATTAGATAATTTTTAACTCTTAGCAAGAACGTAACTATAAGTACATCAAATATTTGCTTTTAGGTTTGATTCAGTGTACAGTTCCTGCATAGATTCTTACAATAAATCATCGTAATGAAATGCTTTTTGTTGAGTCTAAGAAAGCTTTACTAGTGTCAGTGTCACAGGGCATTGACGTGGATTGACTCAGAAAAGTTATTTTTATATTTTTTAATGTCTTGTCAACAATAAATACTATGCAATTTTGTTGCAAAAGTTTTTTATTGTTGTAATAAATGGCAAGTCTGCTGAGTTAAGGATTTTGTTTTGCCTATTACCCGGATTGCCTATGGTCCCAGTTAGTCCAGAAAAATGGGGCTTTAGTGTATGTCAAAGACTAAACAGAAGTCTAAAAAAAGGAGAAGTAGGTTTTAGAAGCTATTGAAAGTGAAATCTATTGCAACAATTACATTTTTCATTGAGTAGTAGAAATTGTGCTCTGAAACAAGATGAAAGAAGAATTTTGCAAATTTAAAGTCTGCAAACTTCAACTGAGTTGTAATATCATACTGGGAAAATGTTTTTGAAAATCAAAATATCTAAAGCAGATATGTGTGAATATGAGATTGATATGAAGGGTGACATATTTCATAAAAAAATTATTCTTCAAAAGATAAATTACTTTGAGCTTTCCTATAACAGTAAAAAATTGAAGCAATTTGTCCTTTTATAAAAAAAATTTTAAAAATCTATCTAATCTAACTGTCCATATTTTTTCCTTTTTGAAAGAATGAAAGGAAAAAAAAAAGCAGCATCTACTGATACAGTAATAAATGACATAATCCTTACAGAGATCTATCTCTCTGTCTGGAACGCTTTTTTCTTTTTGTTGCCATATTCAAATGTACTTTGATTACGGCGTTTTAAAAATAAAATAAATTGAAATTAAGCTTTAATAGACAAAATAATGTAGAAGAAAATATTCAAATTAAATCCAATAGAACATACTAAAGAATATAGTACAGTTTGAAGAACATATCTTTTACTGTATTTTAATATTTTTTTGGATTATGTCCAATCGTCTGCCGCATTAGCAAGAAGAAAAAAAGAAAATTTGTCTATTTCGTTGTTATGCACATGACCATAAATTAATTTAAAGTGCCAGAAAAAGAAATCACATTTAGCATTTAATAAATCACGATCAGCATTTAATAAATTAAATTCTAAAAATTAATCTTTAAAAATTCACCAAAAATCAGAAAATGAAGTTAAAGATTCGAAAAAGATTTCATTTTAAAGGAATTTTTATGATTTTTCTTGTGATATAAATTTTATAACTCTCAAATTATTATTTTAAATGCAAACTTTAAAAAAGTTACTAAAACAGATTAAAAATTTCATTCTAAAAAATTAAGAATTTTTCAAAAATCTTAGTGCACCCCTACACTATGAGAAGAATCGCCATGCAAAATTTCAGCCCTTTAGGTCCAGCGGTTTGGTCTGTGCGTTATATGTCAGTCAATCGGTCAATTACGGAACTGTTTTATATATATAGACTAGCTGAAACCTGCATTTTGCTACAGAATACATTCAAATTAAATACAATGGTCAATGTATGCAATTAATGACAAAACAAAACAAAAAATATTTATAATATATACTACAATCAATGTATGCAATTAAATGTATATATATATATATTAAAAAATTGTAAGGGATATTTTTCTAGGCAAAATAATGTAGAAGAAAATATTCAGATTAAAAATTTAATTTAAAAAAATCTAAGAGTTTTCAAAAATCTTTCTTAGTGCACCCCCACACTATAACAATCGCCATGCAAAATTTCAGCCCTTTAGGTCCAGCGTTTTGGTCTGTGCGTTTTATGTCAGTCAGTCAGTTGCAGAACTGTTTTATATATACAGGGTGTCCCGTAATGATTGGGACAAATTTTAAAGGGGGGGGGGGGGGTAGGGCATGTTAAAAGGATTCAAAATTGCATAGCAACCCATGGTCGCAAACGTCATGGGAAAGTGGTATCAGAGCTACAAGAAATTTGTAGACTATATTGTATCCAATAGGAATACAAGACAGAGATTATCAGAAATATTTATTGCTCATAAATATTACATATGCTGTGGTAGATGATACCATTTGAAAAGGTTACAAAAGATACTCAAAGTTTCCACCATTACAAGAGATGCAAGCGTTACAGCGACGGACCATAGATTGGCGGACACGTTCAAAAACACCTGGATTTTCTTTGATATCTGCAGCAGCGCAAACTGTTATGGTAAGTTACAACACAACTTGTGTGTCAGACAAGCTACAACTCAACCCTAATGTTGTCTAACTTGTAAGCTCCGACTCCCGACTGTAGCATGCTTGTGTAATAAACGGTTACATTGCTTGCTCTTAATGTTTTTAGTTATCTATGTGTATGAAAGCTTTTTGTTTTAGCCGAACTGCTGTAATTTGATAATCTTAACAGGTTATGGGCTCTGCATGTTTTTAAATCTGCGTGAATTGAAATCTGCAAAATTTTTTGAAAAGCGAAGTGAACTTCAGTGTGTGTTAGGCCTAACAGCGAGACGCTATGGCTGATCTGAAGGTACAAATAGATAAGCTAGAGGGTGCTGAAAATTGGAGTAAGTGGCAAATGAAAATGCACTTTGAACAATATGACCTCACATCTATTATTGATGGAACTAAAACTTGTCCGGTTGCTGAAAGTGACAATGCCGATTCGAGTGACCACGTGAAGATGTCTGAATGGCGGCGTGAAAATGCTAAGGCAGCCGCACTTATTGCAAGTACGTTGAGCGCATCTGTTGCTGATTTGGTAATGACGTACTCGAATGCAAAGGACATTTGGGACAAATTAATTAGTGTTTTTGAGCAAAGCAGTATTCAGAGACTTAATTTATTGATGACTCAATTTTTCCAAGTCTGTAAAGATCCTAATGATAACTAGCAAAATACTGCTTACTGTGGGTCCAGAATTTCAAGAATTCAGCAATGTTTGGGAGTCCTTAGACTCTGATAAACGAACGACTAAGAATCTCGTTGAAAAATTATGTACAATTGAGCAGCTTGTGAAATCTACTGCAGCTGTGGACTATGGTGCATTTGCAGCTCGTGTTCCTGATCTTAGGCAAAAAGCTGTGAAAAACGTGGAAAAATTTCCTGAAAGTACTTCTGCAAGTAATATTAAATCCAGCAACTTTAAGCGAAAGCACTGCTTTAAGTGTGGATCGAGTACACATCTGTGTGAAGACTGTCCAAAGAAAAGGTCTAATGATAAATTCTCACCATCATCAAAGTATAATAAAGGTGCATTTGCTGCCAGTGCAAACAGCACTCAGCCAGATATTTGGGTATGCGATTCTGGTGCTTCTCATCACATGACTGCAAACAAACAGTACTTTAGCACATACAGGCATTTCCCTGTGCCCATTGAGATATCACTTGCTGACAATAACAAGATATATGCATATGGATCTGGTAAAATAAATATTGAAGTTTGTATCCATGGCAAATGGTATGATGCTCACATGGAGAATGTCTGGTATGTCCCTGATGTGAAGAGGCATCTCTTTTCTGTACAACAGGCTGCAAGGCATGGTGTTGAAGTAAAAATGACAGAGGGGTATGTTGAATTTTATCGCAGTAAAGAACTTGTTGCAGTTGGATCCTGGACAGATGGCACATATATTATGTGTATGAGAGTTGTTATTCCAGCAAGTCCAGCTGAGATAAGTATTGCTACAGAATCCGAATCTTTGCAATTGTGGCATGAACGTCTTGGCCATCAAAACAAACGGCACGTTTGTAAATTGCTAATCGACATGGGTATATCTATAAGTCATGCAATGACAAGTGAATTCTGTGATGGATGTGCTCTTGGAAAAGCTCATCAAAAACCTTTTAAATCACGTCCCTATAGAGCCATGTCAACTGGTGAAATTATTAATGCTGATGTAAATGGCCCCATGTCTGTGGGTTCCTTTAGTGGTGCTCAATATTATGTTTGTTTTAAAGATGACTACAGCAAATATCGTAAAATCTTTTTTTTTTGAAAAAGAAAAGTGATGTTAGTAGTTGCCTACGTATGTTTCTCAATGAAGCTACCGATCATGGTCATGCTGTGAAGGCTTTTCGCTGTGATGGAGGAGGGGAATTTGACTGTGGTGAAGTTCGACAAATCCTTGCTGAAAAAGGTACAGTTCTGACTCTTGGTGTGCCCTACTCGCCAGAACAAAATGGTGCAGCTGAGAGGGAAAACAGAACGATTGTTGAACTGGCTCGTTCTATGCTCTCTGCAAGTGGATTACTTCGGCCACTTTGGGCCAGTGCATGTGAAACAGCAGTCTATCTTCTAAACCATACTGGTGTAGCCCCAGAAGAAAACAAGAGCCCTCACGAGCTTTGGACTGGTGAGCCAACATTTAAATTAGATCATTTGAAAGTGTTTGGAACTGAATGTTATGTACATATACCAAAGAACTGTAGACGTAAATTTGATGACAAAAGTGTTCATGGTCACTTTGTGGGGTATGTGAACAAGAAAGATGGCTACAAAGTCTATCTGCCTTCTCAGAACAAAATTATAAAATCTCGAGATGTAAATTTCAAACCTGAACGTTTATGCACCACTCCTGTGACAGTGGAGGTGGAGGAAAACTTAATTGAGAGATGTGAAGAAACTAATCATTCAGAAGAAAAATTGGAAACTATCAGAAAGTCTGGAAGAAACCGAATCTCGCCTGCATGGATGAAGTCAGGAGAATATCTTATTGCAGACATAGCTGCAGTAGAAGAATCCGAAAATAGTGAAAATCCCTCCACATACTCTGAAGCTCTTTCCTCAAATGAAGGTGACTTGTGGATTAAAGCCATGAAAGAAGAAATAGATGCCCTACATGAAAATGAAACATGGGAATTAGTTGAAAGACCTAAAGGTTCCAAAGTCATAAATTGTCGATGGGTGCTGAAGAAAAAATTTAATCCTGATGGTACTGTGGAGCGACACCGAGCTCGTCTTGTAGCCAAGGGGTATGCACAAAAGGCAGGCTTTGATTATGACGAAACATTCAGCCCTGTAGCAAGATATGATACTGTGAGATCTGTTCTTGCTGTAACTGCAAAAGAACAGTTGCACATGCAACAGTTCGATGTGGAGACTGCATTCTTATATGGATCTCTTAAGGAGGAGGTCTTCATGACACAACCAGAAGGCTTCTATGATAATAGTGGAAGAGTCTGTAGATTGCATAAAAGTTTATATGGACTCAAATAAGCACCCCGCTGCTGGAATCAATGTTTTGTGAATTTCATGAAAGAGCGGGAACTGGAAGTTAGTGCAGCTGATCCCTGTTTGTTTATCAGACATAGAGCTGACAAGAAACTTTTTGTTGTTATCTATGTAGATGATGGCCTTGTTGTTGGGACTGGTAGAGTTGAAGTGGAGGAATTCATGAATCAACTTGGTCAGTCCTTTCAGATCACAAGAGGTTCATTGAACCAATTTCTAGGTATCAACATAACAAGATTGAATGATGGTTCAATTTTTGTGAATCAGTGTGCCTATGCTAAAAAAATCCTCTCAAGATTTCATATGGACTGTGCTAATCCAGTATCAACCCCAAGTGACAAGAGCTTTATTTCTGATGACACAGAAAACAAATTGATAGGAAAAGAAGTTCCCTATCGTCAGGCAGTTGGCAGCCTGATGTATCTTGCCACTGCTACAAGACCTGATCTAGCATATGCTATAAGTATTGTTTCTGAAAATCTTGAAAATCCTAGAACCTCGGATTGGTGTGCTGTTAAACGCATCTTCAAATATCTGAAAGGAACTGTGGACTTTGGCTTGCTATATCAAGCAAAGTGTCATCCTAATGAGCTTGAAGTTTATAGTGATGCTGATTATGCAGGTGATATAAAAATAAGACGCTCAAGGACTGGAATCCTATATATAATAGCCGTTGTCTCTGTATGACACTTCCGGGAGTACTCATCTTTCAATTGAAGCCCTCAGTAAACAAACCGCCGATTAGGCTTAATTTCAATTTCAGATGTGGATCAGAATTTATTCTTACCTAAAAACAAATATCTTCTCCATAAAATCACGTTTGTTCAGCCAATTTTTCTATAAAACATTAAGAACTAAAAAAAATAGGATGATTTTAGCTGTATATTTAACAGTTTTAAAAAATCTGTTTACTTTTGCGATGAATTCTGAAAGTAAACAAACTTGAATGAATCGCGTAGTGAACTGTAAAATAATTTTTTAACTTTCATATACTTTTTTCATTATGACGTCATTTTTAGTATTATGACGTCAAAATGACGGGCTGGATGGCAGTCTACTACTCCAATCGCATGAAAAACTAAATAAATAAAAAATAATGAAAGGGTTTGCTTTTACAAGGTGTGGATTAAATGCAATATTTTAGATAATTCGGGATATTTTTTAACTTTCATATACTTTTTCCATTATGACGTCAAAATGACGGGTTACCTACTAGTGATATCAAGATTTTCAAGTGGAGCCATCTCATGGATGAGCCAAAAGCAGAAGAGTGTTGTGTTATCTACAACAGAAGCAGAGTATGTTGCTGCAAGTGAGAGTGCAAAAGAACCGATTTGGCTGAAACACCTGTTCAGTGACATAACAAATCTTGAAACTCCATCCCTTCTGGTAGATAATGCTAGTGCTGTGAAACTCGCCAAAAACCCTGAATACCATAAAAGGTCCAAACACATTGATGTTCGTTATCATTTTGTGAGAGAAAAATTCATTGATGGTGAACTACACATAAAACACGTTCCTGGAAAAATGCAGTTAGCAGACATTATGACTAAACCATTACCTAATGTTAGGTTTAAGGAACTGTGTACTCTATTAGGACTATTTTCATTTAGTAGTCTAGTTGTTAATTAACAATACATTCATGTTAAGTGAGTTGTGGCTTGTGGAGGAAGTGTTATGGTAAGTTACAACACAACTTGTGTGTCAGACAAGCTACAACTCAACCCTAATGTTGTCTAACTTGTAAGCTCTGACTCCCGACTGTAGCATACTTGTGTAATAAACGGTTACATTGCTTGCTCTTAATGTTTTTAGTTATCTATGTGTATGAAAGCTTTTTGTTTTAGCCGAACTGCTGTAATTTGATAATCTTAACACAAACAATTCTTGCAGTGGCGTAGCTAGGGGGGTGCGGTGGGTGCGGTCCGCACCGGGCGGCATATTTTTTTTAGTATTAGTTGTAAAAAACCACTTGTTCAATTCATAAGTTTACTATTCGATTTCTACAAATTATGAATTACTATATGATTTCGAATATTTTTCCTTATAATCAAGTCATTGTAGGGTTGAAAATATTATCATTGATAAAGACATATTATTGATATAGACTTATTATATATTGACATTGATAAAGAACAGTTCTATATTGAAAGAAAAAGGATCCAGGTTTTTATAGCTGTACCTGCACTACAAAAAGACGGGAAGGAAGGCCCTCTTGATCTACTAAAATTTATTCAACAGTATAGATTGGAAAATTCTGTACCCAACATTGTAATTTTGCTAAGAATTTTTTTAACAATTGCTATCAGTGTCGCTAGTTGCGAAAGGAGCTTCTTCAAATTGAAGTTGATAAAAAATTATCTTCGTTCCCCAATGAGAGATTTAAGACTACAAAATCTTGCAGTATTGTCTATAGAACAAGAAATTGCAAATAATATAAATTTTGAGAGCCTTATACACGATTTTTCTACTATGAAAGTTAGAAGAGTAAATATATAAATACGTTTTGTTTACATACACATATGTGTACAATTTGTTTGTTTATCCAAAAGAAATGAAATTATTTATTTTTATTTATAAATATAAAAATATAAAATAAACATATTTTATGATTTTTTTTTTTTTATAAATTAGGTATATGTTTCGTCTCATAGGTGGGGAAACTGCGATCTCTGTAAGTTTCTTGTGGTCTTTATAAAAGTTGCATTTATAGGTATAAGCGGCCTCCTTTATTACTGCCTAATTTAAATACGGCATCCAATGGTAAAAAAAGTTCCCCACCTATAGTTTGTCTCAATTACAATTATTTATTTATGTTTATTAATTTATAAAAACCACCAACTGATTGACTGAGAAAGGGCGGCAAATTGGAAACGCCCCGGGCGGCAAAAGTTCTAGCTACGCCACTGAATTCTTGCAACCAGATCCATTTCAGACTCGGCAGGTGTTTCATACACAACACATTTAAGTGCACCCCAAAGAAAGAAATCCAGGCTGCTTAAATCCGGAGAGCGTGGGGGCCAGGCAACCGGTCCGCCACGCCCAATCCACTGTTGACCAAACGAAGCACTCAAATGGCTCCATTCACATCTTTTATAATGGGGAGGTGCCCCATCATGTTGAAACCACATGTTTCTTCTCACATTTTGCGGCACAGACTGAAGTAACCCTGGTAACACCTCTTCCAAAAAGATGAGATACTTTGCCGATGTCAAAGGTCATGGTAACAAATAAAGCCCGACTAAGTAGTCGCCGACCAAACCAGCCCAAACATTCACTGAAAAGCAATGTTGGGCATCATGCAGTCTCACTCCGTGAGGGTTCTCGTGAGTCCATAAAAGCGCATTGTGATGGTTAAACACACCATCTCGCGTAAAATATGACTCATCTGTGAACAAAACGTAAGATGGAAAATTTACACATTGGCCGAGATACCACTGCGCAAAACGCACACGTGCCGGATGATCTGAGTGGAGCAGTGCCTGTACCCTTTGAAGATGTAGTATTTGTTCTCTCTTCATCGGAAAACGCGATATTTAAAAAACGTGTCATGAACGGATGGTTTAAAATAAATATGCAGATTTTCCATCTTTGAAGGCAGGACTGGAGTTACGTAGCTCTCGCGTCACAGCCAATGGAGTTTGTACAAGTAAATACAACAAGTATTTAAGATGTACGTATTTTTTCAGCAAGTGGGGTTTTTGTTTAAGCAGTAACTATTCAGCGAGTGAGTTGGGGGTTTCAGCCATTGTGTTAGTAGCTGTTTTCGTAGCAAGTTTGATATATAGATGTGTTTGCGACGTATTGCGAGCCATTAAGCTTGTATCCCTTCTTTCTTCCTTTACCTATCCCAAGCTTTACCATTTCAGTTTAATTAGGTTATTTTAAAATTAAAGTAGGTTAATTTTCGCCCGTTCATGACACGCTTATCCGTATTCATTTTTTTTTTTAAATGATTAAATTTTGTAAATATTTTTCTTTCAATCTATTGGATCAAATAGATCCCTATTTTTTACTGTTTTTATGTAAAATAAGAAAAATAAAGGCATTTTAGTTAGCCTCATCAAGTCTACTTTCTTGTGAAAGGTTTTTATTTCAGACTAGCTGAAGTACCCGGCGTTGCCCGGGATTTTAAAAATGTTTGTTAACCAAAATCAATTTAAAAATTAACACAGTATAAATAACATAGAAAAAATATATGTGAAATGTTATTCACATCTCAGAATTTAGGAATTTCAGCCTTTCATCATTGTAGCACTAAAATCTGAAAAGTAAAAATGTCAAGTTGTTTCTAATGTATGTTAACCAAAATTAATTTAAAACTAAACACGGTATAAATAACATAGAAAAAAACCATGTGAAATCTTATACACATGAATAAAATGAAAACCCAATAAAATTATAATAAACTGCTCAGAATTCAGCTAGGTTTAGCCTTTTATCATTTGGGCAAAAAAGAAGCTGAAATTACAGGTTTAGCAGAAATTTCCAATAGAACCATGATATGACTCTAGCGTTGCCTCTTAAAAAATGAAGTGTTTGATTGAGGGCTGCGAACCATTCAACTCCTCTCCACATTAAACTCCTATAAACATATTCTACATATTAAATTCCTTTTCTCTCCATAATAAACTCCTCAGAATTTTGGTAGATTCAGCCTTTTATCATAGTACCACTAAAAACAAACATCTCCAGAAATATAAATTTATTAATTACAATAATTAAACTCGCACAAATGTATAAATTACATAAAAGTTTTTTAACCAACATTTGAATAATTCGTAAAGGTAAAAGCATATGAAAATAAAGATAATAAGAACTTCCGGAATCGAAATTAATTACCCTTAATTTTTAATTAATAAAAAACCAACATAATATGAATAAAAACGATAGTTGTTTAAAAGCATATGAAAATAATGCTCGCGCATGAAGTTAACGTTATGATATAAAGATAGTAATAATAATATAAACCGCGTGCATAAAATATTTAGCTTTTCAAGCGAAATAAATTAATTTTTAGAAAAAAAACTACTTTTAATCTAGAAATTAAATACATTGCACAAAATTTTGATTTTACCAACTTTCTACCCTACAATTTACACCCTACTTCTTTGAAGTTGGGTGTGGAAACATCCTGTTTGAAAAATTTACACCCTACTTCTTTTAAATAGGGTGTAAATATAAAGTTTTAACAGCCAATTGAATGCCAGTTAAAAATTATTGTTGCTTAAAATCATATGAAAATTACGCTACAATAAAGATTATAAAAAAAAGCATAGGAAAACAATGCGTGCGCATGAAGTTAACGTTACGATATAAAGATAGTAATAATAATCTATATACAGTGGAACCTCCCTTAACGGACACTCCCGAATAGCGGACACCTCTAATTAACGGACATTTTTACGAGTCCAAGTCCTTTTATATAGGACAATCCATGTTATTCCCTCTGAATAGCGGACAGGTATTTTGAAAAACTTTCAATTATTTTGGGAAACATTTCAAAATTAGACACTTAACGCCTCAAATGGATTGATGGAAAAATTCCGGACACGTCACAACATATTTTTTAAACAGATTTGTGTTGAAGAAAACTGTAAATTCAAATGAAGTAACAGATTGGATTGGAAAGCTTAAATATTTGTGCAAAGGGTATGGTGACAGAGACATTTTCGATGCCGATGAGTCTGGCCTCTTTTGCCGTGTCCTTCCAGACAAGACCTTATGTTTTAAGGGTAGAAAATGTAGTGGCGGGAAATTTCAAAAGAGCGGCTCACTCTTTTGCCGCGTTGCAACATGCTGGGAGACTTCGAAACTCCAATTGTTATTGGAAAAGCTAAGAAGCCTAGATGTTTCAAGAACATTGATGTGCGAAAATTTAGTGTTTCATGGAAGATAGCGTTTCAATAAGATAGCGTAGATAACCACTGAGATAATGAGCGATTGGTTGGTGGAGTTAGACAACAAAATGAAAAAACAAAAGAGAAAAATCATTCTGTTCATGGACAATGCTACAGCCAATTTCAGAGAATTATCCGCAGCTTTAAAGTACGATACAGATATCTGCTTCTGACACAGATTATCTCCTGCAAATCCAGCGAAGAGTTGGCAAAATCGGTATCTGTTTTGTATGCAATTTCCTGGACTACGTCAGCCCTTCAAAAGGTGGAACCTGGGTGCGTTCTAAAATGTTTTAAGAAGACGGAATTTTTCAGTACAAGCGAAGTGGCAACTGACAGTACTACCGAAAAAAGCAAAAAAGAACTTGCGGATCTAGTAGCCAATTTGGATTCAAATGTCATTGAAGAGGAAGTCAAGATAGACGACGATTTATCCATTGAGGAAGAAAACCTGCGTGTTTCCAATTTCATTCATCGGGCCGGGCCACCACTGAAGCACTGGCCCTTTCTGAGGATGATGATGAGGAATCGCCAATGGAAGACTGCAAAATCAAAGATTATTCGGAAGCACTGAAATACAGCGAACAATTCAAACATTTCTTTCTGAACAACGAAGATTCGGAGGGACTAGCAAAGCTAAATCCTATGAAGATTCATCTTGAAAAACGGGTTTGTTGTGTAAAAAAGAGAAATCAAACTTTGTTAAGAGATTTTTTCAGCAGTAATTAAAATAATTTAGCTACTATACATTGTATTTTGGGATTATTTAATGCAAGATAAAAGGATTAGCACACAATTAAAAGGAAAAGTAGTAAATAGTTATTCTTTTCTTGCCTAATTAATTTTTCCTTTTTAATTAAAATTGCAGCCGTAATTTTCAATCGACTGTCAAACAAAAGAGCAAATACTTTTTTATAAAAATGTTGTCCTCCCCAATAGCGGACACCTCCTAATAACGGACAAAATTTTTGGTCCCGTGACTGTCCGCTTTTCGGAGGTACCACTGTATATAAAACAGTTCCGTAACTGACTGACTGACTGACATACAACGTATAGACCAAACCGCGGGACCTAAAGAGCTGAAATTTTGCATGGCGATTCTTCTTATAGTGTAGGGGTGCACTAAGAAAGATTTTTGAAAAATTCTTCTTAGATTTTTTTAAAATTAAATTTTTAAGTTGTTTTGGTAACTTTTTTTAAGTTTGCATTTAAAATAATAATTTGAGGGTTATAAAATTTATATCGCGAAAAAGATCATAAAAATTCCTTTAAAATGAAATCTTTTTCGAATCTTTACCTCCATTTTATGATTTTTGGTGAATTTTTAAATATTAATCTTTAGAATTTAACCTTTTACATGCCGCACTATGATCCAGGAATAAAGTACCATATTTTGCTGCGTAACTTTGGTCGATAACTTCCAGGAAGTTGGTCCAACAGGTGTACTCTACCCATTCCTTTATTATATAATTTTATAATGTAAGGTTAAGGAAAATCAATTTTTTTTTTAGCTCGGACATATCTTTTTGCTCTTCCTAATGGTTTGTGAGTGATAAAATTTGATGTAATAGTTACAACAGAACTATCGTTCCAATGGCACATATAAACTTCATCGCATCGGTAATCAAATTCTCCACGTTGGAATTTCGACATTTCTTTTGCTGTTTTAAGAGGACATTGTCCCATTATAGAATCTCGTACTATGCCGATTGCCTTAAAGCCTTTGTTAGATGAATCTGTCAGCAGACTGTGCGATGTAAAAAGTTATTAAAAAATATGTGTTTCTCTGGATTGTCGATAAAATCCAAGCAGCGAATTTTCCTTTTTCGAACTTTTTCCACCGTATATAGACATAGCATAAGGATAACCATTTGCTGAGCAGATCATCCAAACTTTGAAACCAAAGCGAATTGGCTTTCCACGTATGAACACGCCGAACGATGTCCATAACACGGAACCATGGATTCATCGATAATGATATTTTCATGAAAAAATCCAAATTGACGAAAATTTTTTCCAATCTCTTTATAAAAGGAAGAAATTTTTCCCAATTTATCACCTGGTTCTAATTTACTATTATCAACAATGTGGAAATACTTTTTTAACATCCGAAATTTATTTCTGGGCATTATATTGCTAACAATTAGGATATGCAAATCTTCCTGAGAGCTCCAATATGTATTTTCATCAGGTACTGAGTGGTAGCCACTAAACAACAGTAATCCAAGAAACTGCCGAATGTCATTTGCGTCGACGTCCAAAGAGTCACCTGTAGGGCATACAGCTTTGTAAGTTCGGCTGAATTTTCTAAGTAATCAGACGGCAGAATCACTGATCACGTGTGATATCACTGATTTTGTATATCATTACATGCCAATGTTCCTTTTTTGGAACATTGCATTTTTACGCAGTCTTGAGGAACTATTTCTTGTTATTATTTTAATTTATTTTATTAACTCGTTAAACTTTTCCTTTGCAAGTACGATGGGGAAATTTTTGGGTGGATTTGAATTTTTAGGAATTTTATAGAATTTTTTTCCTTACGTACTGTAAAAATTGTAAAAAAAGCCGATTTTTAGAAATTTTTCTACGCTAAAATATTCATATTTGAAAAAAAAGAATTATGTCAAAAAATCAATCATGCCTTCTATAATAAACAGTAATTTTTTCAAACTGACAGATATCACAGTTTATTTTTAAAAAAATTTAAACATGGTGTTCCAAAAAAGGAACATTGGCATGCAAAAGGTTAATTTATTAAACGCTGATCACGTGATTTCTTTTTCTGGTACTTTAAATAAATTTATCGTCACATAACAACGAAATAGACAAAAAAAAATACTTTTTTTCTTGCTAATGCGGCAGACGATTGGACATTATCCAAAAAAATATTAAACTAATGTAAAAGATATGTTCCTCAAACTGTACTACATTAACTGTACTATATTCTTTAGTATGTCCTATGGGATTTAATTTGAATATTTTATACATTATTTTGTCTATAAAAATATCCCTTACGATTTTTTTATAAATATATTTTGTTTCTTTTTCTTACATCAGTTGCATACATTGATCGTTTTATTTATTATATATATAGAGAGAGAGGGGCATTAATTGCATACACTGACATTGTATTTAATTTGAATGTACTCCGTAGCGAAGTGCGGGTTTCGAACCCGTGTCGTACAGGGTAGCAAGTGCGCGGTTTTACCGAATGCGCCACGATGACACGTTACTCCGTTGAGTAAAGTAAAAGATATTCGCACTGAGTTTATTTGAAAGTTGCTATGGGTTGGTGAATATACATCCATTTATGGAGTAAGAGGAGTTTTAAGTGAGAAATAAGTTAGCAGGATAGAAGCTTAGTCTTTAACTCTTCAATAGACACAAAGATATAAGCGAGGGGGATTGCAGTAGCGATTAAAAAAGATCTCGTGACACTTAGCGTGGTTGATTCGAATTTTCCATCGCGTGTCGAGAGTGTCAATATGCCGTTGGATCTGATCTATTTTAGAGTATAAAATCTGACTTGAAAGATTATTATTTTCATTTATTATTCGGGTTTAATATATGACTTGAAACTGTTTGATTGTATTTATTTTTCTATCGTTTTTGCTTCTCGCTGTTCTTGAAAAATAACATGTCGGCCTTTCAAATTGTGAGGCTCTTACATTTCTGGATTCATCCTTGGTACACGGCTGGGTGGCTCTTCCCTTTCTAGATTCACCCTTCAAAAATTGTTCGTTTTTTATTAATTAAAAATTAACGGTAATTAATTTCGATCTTGGAAGTTCTTAAGACCCTCGGCTGTTTTTAAACACGCCTGTATGTAAAATTTCACGATCGTTGCTCCTAAACTGTGGATTTTTATACAACTATAGATAGATAGATAGACAAACATTCATTTTTTATATATTAGATAATTAGGGATGGGACAAGTTATGCTGTTTAATCCACCCAACAAAATGGTAGCAGAGCGTGGTTTACGCATTGTCCCTCTGTGCTTATCTGAAATTAGTGTAAGAAGTAAAGCTTAATGTTAGGATATTTTTCAGTTTTTAAAAACGTAAAGATCGGTATTCCCTTTGGATTAAAATGGCTGAAGTCCCAATAATAGGTTCAGTTTTTAGTTTTCCTAAATTGAACGGTGAGAATTGGCGAACGTGGCGTTACAATGTGGAGATGTTACTTTGCCACGAAGGTTTATATGGATTTATCGACGGTAATGAAGTCCCACCGGTAAAAGTGACAAAACCTGATGGAAAGCACAGTGATGATTCGTCCTCATTGAAAGACATTCTGAATTTTAATCGGCGTAAGCAGAAAGCTGTTTCTACTATAGTTTTGAGTGTCGAGCCTGACCAGCAAAATCTCATTATGGAAAATCGTGACCCAAAAGAAATATGGGAACTCTTGAAAGCGGCATTTGAACCGGCTAGCAGAGCTCGAATTGCTCATTTAAGAACTGAATTTATGAAAATAAAGTTTGAAAATTCCGAAAGTATGGCCGTTTTTCTAGGTCGTTTGAAGCAAGCTCGAGATCGTTTGGATGCTGTCGGAAAGAAAGTTGATGACGATGAACTTGCCTATCAGATGCTCATGAATTTACCACCTGAGTATGGAAACGTGGCGCAACAGCTATACATGCTCAACGATGAAGAATTTACCTCTACTAAAGTTAAGGAGAGGCTACTGGCGGAGTATGATTGTTTAAAGTACGAAAAGTCTGATCCTGATGCAGTCGCTACCTCGTCTCTCAGCGTGAATATAATGCTGACGAGGAAAAGCAAGAACCGTTTTCGAAACCGGAACACTAAAATAGTTGAACCAATAGTTCATAAAGAGACCAGAAGATGTCACCGATGTGGAGTGGTAGGGCATATTTCCCCACAATGCAAAGCTCAGAAGACAAGTCTGGGAAAAAGTAAGTCTAGTTCTTGTTCTTATGCAGAAATTGCTGAACCGGTAAATTTATTAAGTGATTCGGCCACTAGCCTTGACTGGATTGTAGATTCTGGTTCTTCAAACCATTTCATATCTGATAAGTCCCTTCTTGGAAATTTTCGAGAGTGTGATATCAACGTGAAAGGCATTGGAAATAATTCTGTAAAAGCCAAGGGATACGGTGCTATCTCTCTAAGGGTCATGAAGAAATTTTGACTTTGCTTAAAGTCTATTGGGGCCCATCTTTAACAAAAAATTTAATTTCTAGAAGTCAATTTGATAAACATGGTCATCGTTTAATCATTTGTGATTCTAAGTGCACTATGATAAATTCTAAAGGTCGAACTATAGGAATTGCTCCCTTAGTAGGAAGCTTGTATATTTTACATTCAAAACTTCTTGTTCCTGAAGTCCCATCTGCCAATGTGTCAATAAGTAAATCGAAAAATGTTCGTAATGACATTATGATGTGGCATCGTAGATTCGGCCATCAAAATTTAGAAGGTTTAAAATATTTGGATAAAGAAAATCTGGTTTACGACTTAAACAAATTAAGCGGAAATTCACAACTTTGTGATCCGTGTGTTCGAGGAAAGATCACCAGAGCCCAATTTAAAACTATTGGTGAAATAAAGTCTAAACATCCTCTTGATTTGATTCATCTCGATTTATGGAGTAGTGCGTCAGCCCCTTCGTATGGCCAAGCTAAATATCTTAACTGCAGTAGATGATTATTCGAGATATTCGTGGGTTTTTCCTCTCAAAAATAAAAATGACTGTTTCGCTAAATTCAAGAATTTTAAAATTAAAGTCGAGAAGCAAATAAGCTGGCCGATAAAAGCCGTTCGTACTGACTGCGGTCTAAAGTTTTGTTCAGACCAGTTTAGAAAGTTTCTTGGAGAAAATGGTATAGTTGCTGAACGTACGAACGTGTATTCGCCAGAGATGAATGGCGTTGCGGAGAGACTAAACAGAACCATTGCTGATGATATTCGAGTTATTAGGCTTGAAGCTGAGTTGCCAAAAGGGTTGTGAGCAGAATTAGCTTTTGCGTTCATTTATTTACATAATTGTTTTCTTCATAGAAGTGTTAACAACTACATTGCTGGCCACCCAAATTGCAACACCAAGAAAGACAAGAGATATCACAACAAAATTTATTTTGTAGATAACATGTTGACCAAGTATCAAATGATTAAATTTATAGACTTCTGTGAAGTGTGGTTCCTGCCAAAATCAGTAGCCAGAGTAGCCGCCATTGCTGGATATCACAGCTGCCACACGCCTCGGCATTGGTTCAAAGAGACTTTGGATGAGTTCTTGGGGTACAGCAGACCAAGAACCTTCCACACGTTGCCAAAGTTGATCTGCTGTGGCAGTTGGGGATGGAATCTGCGTCAATCGTAGAGCAACCATGGACCACATGTTTTCTATCGGCGAAAGATCCGGAGAGCGAGGCGGCCAGGGAAGCAATTCAATCTGGCGATTGACGAAGAACCGTTGGACAATACGTGCCACGTGTGGTCGCGCATTATCCTGTTGAAATATGGCTGTGGGCAAGCCCTGAAGGTAAGGAAGGACAACTGGCTCCAACACCTCGGAGATGTAGCGCTGGCTGTTTAAAGTACCGGCAATGCGTACTAGAGGTGTGCGAGAGTGATATCCAATACCGCCCCATACCATAATACCCGGTGCAGGACCAGTGTGGCGGTGCATAACGCAGCTGTTCAGCATCCTCTCTTCACGGTGTCTCCAGACTCGAATGCGACCATCGTGGTGTTGCAGACAGAAGCGTGACTCGTCAGTAAAGACAATTTCATTCCATTCTGCCGTCCACATCCTTCTGTCATCGCACCATTGGCGGCGGAGACGTCTGTGGTTCTGCGTCAAGGGTAGACAAAGCAATGGACGTCTTGCGGACAGACCACTCTGGTGTAAACGGCGTCGAATGGTACGCGCAGTCACTGGATGATGCGTTACAGACTGCATGTGCTGTGCTATGGTTCGTGATGTGACTGAGCGATCCGTCACTGCCATGCGCACAATTTGCCTGTCATCACGTGAAGTGGTGCGCAGAGGTGGATGCGATCGAACACGCCGGTCCGTCGTACCCTCCTGCATCCAACGATCACATATCCGCATTACAGTTGTTTGGTTTCGTCCAACACGACTACCGATTTCCCCGAAAGATAATCCACAATCTCGGTAGGCCACTATCCTTCCTCTGTCGAACTCGGATACTTGATCAAAAGATGATCGCTGTTTTCGACGAGGCATAATTGATCGTTTTTTTGAAAAAACCACAAGAAAAACACAATTGCCGAACTTGAAATCGTAGAAATCTCCAAGCCTTAAATAGCGCTTTGAAGTGGCGCCACAGGCGCGCGTGATGTGCGTCTGCGCTGAAATTCTAATCATTTGCATATCTCACCTCCGCTAATGCATGTTGTAAATTTCATGTTATTTGCATGTTTCCTTCAGGGTGTTGCATTTACAGTGGCCAGCAGTGTATATTCCTTTTACCTTGTTCTTTGACAGAAAATGTTCCGTTAGACACCTGAAAGTTATAGGTTGTCTCGCCTACGTACATGTAGAAAGAAATAAAAGGGATAAGCTAGATCCTAAAACCAAAGAAGGCATCCTGATAAGATACGCTTTTGAAACTGTAGGATATCGCATATGGTTGCCGAAGGAACGAAAAGTGATTGAAACCAAGCATGTCAAATTTAATGAACTTGTTAAGGGATATGGAAGAAACGAACTTTCCTTGTGCCCAACGTCTCAGTATGTACCTCCGATCGAAGAAACTGACGATTGGCCACAAAGTTCCAGTTCAACTCCCGAAGTTGTTACCGTTGAACGTAAGCATTGTCGTGATATTCCTTGGAAACGTGAAGTGACACAGAGAAAATCTGGTGAAAGTAAAGGCCGTTTCGATGTGTACTATTAACCTCCCAATTCGAAAAACCGTCTAATTAGTTTCAAAGGTGTTAAAAAGTATTGTGATTCGAATAACATTGAATTCGAAAAAGAAGTGTTCGACTTTAAGCACCTTCCTGAATCAGACCCGAGTCCACAGACTGGTGACAAAGGAACCGACATCTCTGGGAATGAATCGTCGTTTGTGTGCATCGTGGAGCCTTCAACTTTTGAACAAGCTACTAGTGTCCCTGAAGCTGCACACTGGAAGCGGGCGATGAATGAAGAGCGAGACGTCTACGACATTGTGCCTCGTCCCCCAGGTAAGAGAATTATTGGCTCCAGATGGGTGTATAAAGTGAAAGAAAATTAGCATAAAAAGGTTAAGAAATTCCGGGCTAGACTTGTTGCTTAAGGATTTCGACAGATTAAGGGACATGATTATCATGAAGTTTTTTCACCTGTAGTAAATTTTGAAGTCATTTATTTATTTATAAGTTTTTTGGTCATTTCCCTAAAATGGTTCCACAAACATCTTGATGTTAAATGTGCCTACCTTTATGGCAATCTTGATTAGGAACATTTTATGGAGACGCCCAAAGGCTTCAATTTTCCTGGTACTATAACACAACAAACTCATGTTTTAAAATTAAAACATTTACGGTCTACACCAGGCCGGTAGGCATTCTGAATTACAAGCCACTTTGTTAAAGTTAGGTTTTCCTCTTTTTCAAAAACAAATTGTGTTTACCATCTTAATAGTAATACTTGTAATAGCGTGGGAATAACGCTTACGAAAATGTGCCAGAAGTGAATCTGGTGAAGGAAGGGTTTTGTACCCCAAACGGTATGTGAGGATGAATAAGCATTTTCTGGCCGAGCCCCTTTTGGGCGAACAGGTTTGACAGCGTCTGAGGCATGTCGCCGGGCTGTGGAAGAATGCTTCCCCCCCCGGAAGGTTTGACGTCACCAGGGACGACGAGTTTCAGCGGAGAAACAAGGTCTATATAAGAGACTGCGTGCCTTCGACGGGGGCTGGTTGCTGGGAGATTCTGCGAGGCGTTGGACGCCGGATTTTCAGCGGTCGGAAGTGATCTCGTCAGCGGGCCACGTGGTTCGACAGGACCGTCGAAGCGTGAGCGTTTTTTTCGGCTGTGGGCCGTGTGAACCGACAGGCAGTTTGCCTTGGTGTAAGTTGATTTTTTTTGTACAGTGCATTTCCCTGTGAACCTTTCCAGAAAAGAATAAAGTGTTTTTGAAACACTGAACTCCGCTTCTCGAGTCAGTTTCTTGGGTTGTGGAGATAGTCACGGCCAGTCAAAGCCGGGACAGTTAGCAGGTGATCGCCCGGGGCACAGCAGTGAAGCGTCTTCGCCTTGGAGCCATCACAGCTTGGTGGCAGCTCGTGGAATATTGTGCCGGAAGATAAGGTACATGGACTCAAGTATTAGTGCTAAGAATTATTTTGATGGACTTGTGTGATCCAGTGATACGGCAGAATTCCAGTGAAAGGAGCCGGACGAGTGTGACTCGACAGAAGCATCCTTGTGTGGAAATTGACCAGCGGTTGTAGCTGTTTGTAACACAAGGAGAGTGATACCACAGGATTACAGTGAAAGGAGCCGGACGAGTGTGACTCGACAGATGCATCCTAGTGTGGAAAGTGACCAGCGGTTGTAGCTGTTTGTAACACAAGGAAAGTGATACCACAGGATTACAGTGAAAGGAGCCGGACGAGTGTGACTCGACAGAGGCATCGTAGTGTGGAAATTGACCAGCGGTTGAAGCTGTTTGTGACACAAGGACAGGTGAGTCCATTTTGAAACTTTTTCTAGAGAGGTTTTAATGTATTTCTGATTTTTGTAATTGGGTTAGGAATCCCTAAGGGGAGGTGTTAAAAAGTGATTCGAGTAATCAAAAATTTGGTGAGGAAATCCACAGGGATCCTCACGGGCACGTGTTGTGCAAAAATAGAAGAAAAGTGTTTGCTTTTGGGATAAATCTCCCAGGTTAGGTTCTAGAAGAACATAGGTTTGATAGGAAATGTACTCAGTTTGGGACAAAACGCTGATTTCAAATAGTATATTTGTATTAGTGTCATAATTCTAGAAGTGAATAAGCAATTTCAGTTTGGAATGTTGTATGCTATAATATAATGTGATACATGTGTGTTTCTTTTAAATGTTTGATAATATATTGTGATATATGTTCTAGCTATTATTATGTAATTTGATAGGATTGCTTGTGATTAATTGTACCAGTTTATGTGTATAAGTGAAGATTCTAAGATAATAATTTTAGCGTCGTTATATCTAGTACCTGTCCTATATTTCCGTGTTAGGTAGGGCAAGTGAAATTACATGTGTATTTCTGGGAGTGTATTCAGTGTACGGCATTAGGTTAAGAATAAGAAATTGTGATTTCTGGGTATAGTGTGGGTAGTCTTTAGCTGCAGAAAATGGAAGCTCTTCTAATTAAACAGACTAAAGTAGTTCTTTTGGCTTTGGCCGATGATTTGGACGTTGAGGCGTCGATAGATGAGAAAAAAATAGTAATTACCCAACGAATCATGGGAGCGGAAAATTACAGTGAGCTAGTGACCAATGCGTGTCTAGAAGGAATTCTAGAACAGAAGGAAAGGGTAGCGAGAGAAATTAAAGAAGAGAAAGAAAGAGAAGCGAGAG
Organism: Dolomedes plantarius; assembly: GCA_907164885.2. Classification (NCBI taxonomy): domain Eukaryota; kingdom Metazoa; phylum Arthropoda; class Arachnida; order Araneae; family Dolomedidae; genus Dolomedes; species Dolomedes plantarius. The sequence goes on along the minus strand of OU015492.1, from coordinate 31,237,505 downwards.
AAATTCAGGAAGGCAGGAAATTTGAATTAGAGAAATTACGCATACAGGGTGCGGCGGAGACGAGCAGGGTAATTTCGAACGGCTCTAACACAGAGATGGCTAGGGGTCCGAGGAACAGCATAAAAGATCTAGTCTCCAAATTTGACCCTAAGGAGGGAGACATCACTTTGTTTTTTATGATCTTTGAAAGACAGGCAAAGAAGGCTAATTTACCCGAAAACGATTTGGTTAGCCAATTGATCCCGTTATTACCGGCAGATATGGCCGAAATTATCGTGAAGGAACCAGGGGAAAAGGGCGACGACTATCCTTATATGAAAAGTCTTTTGTTAAAACGCTTTAGACTGGGCACGGGCGCTTTGAGGACGAAATTCTTGACGCATCAGCGAAAACCAGGGGCGTTGTGGTCAGATCTGGCATATGAATTAAGGGGATACCTAGAAAATTGGTTGGAGTCGGTGGAGGTGACCAATTTCGAGTCCCTTAAAGAGCTTATGGTGACCGAACAAATAAAAAAACGGGTCCCGATGGAGATAAGGGAAAAATATCTAGACGAGTGGGATGAGCTGAAAGTGATTTCTATCTTAATCCGGAGGCTGGAGGTGTGATCAGTACGAGACCATAAGACAGGGCACTAGGAGGCCAGAGAAGAAATTAGGGGGGAAAACCTTTTCCGGAAAAAAACAAAGGCCAGTCGTACGTAAAGGATAAAGCCGAAATTAAACCCGGACCAGAAATTGGAAATAAGAAGGAGGTTTCCGTTAGCTCAAATTGGCGCAAAGAGCAGGGTTTTGAAAAAAAGAAGGCGTTGACCTGTTATTTCTGTTCAAAGGCTGGACATTTCAAATATGAGTGTCCGGAGTATCAGAAAAGTATCGCCAAAGGGGAAATTGTGAACCACGTAGGGACAGAAGGGAATTTGAGCAGTTGTTTTGAGCCCTACCGGAAGAAAGCGGTAATAAATGGGGTCCCCAGGCAATACCTGAGAGACACAGGCGCAGGGGTTGATTTATGCGATCATTCTTGGGTACAAAACGAAGACCTAATAGGTGAAGTCACCTGGGTAAGACAACCCCTAGACAACGAATGTGTTTGTTTGCCTCTGGCATGGGTGTCAATTGAGGGCGAGTTCGGAAGGGTTGTGACGAAGGCCGCAATTAAGCCCGTCGGAGTAGAGCAGGGTTATTACCTGTTAGGTAACAAAACTGCGGAATTAATAGAGAAGAAATTAAATTGTGTCCCCGTGAATGCTGTTCTCACGAGAAGTAAGACTCGGGACGAAGCTGAAGGGAGCGTGATTTCGGATATAAAGGGGAAAGTAGGAGAAAAGGAGGTTTCAGAGAACGGGGGGAAAACGGTGGGGGAAGCCAAATAAATGGAGGTTTTCTCAGGCGAGTCCTTCCAGGAATCCCGGTTGGTGGCGATCAGCCCCGAGGGGTTTGTGAGAGCGCAAGAGGCGTGTCCCTCGTTATCGAGCCTGTGGGAAAAAGTGAAGGCAGAACCGCCCGGAGAATTTGTGACGTTAAAAGGGAGACTCGTGAGGGTTACGAAGTCTAAGCAGGGAGAAGAACGAACTCAATTATGCGTCCCAGTTGATTTTCGCAGAGAGATCTTGGACTTGTGTCATAATCTCGTGTCCGGACATCTCGGCTCGATTAAAACAAAAGACAGGGTTCTGCAATGCTATTATTGGCCCAATTGTTACAAAGAAATCGAGGAGTACGTCCGATCATGTGATGTATGTCAACGGGTGGGTAAGCATAAAGACAAACGGAAGGCGCCGTTAAAATTAGTCCCGATAATCACCGAAGTATTCTCTAAAATTAATGTGGATGCGGTGGGGCCGTTACCAATTAGCGAGAAAAACAACCGATACTTGATTACCTCAATTTGTGTGGCATCTAAGTATCCCGATGCGATCCCGGTAGAGGACATAAGCTCCACCTCAGTAATTGAAGCTTTGTTACAGATATTCTCCCAGACCGATTTCCCGAAAGAGGTTCAGTGCGACCTGGGGAGGTCATTCACGAGCGAGTTAACGTCGGAATTCTTTTCCAAATTTGGAATAAGGGTCAAACATAGCAGCATCTGTCACCCTCAGTCAAATAGCGTGGAAAGGGTGCACTCTACCTTAAAAAGGGTCCTTAAGGCGTTATGTTTGGAAACGGGAAGCGGATGGGAAGCGGTGCTACCCATGGCTTTATTTTCTTTACGGTCCGTTAGTCACGAGAGCACGGGATTTAGTCCTGCTGAACTAGTACACGGTAAGAATCTGAGGGCTCCTCATTCATTAGTGTATGAAAATTGGTTAGAGCGGGAGGAGGTAGATCAGAACGTGGTCGAATATGTGCTGAACTTGATGGAAAGACTGAAAACCTGTCAAGAACTGGCGGGGAAAAGTATGATAGAGAGTCAGGCGAAGCGTAAAGTGTGGTACGATAGGAACGCAGTCCTACGAAAGTTTAAAGAAGGGGACCCGGTCCTGGTGTTGGCCACGTCAAAACCAAATAAGATAGCGGTTAATTGGGTGGGACCCGGGAGAGTGACCAGGGTTTTATCCGAAACTAATTATGTGGTAGACGTACCTGGAAAAAGGGATAAAAACACTATATATCATGTCAACTTGCTAAAACCATACCATCGCCGACCCGAATTTATAAATATGATCATTGATCAGGGGAGTGAGGAAGGAGTGGACGAAGTCGAAATTCCTTATCCCTCCGCGGACTCCACCCAGCTCGACTTCTGGGAAATCGTCAGCGGAAGCGATTTAGAAAGCCGTGCGTCGGCTGATCAGATAGGCAAATTTAGAGAAATGATAGAAAAACGGGGGAAGGTTTTCTCTTCGGATCCAGGGAGGACGCATTTGACTGAAATGGACATCATTTTGGAAGATGAGACCCCGGTTAGGGCAAAACCCTACCGAATGTCTCCGCGCCAGGTCGAAATTCTGAGGGAGGAAATCCGGAGGCTGTTAGCTTTGGGGGTAATCGAAGTGGGGCAATCGGATTACACCTCACCGATGATACTGGTAGAATGTCCCGGGAAAGACCCTAGTCCCTGCGTGGACTATCGCCGTTTAAATGCCAAGACGCGTACAGAGTTTTTCCCCCTTCCAAACATCGAGGAAGTGGTTGAAAGGATCAGCGCCTCGTCGTTAATTACCGTGATGGACTTAACGAAGGGTTATTTTCAGATACCCCTCACGAGTCGGGCGCAACGGTATGCGGCTTTTATCACCCCGTTCGGAACTTTTATTCCTCGGGTAATGATGTTTGGGCTGGTGAACGCTCCGTTCTATTTTTTTAAATTAATGGCGAGTGTTTTAACCGGTCTGGAACAATTTGCCCTGCCGTACATTGACGACATCGCAATTTTCTCCCCCAACTGGGAGACACACGTGAGAGATATTGATGTGCTGAAAAGACTTGGGGAGGCGAAACTAACGGTGAAACCCACCAAGTGCAAGATCTTGGGCACCACCAAGATCTTGGGCAAGTTCGCCCAAGATCATGTGAAGTTTTTAGGGCACGAGGTAGGCTCGGGGAGGAGGTCGCCCAGTGAGGTGAAGATACGGGCAATTAAGGAATTTCCCACCCCTAGAACAAAGACCCAGTTAAGAGCGTTTTTAGGGTTGACAGGTTATTACTCGAGATACGTCCCGAATTATGCCGCCATAGCCGTCCCTCTAACGGACGCGCTAAAAGGGAAAATTAAGAGAGAAAAGATCGAGTGGACCCCCGAGAGAAATGAGGCGTACGAAGAGTTAAAATCCCGGCTAATCACCAGTCCGATTTTGTATTCGCCGGATTTCAGTAAGGAATTTATCGTGCAAACGGATGCAAGTGCATTCGCGGCGGGAGTGGTCTTGTCCCAAAATCAGGGAGGCGAGGAGCACCCCATAGTGTTTCTGAGTAGGAAATTCTCAAAGGAGGAGCGTAACTATAGCACCGTAGAACGGGAATTGGCAGCCATTGTATTCGGGCTTAAAAAGCTAAATCATTATCTAGACGGCCAAAAGTTTCGAATACAAACGGACCATAATCCTCTCGTTTTTCTGAGGAAAATGATGGGAACAAACGCCAGGCTGACCCGTTGGGCTTTGTGCCTACAACAATATAACTTTGAGATAGAACACAAAGCCGGAAAGTTGAATGGAAACGCGGATGGTTTGAGTAGGACAGAGGGTCTAGACGAAGAAGGGCACCTCGAGCCGTCTCTAGAAGACATGTAAGGGTCGAGGGCGTACTTATCTTTTATGCAAATGTATGTTTCTGTGTTATGTATATGATTTGTGCAAAATTTATTTATGTTTTTTGTTTTTGTGTATGTATCCATATGTCTTATGTCATGATTGTATGTGTATAGATTCAGTGTGAATCTTATGTGGTTTTGCGGGAACAAAACGATGTCCTGCATTCCGGTCGAAAAAAAAATGAAAAGGAACCCACGGCAGTTTGTCCAAACCTGAGTACTGTGTCCCAGACGCGTAGCTCTTCAAACAGGCGGGTATAATTGCTAAGATTAACGACCAGAGAAGTCGACAATATAGATACCTCTCTAGAAGTGTGTTTCAGCTGGACGCATCTAAGGGACTAACTTCTGAACTTTTTGAAGTATAAAAAAGTTTTTTAGGGGGGGAAAGCTGTAATAGCGTGGGAATAACGCTTACGAAAATGTGCCAGAAGTGAATCTGGTGAAGGAAGGGTTTTGTACCCCAAACGGTATGTGAGGATGAATAAGCATTTTCTGGCCGAGCCCCTTTTGGGCGAACAGGTTTGACAGCGTCTGAGGCATGTCGCCGGGCTGTGGAAGAATGCTTCCCCCCCCGGAAGGTTTGACGTCACCAGGGACGAGTTTCAGCTGAGAAACAAGGTCTATATAAGAGACTGCGTGCCTTCGACGGGGGCTGGTTGCTGGGAGATTCTGCGAGGCGTTGGACGCCGGATTTTCAGCGGTCGGAAGTGATCTCGTCAGCGGGCCACGTGGTTCGACAGGACCGTCGAAGCGTGAGCATTTTTTTTCGGCTGTGGGCCGTGTGAACCGACAGGCAGTTTGCCTTGGTGTAAGTTGATTTTTTTTTGTACAGTGCATTTCCCTGTGAACCTTTCCAGAAAAGAATAAAGTGTTTTTGAAACACTGAACTCCGCTTCTCGAGTCAGTTTCTTGGGTTGTGGAGATAGTCACGGCCAGTCAAAGCCGGGACAGTTAGCAGGTGATCGCCCGGGGCACAGCAGTGAAGCGTCTTCGCCTTGGAGCCATCACATACTATACTGAAATGGCAAAAATTACTAAACTTTTACAAACTAAATTTGAAATTAAAGATTTGGATAAAATTAGAAAAGTTCTTGGTATAGAGTTTAAAGATTCAAAAGGTAACTGGGCCGTAAACCAAAAATCGTACATTGAACGTTTAAAAGAAAATTTTAAGCAAATACCTTATTTACGTTAAGTGTAAATTACCTATGTCGCCTGGTCAAATTGTTAAAAGTGGAATTAATGAGCAGTCAGTGGAAGGTGAAGTACCTTATCGAAATTTAATCGGATCACTTTTATTCTTAGCCTCACGTTCCAGACCGGATATACTTTTTACAGTTACAATGTTAGCTCAGTATAATTCACATCCCACTTTAACGCATTTGAAATTGTTGTGCCAAGTTTTTAATTACGTTATTTCAACGATTAATTTTTGTATTCCAATGTTGGTTGATGATATGAAACATTTGACAGCCTTTACAGATGATTTATGGGCTTCAGATCGTGACGTCAGGCGATCTTTTTCTGGCTATATAATTTTATTTAAAAATGTTCCTATCTCATGGAGGATCAGAAAGCAAAGATGTGTAGCGCTTTCCACAATGGAAAGAGAGTATATTGCCATTTCAGAGTCGATTGAAGAATTACTGTGGTTACACAATATTTACGATGAATGTTCTACACTATTGAAAGTAACTGTTGTGAAACCTATAATGTTTTGTGACTCTGAAAGTGCTATTTACTATTGTAAAAACTGTATTGAGAATGTAAGAAACAAACATATAGACATTAGGTTTTATTAGTTAAACAGCTATTAGCTGATGGACTGTTCAAACTTCTAAAAGTTCCTGGAAATTGGAACATTGCTAATTTGTTAACTATGCCAGTTACATTTGACAAATTAAGTAGATATTGTGAGCACATTTTCCGATGAAGAGAAAAAGGGGGAATTTATAGTATATGTTCTCACTTCATCGGAAAACGCGATATTTAAAAACGTGTCATGAACGGATGGTTTAAAATAAATATGCAGATTTTCCATCTTTGAAGGCAGGACTGGAGTTACGTAGCTCTCGCGTCACAGCGAATGGAGTTTGTACAAGTAAATACAACAAGTATTTAAGATGTACGTATTTTTTCAGCGAGTGGGGGTTTTGTTTAAGCAGTAACTATTCAGCGAGTGGGGTTTTTGTTTAAGCAGTAACTATTCAGCGAGTGGGGTTTTTGTTTAAGCAGTAACTATTCAGCGAGTGGGTTTTTTGTTTAAGCAGTAACTATTCAGCGAGTGGGGTTTTTGTTTAAGCAGTAACTTTTCAGCGAGTGGGGTTTTTGTTTAAGCAGCAACTATTCAGCGAGTGAGGTTTTTGTTTAAGCAGTAACTATTCAGCGAGTGAGTTGGGGCTTTCACCCATTATGTTAGTAGCTGTTTTCGCAGCAAGTTTGATATTTAGATGTGTTTGCGACGTATCGTCGAGCCATTAAGCTTGTATCCCTTCTTTCTTCCTTTACCTATCCCAAGCTTTACCATTTCAGTTTAATTAGATTATTTCAAAATTAAAATAGATTAATTTTCGCCCGTTCATGACACGCTTATCCGTATTCTTTTTTGTTTAATGATTAAATTTTGTAAATATTTTTCTTTCATTCTATTGGATCAAATCGATCCCTATTTTGTACTATGTTTTTATGTAAAATAAGAAAAATAAAGGCATTTTAGTTAGCCTCATCAAGTCTACTTTCTTGTGAAAGGTTTTTATTTCAGATAATTAGGGATGGGACAAGTTATGCTATTTAATCCACCCAACAGAAGATGATATGGGTATAAGGATTCGGCTTGCAAAACACGTTGTACAGTATTCCGAGATCGTCTTACGGCAGCAGCGACGACACATATGCTGGTACTCTGATTATGGCATCCAGCACATTCTGTTCCATGGAGGGAGTACGAGTCACTCGTGGCCTACCCTCACTCTTCCTACTACCTCTGAATAAACCATATTTACACAAATTGTGATGGACATTCGAAAACACACGGCGGTCCGGTATATCTCGCTGGGGGAACCGTTCGCGATACAGTCGTTGAGCTGCTCGTGCATTGCAATCGGCCTGTCCATACACTAAATGCATGTCTGCCAGCTCCTTATTCGAATAATGTTGCATGCTCTAAGGAGACTATTGCTCGAATGACGAAAAATCAGATTTTTCCCCTCGGGATCTTTCCGCTCCAACACCACCTAGCGGCGTACGCTGACGTTTGCGACCATGGGTTGCTATCCAATTTTGAATCCTTTTGACATGCCCTACCTCCCCTTAAAATTTGTCCCAATCATTATGGGACACCCTGTATAGATTATACTTTCCTCTTGATCAAATATAAAAATATTTTTCAACTTGTAACATTTTACATACCGAACACCTCAATGGTTTATATTTGGTGTGTGTTTATTTATGAATTAAAATTATGAAACAACTAAGTTAAATTTTTCCACCGCAGTTAATGTATTAATCATTTAGCGTAGTAGAATTAAGTAAAGTGATGCTATATGTGGTGTTCAGATTTTATTTAAATTTTAAAAAAATTGCACCTTAAATGGATCATAATAGTGCTGATATTGCATAATTTTAAATATTTAAAAATGTATATAATTTAAATAAAAGGAAGTAGAGAAGCTATTAAGTATACAAATAATATTGACTTTGCTGATGTAAATTGATAAAAATTAATATTAACACGTCATTTTTGATGGGCTAACCACTAGTATTTTAATATATCCATGCATTATGCATTTCATGATAAAAATATGCAAAATGTATAACTCATTTTGCAATCAAGTAATAAAAGATCGAAAGACATAAAATTTAGAGATATCTAAAAGTTAATCATTTTAATTATGCAAATGATATACTATAAAACATTTTATTGAGAAATAATTAATATTTTAAGCAAAACTCTTGAATAAACAACTAAGATACACTTTAAAAAAAAAAAAAAAAAAGCACTATTTCCAAATTTCAACTACAGTGGAACCTCGATATATCAAACCTCAAGAGGAACGAGAAAACTCCAAATTATCGAGGATTTTGATATACTAAGGTTCGATTTAATAACATGGGAGCGTTAGGCAGGTTCAAGGGAAATGGAAAAACTTTGATTTATCAAGGAATTTGATTATATCGAGGTTCGATATACCAAGGTTCCACTGTAAATTATTTAGCCCAACTTAAACTGGTTTTATATTAAAAAAGATCATCTTTATTAATAACAAACATTGAAATATTTTTTTTCCGCCTAAGTGTCCTCATTATGGAAATGGCTACTTTAAACTATTATTGACCAGAATCCCTTGTTTCATCACTGCATCTATCTAAACTGAACCTTAAGTGCGCCTCATTTTCATTATCTTCGACTGAGCTCTTGTATCCTCCCAGCCACCAAAATAAGGTCGCTACGATATAATATGCATAGAAGCATCAGCAAAAAATTAAGTCTTGCATTGCTTGAATAATGAAGCCCAGCTTCACCATTTTGAATCCATACTGAACAAACCACTTGTTGAAACAAAACAAATGAAAGCTTACGGCACATGTAGTGAACATATTTTACACCCGTGATAAATGTTCAATTATGTCTTATCTTTAAGAATTGTTCAAGCAAGAAAAACCTTACTATATAAGATTTAATATAGCCTCATATCCTTGGTGTAACTCTTGTAACACAGGGAGAAAAATCTTGCCAGAAAATTAAATTCATCTCTTTCAACAACACAATTAACCAAAGAATTGACAATGTCTTCAGACTTTAAAAAGACAACCGATTTTGCAGCAGATAGATCAAGTGGTTCGCTCTTCAAACTGATACATCAAGTCTGTCACATTTTGAAGCAGTAAACTTGTTGCACACAGTTAACTAAAATATGGTTTACAGATCTTTGCACATATGAACATTTCATGATAAAATCCTGACCGAAACTAAACTTTGAATCTACCCTGGAAGTTTTTGGTAATGTAACTACCTGGACATCAGGCAACCTTTCAAAGTTTTTCTTACTCAATTTTGTGACAAATCATAATCTAATTCCATTCTTCGCGTCTGACCAGTATCACCATAGGGTCATTCCATGCGAAATGAGCAAATCAGCTGTGGCTGACATATCACAGATTTTAATGAAATACTATATTTAAGTAGATAACATATACTTATAAGCATATGGAAAATATTAGATTTCAGAAATGTAATTTTTTTATTTATAAATAATAAAAGGTGGCATTCACAATAACAAAAATTTTCCGACTGCTAAAAGTAACATGTTCATAACCTTTTTTTTTCACTAAGTTATAAACATAAATTTTAAAATTTTATATCGTTGTAAAAATCTCTCTCAGGAAAATTCAAAATAAAATTTAACAGTCATTAATGATGAATCTGAGAGATGGAGAAATATTGAAAATTTTTCAATTTGTTTCATATTTCAAGTAGCTCCATGGTGTCTAGGAATTGATTGGTAATATTTAAAATTATACAAAATAGAGCCCTGCTTATAAGCAAACATATTGACAAAATATAAAAATTGTGTTTTTATTCCTAAATGGGAAAAAAGATTATTAAAGATGGAAGAAATCTGGAAAAAGGCAACTTTTGTACTTTTTAAGATCCATGTTTGAACATGAAGGAAATCTCCTAACATATTTAAATTAAGTAATAATATAGATCAATGTGTCTATTATGTATCTTAAAATTTTCATTATTGCCTTCAGCTTATTTTTGCATTTGGAATACTTCTAACTGGAGCAGCATTAACGAAAATATTGCAGATTATTAAAGCAAACATAGATGGCGCCACTTACAAAAATTCCATTTCTTGCTTGTTTCACATGGAATAAATTTGAAAGAGAAGTGTTTTTGATTTGTTCAGGTATTCTTTGTGAAATACAAATGTTATTCTTACAGTAAACCTTTGCTAGTGAAGTGTTTTTAATTTTTTTAAGTAGTCTCTTAGGAAATGCAAATATTCTTTAAAATATTAAACATTAGGCATAAAGTGTATGTATTATGTCTCATTTTGATACTGAAATTCTAATCTCAAACTGTGATATTGGAGAAATTTTTCAAGAAAGCTGTCTCAAGACCCATTATTTAAAAGGAACGGGTTTTAAAGAACTTTCTGAGTTTACAGATGATGACAGAGAGCTAGCTACTGCACTTGAGATTAGGTTGGAAGATTGCAAAAATTTGTCTTCACCATGAACAAGTGTATCTGCAAAATTATACACACTTATTTGGGAGAACATGTTGTGATCCCTTCAAAAGTCATAAAAAACCAGTGAAAAAGTCTTTATGAATAACACTAGATGCTGCCAAGAAATGTCTTGGATTGTTACAACCAGGCAAAACAATGTGTCCAACATGTGAAACAAGTGTGAAAAATTCAACTGAAAAAGAGTGTGAAACCGATTTTGATTATAAAATAGGAACATCTGAGCTACAGGTTGAGAAATTTAATAGCAGTTTGCAAGAATTGGGAGCCTCACCAATCAAAAAGGTCAGCAAACTGAGCAAAGATGAAAGAAAGCATTACGTAAAAAGAAAGTTAGACAAAATTATCTTAACAGCAAAAGAAAAATTGACTACTGCATTGCAGGTAAAACCTACTGAAATTAAAAAAGCACCAGTTGTTGACCAAACAACTGATGATTTCCATTATTTATTGAAAGAGCTTAAGACTAAGTTTGCAGAAGCAACATCCCATGCTGATAAAATTCAAATTCTAACTCTTATTCCAAATAGCTGGAGTCTTGAAAGAACAAAAGCAAGAGTTTTCCACCATAATGTATTTAGTGAGAAAAGCAAGAAAAGTGAAAAAGTCATTTGGTGTTCTTGGGAAACCTACTGAAAAACAAGGCAAGAAAATTGCAGACAATATTATGGCAATGATTCAAAGTTTTTATGAATCTGATGACGTTAGTCGATTATGTCCTGGGAAAAAAGATTTCATTAATATAATTTCAGATGAAGGTAAAGTGCAAAAGCAAAAAAGATTGGTTCTTTGCAATTTAAAAGAAGCTTATCAACAGTTTAAAGAACAACATGAAAGTGTAAAAATTGGATTCAGCATTTGCTGAACTAAGACCAAAAAACTGCATATTAGTGCATCACTCATCAAAATATGAAGCTTATGCTGCATTCAATTAAACCTTATTTTTTGTTGTTGGATTTAATGAATTTATATGTTTGCGACACTGAAAAGGAAAAACGCATGTTTGGACAATGTTCTCAGTGTCCAAAAGAAACTTTTGTGAAGCAATAGAAAGATTCGAATTTTTAACAGATGCCGAAGAAATGACTTACACAAGAGCTGGATTGCTACGGACAGATCCACATTAATTACTCAAGTTGCTCCAACAGAAGAATTTTTAGACACATTTGTAAACAATATGTCAGATCTAACAAAACACTATTTTATTGCGAAATAGCAATCAAGATTTTTGAAGGATATGAAATTTAATATTTTACAGGAAGAATGCATCATTCTCCTTGATTTTTCAGAAAACTATGCATTTGTAGTGCAGGATGCTGTTCAGGGTTTTCACTGGGATAACAGTCAAGCAACACTTCACCCATTTGTTATATATGGCAAAAATGAGGAAAACCAGCTTTTAGCATTTTCAATGTGTCATTAGTGACCATACTATACATGACACAGTAACATTGTTTGCTTGTCAGGATGCTGTAATTCCCTATATAAAAGAAAAGTTTAGTTTTGTAAAAAAACTTATCTATTTCAGTGATGGCTGTGCCGCCAAATACAAAAATAGAAAGAACTTTTCAAACATTTGCCACCATGAATTAGATTTTGGTTTAAAAGCAGAATGGCACTTTTTTGCCACAAGCCATGGCAAAAGTGCATGCGATGGCATTGGTGGAACTATCAAAAGATTAGCCACAAGGGCAAGTTTGCATTGAGCTTATGAAAACCAAATTCTAAATCAAACAGACCTTGTCAACTTCTGCAGTACTGTTATTTCAAACATAAAGTTCTTTTATGTACCATCAACAAAAATTATTAACATTGGAAAGAAGCTCAAAAAACGATTTGATGAAGTTCCAACAAGCATTTTGGGAATACGTAACTATCATTGTTTCCTACTTATCTCAGTCAACACTAGAAGAAAAGATTTTAAAAAAAGAAATTTTGATACCAACCACAAGCCAAATTTCCCTTTCATCATTTGTATGCTGTATATATGATAAACATTAGTGGCTGGGTGTTGTGACAGACATTTCAGCAGATAAGTTATTTTCTTGTGAAGTTTATGAATCCACATGGGCCTTCTTTGCATTTCACGTGGCCTATTAAAGATAATTGTTGGGTACCGCTAGAAAATATATTAATGAAAATACCAGTTTCTTCTATCTCATCAACAGGAAGATTCTACAAAATTGAACAATTAACTTTTAATCAGATCGAAGAAGCATATCGAAAGAAATAGGCTGAAAGTTGTGGATTGAAACTAGATTTTGTTAAACTTAATTGAAGAAATGAATATGATTAACATATTTTTTGTCTAATTTGAAATTCAAATGAATAAATTGTGTTTTTAAAGTAGAGAGGATAGTTTTATAATAGTTTCTAAGAATAAATTTTAAATTCATATGGGCTTTTCCGTCTCATTACTGCAATCATCTGGAACTCGTAATGTGCATATATGACGTAAAACAGTGTTATTTTAAGTTAACCCAGTTACTTTAGGAATCAAAAGGCAATTCAGATATTTTATAAATATATAATAGGCATATAGAGCAATATGTTTGCACAGTATCATTAGTGTTAGAGGTTTCCTTCATTTAAATTTTTTTGGCAACATAAAGGGGAAAATGAGCGTTTCATATAATGTTTTGAAATGTTTGAACTATTTTCAAGATGGAGATGAAATGCAACTTCCAAAATATAGAAGTCTTTTCATCATACCTGGAACTTAATGGGGCCTTAATTTCAGATATGCCTTTATATTCCTTTAGTCCCCAGAAAAGTTTTAATTTTCTCAAAATTGATTACAATTTTTACAATAAAATAAAAAATTGCCATCTGATTTAAGAACTATTATTATTAACTAGATAAATAGGCCATTTTCTAGAGATTACAACAATATAAATTTTTTTAGTTTACATTTGGTAGTTATTGAGATAAAGAAGCTCAAACATGCAATGTTGAGCACTTGCACAGGCATCGTTCAAAATCCCATCTCCTATAAATACTGAAAACTACCAAAATTATTTTGAACAAAAATATTTTGGATACCTTTGTTTATATATAAACTGAACCTATGTACCAAATTTCATTAAAATCTGTTACCATAGGGCCACCACTTTTTTAAAATTTTTGTTCATTTCACATGGAATGACCCCATACAAATTTCAACTTGCACCTGTAGAGGATAAAATTCCTTAGACCTGTGCTTGTTTGAACCCATGCTCGACCCAACTCAAAGATCCACTATCAATATTCGATGCATCTTCTTGGTAGAGATCAAATCTATTTCTCACACTATCCCTGTTTCTGGTTAAATATTGTTGGAAAGTAAAGGTCAAAAGTTATTCAGTTTCACATTGGAAGATATACTTTAATGCACCATGATGAGCATTTGTGTCCGAATTACAGAATCGGGTGTTAACACTAGAGCGCTGGATGAGGTCAAAATGATCAGTTTCAAATTGTGGCTTTACATAACTAATTTTATAAATGTTAGCAACCTAGTTTTCAATGACTTTTCCTAAATAATTCATTTAAAATAATATTTTTTCTTTCCTCTTGCGGTCTTTGATAAAAAGAACCTAATTTACCTAGAATGCCAGGAAAGTGTTCAAAATGACCCATTTCAATTATGGAAAAATGAAAATAATTTGGCAGGTACATTCTAATTAGTTACATGTAACCTCCATTACTGTTTTCAGAAGTTATTAGAGTGGCTTGGGGAAAAGAAATATTTTAATTGAGGTAAGTTCCTCAGCATTTAGTCTAAAGTCCTTGGTCATCCCATAAATACTGTTACAACCCTCGGAATAAATTATGAAAGTATTTTAAAAAGCAACAGTTCCAACATTGTTGAATTGCTCTATTGTTCGATAAACATTCTATATAACGCCGATATTCAGTTTTTTCAGAGCTTGAAAAATCCCTGGAGCTGGCTTGCTGCAGCACTATTACAACTACGCGATTTTCAAAATCACTTCATTCCATTGCTAAGAATGCTATTGAAGTGATGCACCATCAATGGAAAAATACTGAAATTTTGGCTGACCTCAGATGTAGAAACTAAGTATACGTTCAATGATTTTCCATAATTAAGGAAAACAAAACTGTGTCCAGCTAAACAAACCCTAAAAGTAGTTCAGCTCATGGAACCATACAAAAACAAAGGAAGAAGAATAACTTATTTCTTTTCTTTCTCTGTCAACAGATCTAAAAAAATCAAAACTTCACTTGTTGGTACGATAAATCAATTGAGGAAATTTCACAGAATATAAAAAAAGCAAAATTTTCACTACCTTACAATTTCTTCGAAAATGATCAAGATATTACATCGATCCTATATCAAGATAAAACGAACAAGAACGTTCTTTTACCGAGTTCTATACATGCAAATGTTACAATCCCCAATAATAATAAAATAAAAAAATCGCGAAACAGCAGTCACAATAACATAGTACGGCAATGTTTTAGATAACATGGCTCAAAAGTACAACTCAAAATCTGTTCATGAAGATGGCCTGTCCACATATTCAACATTCTGGATTTAGTTGCCGTAAGTGCTTGGAATACTAACCAAAATGTTAAGAGAATCAAAATTAGAAGACAATTTATACCTGCTTTATGCAATGAATTAAGTGTCCCAATATTTAAGAGACAAAAAAGGCCAACATAGTTCAAGATGTTACTATTTCTCAATAAAATTGTAGTAACTGTCAAAGAAATAATACATCAAATATTTGGCAGAAATGTAGAGAGCAGCTTTATTTGCTTGAAATGCATAAGATTAATATTGGTGTTTATTTCTAATATAATTTTAATATCAATTAGTCTAATTTACACTGATAAATTTTTGAAAAATAAATATTACTTAAAATGCAATTACTGAACATTATCATAATTTAAAATAGAGATCAAAATGATCCTGTTAAGGCATAGTATGTTTTGGGCATTCAAGTGTTAATCGCAAGGTTGAATGTCGAAAAATTTGAATGAATGTCAGAAATAAAATCCGTAATTTTTATGCATACATACTCTTTCCCTAACCATCCTTATTTTCAATTCAAGGCTAACTAATAATAACAATAAACTTACTTGAACTTGGTCTTTAATTTGCTTTATTTTGACACTTCTAAAAGAAATCATGGGTATTTAACCATCCCCCCATTCTATATTGATGTGTGTCAGTGTGTACATACATAATACAGAATTGCATACGCATAAAACCACAAGATTTGAGTTTTTCCTGTAGAGTAATATTGAGCCATAACTGTCAGGAGTTTTAATAGTACTTTATTACCCAGTAAACAAAAATGAATATATACATAACCCTTTTAGATTAAGTAATTCACAAATCCAGTCGCACATGTCTGCCTAAAATCTGATTATGAAAATATGACTATGCTAATGTACAAATGTATATAAAATTAAGAAAATAAGCATTTTTCAGCTAATTAACTTATTTGCTGAATAAAGAATTGCTAAATATTAATATTTCTTTTAAATGGCAGTTTGTGAAATAAACACCTGTAACTCCAGAAGTCATTAGCATATCTAGAAATGTTGAAATTCTCATAAATTAAGTTTTATTTATCAGTGTTAGTATACAAAGGAATGAATATCATTGAAGACAGCAAGACAGACATTGCAAAACAAATAGATATAAATAAAAAATATTTAATCAATCTTAGTGTACAGATTCTGACTTTACAAAGAAAGCACTTAACTTTATACTGATTGGTTATATCATCCGGCACTATACAGTGCTTAGCCCACAGCGAGAACAGGCACCAGATGGGGAAGTAAAATACAGAAGTAGTTTTAAATAATGAAATTAAGTAATATACCCCAAAAAATTAAAAATAAGACAAGTCAAAATTATTTCAACTATAAATCAGTCATTAACGAGCAAGGAAATATTTTTGCTGCCTCAATGATCAATGTTTATGAAATAAATATGTTAATTTTATACTGAAAAAGAAAGATTCAATTAAACTCTGAATCCTTACAAATCGTATTCAACACAGTAAATGGTTATGTGTAATTATAATCAGAGATTATCTCCTAAGTTTTTACCATGTCAAGATTTCATAAAGACTCAAAGTTTAAATGAATTTTTTTTTTGTTTAAGTCCATACAAATCGTTCAAAAAATGCAGTAAATTTTTCCACTTGAACATTCTATTTTCAATGATTTCAGAATTTGAGCACAGCAAGCATGCACCCAACTTTCATACACTAAAATGATGTAACTTCAGATTAAATCAGCTACATTCAAAGGCATCTCTTCTATTTGTGTGTTATAAAATTGTTCAATATCACGAAGAGATCTTTTGTCATCTTCTGTAATAAAATTGATAGCAACACCTTTACGGCCAAATCTGCCACCCCTTCCAATCCTGAAATGTAAAAAAAATATCTGTAGCTTCATGATGTTAGAACATACTCATCTTTAATATATAAAAAAAATACCTCTTTGGTAGAAGCAGGCACTAAAAATTATTCTTTAAAAATCTCTTTACTAAAAATTATTCTTTAAAAATCATAACATGTCCAAAAACATGTAAGTAAAAAGTCAACAGGCAGAATACATGATAAAACCACAGTAAAGTTCAAATTTATATACAAGCTCATAACCATCTTTAATTATAAATTCTAGATCATGTGTGAGCTCTAAAAGATTACTTTAATTCTGTTTAAACAACAGATTGAATCTTATTTTGAGTTGACTTAAACCACTACAGAATATTCTTCCATTATCTGCAGACAATTTAAAACAATTCCCAACTTTTCAGCAAAAAAGAGACATTTGAACATGTGGATGTGTTATAACCCACACATACCATAAGAGATCAGAATCAAAACTCTTAAGTAACTACTTTAATCACCAATTTGAGAGCTACTATTTCAGGTCAAATGTAATGCTTTGCATTATGACTAACTAAAACTCGTAATATTCAAAGTTATTCAAAAATCTGTAATATCTGAACTGAGTACAGAAAATTGAAGTCTAAATTTTAATTCATTAAGACATAAGACCAAGTAGAATAACTGCATAACATTTGCTTAGTACATACATGAAGAAAATTATTTACCTGTGTATGTAATTTTCTCTATTTGTTGGAAGATCATAGTTAATAACCAAGGAAACTTGTTGAACATCAATTCCTCTAGCCAAAATATCAGTCGTGATAAGAACTCGACTAGATCCAGATCGGAACTCCCGCATAATAATATCCCTTTCCTTTTGATCCATGTCACCATGCTGAAAATAGAAATTATCATAAATCAGAGGCACAAATATAATAACAAGAAATGTTTCAAAGTTTATACAGTACTAGGCCATTAACTTGACCATGCAGACATAACTATTGACAACACACAAAGAAAAATGTATGCACACATGATTAAAATATTCTTTCATAAAGGTACAATAACAAAAAGCTTCATTAAACCTAACTTTAAGTTATTAAAGTATGACCTATTTATATGAAAATGAAAAAAAAAAAATTAGAGGCCATAAATCACTGAATAATCTAAAGAATAAGTAAGAGATCAACTGATAAATTTAAAAATCTTACCAAAGCAGAAACTGTGAAATCTTTGCTTCTCATTTTGTCAGTTAGCCAGTCAACTTTCCTCCTTGTGTTGCAGAAAATTACAGCCTGAGTAATAGTTAGTGTTTCATATAAATCACATAGGGTGTCCAATTTCCACTCCTATAAAAGGGAAGCATCGTGTTAAGTAAAAAATGTAATTTTTACTTAACATTCAAAATTGAAAAGAACTTTTTGCACCTTAAATGACTATCAGCAAACTGTTACTTATCCCAATACAGCTTAATTTTGATCAAGCAGATGCAGTATATTATATACCAGTGCAGTATATTCATATAAAACCAGCATCATTTTTAAAATATGCTATAGTTTGAGCTAAATTAATTCTTATACCATAATTCTTTGTTCATATAGAGATTTATCAAGAGTCAAAAATTAAAAACTTTTAGTAATTAACTTTCTTTATACTTCCAAGAAGTCAATTCAGTTAATCCACATTTGTCTTGATTTGCTTCTTGAAAAGGTTAACACTAGCTTATTCCTGCACTTAGCCAGATTGCCAACAACCAATCTTAAGTGAATACAAAATTTATTTCTCACCGAAATAATATATATATGTATAATGAACAACAAATTTGGTTTAAGCAGTCAGATAGGTCCAATCATCATTTATATTATGAGGCCCGGTACACAAAATACATCATACTGCTCAAAAACATTAGAAACATACATCCATGTTACTAGCTTTTTATAAACATTGTATTAGTTTAAAAATTCGACACAATTACCAACTTTTGATACAGCTCTAGAAATTACCTTCAAAGTATTTCAATTATTGATTTTTAAAAATCCACACTTGCTGCCAATCAAAATGAAAATTTGCAAGCAATTCTGAATTGATAACTTCCTACCATTAACAAATACATTTTATATACCATAAAATAGCTTTCAATTCAATAACCAGACCTGCCAACCTCAGTAACAGCAAAATCCTGCAATATTCTATTGTGCGTAAAATAATCGACATAACAGAAAACAGTATAGCAAAAAATAATAAGAGAGTTATAATTATAGTTTATAGGATCTCTTTAATAATATTACATAGTTCAAACTATTTCCTTACTGTTCAGCTTATCTTGAAATTATATTAAAACAAAAGTTATACATTTGAAATTTGTAATCATACATTTTAATATACATCATATTTACACTAGCAGGGATCCCAACAGCCTATATGGCTCAATCCCAATGTCCTAGTGGGTTTGATTCGTATATTAGCAAATTGTTTAAGGTTTCCCTTGACATAGATGACCTGAACCGAGTAGATATTTTTGATATGTAACTAAAAATCCTCTCACACTCTGCATTACTGTGAGGGATTGTTAAAATCAGCGTTATTTTTCTTAAGTTTCAGAATCCTGTAATAATAATGTCCATTCCGGAAACCCAGAAGATGCATTAAAAATCCAGCATTGCCGGGGTAAATCCGGAAAGCTGGCAGGTCTGAATAACATATTTAACCAGAAGGTAACAATTGATGTTAATCAAGAGTAATAGTACGGATATCATTTTAAGACAAATAGCTTTTGAAAGCAAAATAGAAAGGGGAATAAATTTAGCACCTTCAGCTGCAGAGTGGGGGAAGAGAGAGAATGATTCAATTCAGAAATTAAATCTAATATTAATTTTTAGACTTAAATTTTTTAGTCCTTATTTAATGTCAATATAAAAGACAGGGTAGCAAAAAAATATTTTCCAACATCTAACAAAATCACCAGGTTACATAAGCATAGAGGATTAAAATACAGTTCCCCTTTCATACTTTCTTTGAACCTTATAGGATAAACTGAGTTTAATTTTTTAAATAAAGATTATCAAAGCCACTTTTACTGTATTCAAAATTTTAAACATTTTGTAGCAGATAAGATAATTGGTTTGCACATTTATCTTTGAAAATTACATTTTAACCAATAAATTTTGAAGAAAATCTGCTTTTAAAAGACAATCAGTTCTTGCCTCTAAATTTGTTTATTCATGGGACCTCCCCCAGAGACTTTTGGAGAAAATAGGAAAAACAGGTAAATCTAATTTAGTTACCATCAGATATTGGGATGCCTGACTATCTACTTCAGGATTGAAGTTACTCTTTCGGGAGATTAATTATTTTTAATATAGTTTATTATTTTGCACACCACATGTGTACTTGTTATATTGTTTTTGAAGTCCCAGAAGACAGTGAGAAGCAGCTAATATGATCTTAATTTGGCCATAAGCAACATACACTAAGAAAATTATCTTCCTTGCACTCAAAAGCCAAAATTATGAAATTTTACAAACAAAATACTTACCTCTCTGTCTACAGCAATGTAAAATTGCTTAATACCCTCAAGAGTAAGCTCTTCTTTCTTGACTAAAATGCGTATAGGATCTCTCATAAACTGTTTGGTAACTTCCAATACATCAGCAGGCATAGTAGCGGAAAGTAAAATAACCTGTAAATATTTAATTACATGAGATGATTTTTATTTAGTAAAACTACCAAAAATTTTTTAATTTAACTATATTTAGCCACTATAGATTATTTAATTTTAAGAAAACAGCCATCCCAATTCAACCAATCAGCATTAAAATAAATTTAAGCAGCCTGGAACAAGGCAGCTTGAAACAGAATATCACTGCTATGAAAAATCTACACTCACTCTTTTTCAAATTAAAACCTTAACTTCATTAATATGCAATGTATAAGGAACTACTTACATATATAAACTTTATATGGTTGCTCTATACATTATAACCATTAATGAAACAGATCCATCAACAATTATACTGATGCCAAACAAGTACACAAGTTACAAACAGCTTATTCAACATTTCAATTGTTTCCATGATACAAAACATTATACGAAAGAATACTAGTCAATAACAAAAAGAATGATTTCACACATTATATAAAAAGCAAAATCAAGCAATATATCGGGTCATCACGGCATAAGATGACCTCCAATGACGAGACCACAAGGATAATTTATTTTACACTAAAAATTGAATTTACGGAATTCAAACATTTTTAATCAACAAAAAACAAAATACAAATTTGATCAAAACAGTATATATACATGTATTTCAATTTACAACTATAAAAATTTAAGGTACACATTTCTATAAAACACTTAAATTGTCTGTTAATTCAAAATTTTGATTTAAATACAACAAGTCTTACAAATTCCAGGTCTATCATGATGCTACAGAAAAATAAAAAATTTAAAAAAATCCAATTAAATACATCTGTAGTCAAGGTGAATACACACCAAGGAAAAATGTAAATATAAGTTTATTTTCCTTTAGAAATGCATATATTTTCTGGTTAATCCTTGACACTGTAATATAAAAATAAGTGAGCAATCAGATGGGTCCAATCAGCAATTAAAATTATGAGGCCCGGTACACAAATTGCATCATACTGCTCAAAGCTATTTAAACCTGAATATCTGAATCAAATGACATTCCTACCAAGAGCATTTCTGGTTCAGCTTTTTTTTTTTTTTTAAGTTAGACTTAAGAACTCATACTAATAGCACTTTATCCTTCTTTAAGATACTTAATTTTTAAGGGGCAATCTCTCTTTGAATTAAGCAAACAAATATGTATATTTGTTTTCAACTTTGCAGAATAGTTTTATATAATAGTAGAGTACAAAACAATTTAAGTCCTGAAACAATTTTATATGTTTCATAATCACCATTTCAAAACAAAATACTTGCAAATATGCACACAAACACTAGGAAATTACCATTGGTTAGACTAACAAAGGATAAAGAATACAAATTTGGGTTAAGCAGTCAGATAGGTCCAATCATCATTTATATTATGAGGCCCGGTACACAAAATACATCATACTGCTCAAAAACATCAGTAACATACATCCATGTTACAAAACTACTAAAACAAATTACTTGCAAATATGCACACAAACACTAGGAAATTACCATTGGTTAGACTAACAAAGGATAAAGAATACAAATTTGGGTTAAGCAGTCAGATAGGTCCAATCATCATTTATATTATGAGGCCCGGTACACAAAATACATCATACTGCTCAAAAACATCAGTAACATACATCCATGTTACAAAACTACTAAAACAAAATACTTGCAAATATGCACACAAACACTAGGAAATTACCATTGGTTAGACTAACAAAGGATAAAGAATACAAATTTGGGTTAAGCAGTCAGATAGGTCCAATCATCATTTATATATTATGAGGCCCGGTACACAAAATACATCATACTGCTCAAAAACATCAGTAACTTACATCCATGTTACAAACTACTCGATTCCATTAACACCAAGAAACAAATAGACACCAAGAAACATAGGCTCATAGAAGAAAAGTTAGAAATAAGTAAAGGTCCAATTATCAGTAAAAAATCTAATTTCACAACTAAAAATTCAATTTAATGCACTAATTTGGTGATTACATAAAAAGTTAAAACTTAATATAAGGCTCATGCAGTTGTTTAGAAATTAATTAGATATTAATTAGAAATTCAGTTTTGCAAAACTTTAATATAAGGCAATCAGAAAATAGATAAGGTGACTTTAAAAAACAATACTTTCTATAACACTACTCACTCTTAAGGTAATAGATAAAGAATGAAAATTTAAACATACATTTAATGAATTTTCATGAGTGTCCCCTTCAAAATAAGAATTTACCAAAATTTACACTTTCATTACATTCTCAGAATTTGTAAAGAAAACCTTAAGCTCAGCTACAAATTATAATGTAGCATCTTTAGATTTACCAATAAAGTATAAAGAAGTACAAAATGTTTATAAAAAACTGTTCAGCTGTTTCTTATTAATTTGTTTATTCAAAACACCCGAGACAAAAATGAAACCACATGAAATTTTGTTTAGATATTATAAGGCTACTAAGAGATATCAAATGACCCGTTATACTGCATATATAACATATTTATACCATGGGTACCATAATTTAATTTTTTGAAAAAGTAAAAAGAGGAAGGATATCAATGCCTTAAGTGAAAAAAAAAAAGGATTTATAGACAATCGGCAATTAATTTTATAATTCATAAATGTAAATGAGTGGTTATATAAGCATGACAAAAGCCATGTCAATAGAACATACAAGTCAGAATTATAGCAGTAAGTCAGGTCCAATCATCAATAAAATTATGAGGCCCGGAACACAAGTCATCATACTGCCTACAGCTATTATTTTTATAACCACAAAGTCAAATAAACCATTTTCTAAAAGAAAATTACAATTCTACATATATAACTTTTACTTTTTTGAAATATATGAATCAAACTTAAATTTCTTAAGTACATGACAAGCAAAGAATCTTGTCTGAGATTTCAAAAACTTTTGAAACTTAAGTACCTGCCCTCAATTTTTACAATGTTTTTATGCAACAAGCAATGCATGTCAGATGGCTAGTGTAAAAGTACTGAAGAAAATCACATCAATGATACCCTTCCCCCCCACAAAAATATACCTATTATTTAAATAATAATAATAATAAAGTCATTGATTTTATAAAGTGCTATCAGGCCTTATTTCATAAGAAATTTTCACAACTAAAAAAAACATTAAAATACAAACATTCAAGAGCAGAACAATAAAATGAAATGTCATACCCAAAACTAATCTTAAACCCAGCACAGAACTATTTCTTTAACCGATATACAAAAAGTATCTCTTTTCAAAATTGAGAGGAAATAAGTACTAGTACATAAACAAAACAAAATGCTTTATTAAAGAAAACTGAAAGCTAACACACAAAACAAAATGTATGCATCTCACAACTTGACATGGCTTACAAAACATTCATAACTGGAAGTAAACAGAAATAACTATCTAAATATAAAAATGTATCTTTCTAATTGAGTTAATAACAACATATGTTATAACCCACCCATTCTGAAAGCAATTATGTACTTCCTTTTGACAACCACAGAATCAATTATGAGACTAGGTGCTTTTTAAGAAGAATCATTTCAGTAGACAAATTATATAATTTAATGTAGAGTTCAGCAATAGTATATAGAGCCTTAAAACGCAAGTACAATAAAAAATTAACTTCTAAAAACTATATATGAAAATAATCGTTTATAAAATTATCAACTAGCCACATCACTTGCTCGAATTTAAAAGGAGAAAAACAGCTAAGAAATGTGTACTTATGAAAACACACTTTTGATCAGACTGAATTTCAGAGATAACATGGAGAAACCAGAAAAAAGTTTTTAATGTTTTTGAAAAAGTTTGAAAACTATGTTTCAAATAAAATTATCCCAGAAAAACTGAAAGACCATCTTCTGAAAATTTTTACAAGGCAGCAATTGTTGCTTTAAATTTACAAAGATACAATCAATAGTTTTTCTTTGCATTAACTATCTAAACCCCTGCCTAATGTACAGAAGAAATTGACATTTCACCTAATGCTCAAGATCTACATCCTACATATCTGATTTACAAGTCTACTTGATAAAATCAAAGACCACCTACGTGTAGTGTTACAAAAATATTTAATCTATATGTAACATTTTTTAAAAACTTAAGCAGTTATCCTTCAATATATATATATATATATATATATATATATATATATATATATATATATATATATATATATATATATATATATATATACACACACACACACACATATATATATATATATATATATATATAATATATACATTCATTTAAAAAGTGTCAATTTTTCTATATGTAATATGAAATTAATGTATCTTTTACATTTAGATAACAATTATCTAAATGATTAAGAGTTTATTATACTTCCGTCACGAAACTATAATATTACATTTAATATTATAGTGCTCATTGGAAGAAAAGTTAAAAACACAAAACATTACGTATTATAGTATTGCAAAACCTCATTTATCTGACTAACTAGGACCATAGGAAATCCGGAGAAGGCAGGTAATAAGCAAATCAAATTCCCAAACTAAACAGACTTACTGTTTAATACGATAAAAAACTATATGTTGTAACAAAATTACATAGTATTGTTTACAAGATATTAAATACAAAAATAACTTTTCACATCATTTCTAACAAACCTAAGTCTAGTAAAGCTTTCTTAAACTCAACAAAAAGCATTTTATTACCATAATTCATTGTACAGTCTATTTAGGAACTGTACATTGAATCAAACTATAACGCAAATATTTGGCATACTTGTAAGTATATTCTTGCTATCATAGTTAAAAATTATCTAATGGAAAAGGTCTAGAAATCTGATCCAGATAAACCAGGTTTTACTGTACTAACAAATGTAATATTGGTGCAACTTTAGCCCCCCCCCCCCAAAAAAATTCAAACATTGACAGAATTCTCAACTCATCTTTCCTTTTAACATGTAAATATGATTAAGTTAATTCAAAGTACTACTGTGACTACTCCATGTTTAATATCAAGTGCTTATTTGAAAAATATTACAAAAAGACAACTATTCAGAACTTTTACCCAATTTATCACTAGAAAATTTGAATTACCTTTTACACAATGACATTTCCCCCGATAACCGAGAGAATATTAAAATATATATTATGAGTTTTCTGACATTTCTCAGCATTACAAGAAACATTTCAGCAAAGATATGGAGAAATTTATCTCACTTAAGGAGAAGAAATAGAGTAAAATGTTAAAATTTACCTGGATGCTAGAGTTCAGAGTTCGGAAAACATCATAAATTTGATCCTTAAAACCTCTTGATAACATTTCATCAGCCTCATCCAACACAAATATCCTAATGTGTTCTGTTCCTATTTTTTTAAAGAGACACAAATATTAATGTAAATAAAATAATGACAATTTCAATTCACATGCCTCAGAGTATCTAATATACAGTATTATAATCAGTAACATCTGTATCATCTATAACATGCAAATCAACAATTATAACAACAGATATTAGTTACGTCTTGTTTTCTAAAACCACATTAAATTAAATCATAAAAATGAAACTAGTATACTAAATCTGTGTTTACCAATTACCAAAACAGTAAACATCAGTAAACTGCCTTTTTCTTTTTAACAGCCAATTTTCTGCAAAGTTTTAAACAATTTTTTTGGCATATTTAGACTAAAACCTCGTTGACCTCGTAACAATGAAATCTACTTTTCTCTCTAAAAAGATGCAGCTGAAGTTATGAATATATGCTAACTATCAAAATGCATTCTTACCTATACCTTGAAACAAATACTTATGAATTTACTAAAAGGTATGTATGCTGTTAATTGAAAGATTGTATGATATAACCTTTATCAGAAACAAATTCTAAATATGTGCCTTTTAAAGTCAAAAACACTGTTTTTGTATCTTTGTATTAAGTTTTACTAATTTAAAACCTTTTATATTGTTTATTTTCTCTTTAACTTTTGGCTTCATACTTAGTAAAGCATTAACTTTTAACAGATGTTTTAGAAAAAATCTTAATAAGTTGCACAGAACCAAGATTTTATTGGATCAAATATTTATTTAAAAAGTTAGTCACAACAAAAGCTATGAATCTAAAATTTTTTAGAACTTAAATATTAAGCTACAACTAAGAAATCTTATGATACGAAGAAACAAAATACTTACTTAATGCTTTTCGGCTAATCATATCCATAACACGACCAGGAGTTCCTACAACAACATGAACTCCCATCTCCAATTTTCGTATGTCTTCTCGGACATTTGTGCCACCTATACAAGCATGACACTGAGCTCCCATATAATCACCAAGGGCAATCACAACTTTTTGAATCTAAAAAGAATTTGAAATATCCTTTCAAATGTAAAGTTAATACTTTAAATAAAGCAATGAGTAGTACAAAAATAAAAATTAATTATAAATAACTGCAAAGAGACAATAAAAAGCTCCATTTGAAGAAACCCTACAGGATGTTGTGTCCTTTATAAACTTTCATAATTAAGAAATTAAAGATAAAACATATTAAAGACAATTTCTTTTAAATAAAAACCATGATTATGTTTTTAAAATGTATCAATATACATAAAAATTTTAAGTGAAATTTCAACACTTCCTTCAGGAGACAAAAATCAATGGTATGAATTATGCACAACAGAATTTAATAATTAACAACTAGATGCCATATAAGATTTATAAAGAAAAGAAAAAAAATAAATTACTTGTTGCGCTAATTCTCTAGTAGGAGCTAATATTAAAGACTGACATTCTCTCAGAGAAGTATCAATCTGCTGTAAAATAGCTATGGAGAATGTTGCTGTTTTGCCAGTACCAGACTGGGCTTGAGCAATGACATCAAGACCTATGGAGAGAAAAAAAAAGGGGTGGGGGCTTAAAATATTTTTTCATAATTAGGGAAACACAGAAGGTTTAGGTCTTTTAAAAAATTAAAATAAACAACTTACCCTTTACACATGGAATTATGGCTCTTTGTTGAATTGCAGAAGGTTTTTCAAAACCATATGCATAAATACCCCTGAGCAGTTCTTCATGCAACTGCATATTATCAAAGTTATCGACAACAACATCATAGTTACTCTATCAAATAAAAAAGTTAGACACATTAAATTATGAAAAGAACACATCCTTAAAAAGGCAATACATTATATCTATTTTAAAAATACCTACTTATATTCCAGCTTAATTCGCATTTCATACACAGTTTAATGTTTTTAGGTTTGAGACCCAGTAAAAAAAGACCAAGGAGTATTAAATGTTTGAAACTAATTTTTTGCATTCTTCAATAAGTTGTTTGACATATATGCAAAGAAAACTTAAGTTAAAATCATATCTATAAATTTTCTATTAGCAGTAGATATTTTAACACAATTTTTACCACATACTTTGACCAGCATATTAGAATTTCAATAAGTTCCATATAGCATTAAGACTGTCAATTACTCTCTTGGTCATGATACCATACCACTTCTAATAAGAGTATATAAACTCAAACTTTTAGCAGCAATTTTAATTACCTGGGCAAGTAATTCTATAGCAAATATAAAGGTTGATTTAATGAAAAAATATTAATTTTCCTTAAGATTTAAAAACGAACTTGCTATGCAATATTAATAAAATATATGAACAGCAGTAATTTGTTAAAGTAAAATATTCAGAAGTAACCTAGCTAACAGTGTTTCCAGTTAAGTTTTAAATGTTCTACTAGAAGCCTAAATATTTGTATCAATAGTTTACAATGAAAAAAGAAGGAATGAAAGATTGGAACTTACGTCAACAGTTAATATACAAAATTAAACTCAAAGCTTTATAGGCTCATAGAAATAATAGAATTGCTCTACTTTTATCAGCAGATTTTGTGTATAGAAGAATACTTTCAACTACATTCACATCTTATGAGAACTTTTATTCTATATGACTTATAAACAGCTTTTTTTTTCAAGTCTTCTTTAGATATTCAATCAGACATTTAATTATGTGAACATATATTTAGCACATATAGCTAAAAATTAGAATTTTAATTTAGAAAGTGACACCTCAAGGGTCTTTCTTTAGAAGGAAATAGCCATTGTGCAGTATCAAAAGACAGTAATAGGACATACATACTTCCACTAAAAACAAAGACCTAATAAAACATTCTAGTTTTCATTCTTATACATTCTGCATATAGGTAAATAACTAAAATCACTCAGGAACGCATTTCCTCCCAACATATAAATTACAAAAACCAACTCTTAACAAATAGAAAAGTTTAAATTTGGAAATTGTTAATTTTCAAAAATTTTTAGGATTTTCAGGAACTACTGAGACCCTTAGAGGAAATACAACTTTTTCACATAGCATTTTAGAAAAAATAGATGATCACTAAAAATTTTCCAAACATCCATGAGGATCAAAAATTTAAATCAAACTATTTCCCACATTTTACCATCTTATAAGAATATAGAATCAAGTTATTTAAAACTATTCAATTTAACATTAAGTTTTCAAAAAAACCAAGCATCCCCTTCCAGTAAATTTCAATCCAGTCCTTTTTCAATCACCAAGCTTCCCAGTGACAAATACTGTGAAACTAGCCAGCCACCTCTTTTAATGGCCATATTTTGTTCCAAACTGATTAAAACTTCATAGAGCTAATGTTATGGAAGAAACCTTTTAGTCGACTGCCCCTCAAAACAACTACTTTTTTTCAGAACCATTAATGGCTACCATAGAGAAGTTTCACTGTATATAAACCCTAATGGAGATTCCATTACTATTTATATTTTAACACTTTAAAAGAACTTTTGGTACAGATGTAGTATACGCAACGAACGCCAAGGGGCGATTTTTCGCCAAATCTGAATGTTTGGCGGTTTTTATATTTTTAAGATCGGATGGTATTTTTTTGTGATAAGCTTTGTTTTACTGACCGCTATAGCCAGCGGAAGCTTTTTTTTACTGTACAACAGCCAGCGGTATGTAGCGAAGCCAGCGGCTGGGGATTTTCTGTAATGTTTTTGGACGGATGCGTAACGGAGTGA
The DNA here is from genome assembly GCA_907164885.2 of Dolomedes plantarius. NCBI lineage: Eukaryota > Metazoa > Arthropoda > Arachnida > Araneae > Dolomedidae > Dolomedes > Dolomedes plantarius. The sequence goes on along the minus strand of OU015492.1, from coordinate 31,207,935 downwards.
AGCAAGGGTATCTGAGCGAAGCGAAGATCCCATGTGCACCTACGAGTTTCATAAAGCCAGCAGCAAGTTTGTTTTCCAATTTATTGTTTACATTTCGCAGTTTAAGCCTAACAGGTCTCCGAACGGGATTTTGGCGCCAAATTGGCGATGGCCCGTTGCGTATACTACATCTGTTCCGAACTTTTTAAAAAAGCTAAAAGTAGAGAATAAAAGTTTGACTTACTTCAATTATCTGACTTACTTCAATGATCCCATTGGCATCCATTCCAGGTGGGCCATCATATTCTCGCTCTCTTTCACCATTACGCTCAAAATCAGGTCCATTTCTAAATTGAAACGTAACTTACAATTAGGTAGGCAATATGTATTAAATTGCATTAAAATTTTATACATCAATATTTAATAGCACAATACTTCATATTCTAAATATTTTGAAACTTCCCTGTCTCCTAATTATATTTCTTCCACTAAGAGGATTCAGGACAGAAGAGGGAATAAAATATTACCACCATTACAGCTGGACATTCATAATAACTTTCGCTATACATGGCTAATAAAATATTTCTAAATTATGCCTTGCATATGTCAATACACAGTTCACTAAATTTATCAACATATTTTAATTAAATTAAATGCATATATATTTTACATGATTGATGTTCTATGAATATTTGAAACTGGATACGCAACAGCTTTCATGGTAGTTACATATAAGAAAGGACTTCTCAAAGAAATACTGTCCTCTTAATATACCAGTACTCCATCAGTCCTACTAATAGATAAATTTTATGTCATGCTTTAAATGGTATTATGCACCTAATATTCAGAAAATGATCAACTCTAACACACTTAATGCATGAAAATAATTATAGTTTAAAGAAATAATATTGTAACATTTTGTTTAACACAGTCAAAAAAGTTATGCAGTTCACATTAAATTCCCTCCATATGAAATCTTATACCTCAATCCTTTCCCAATTTTTATGCTGTTTACAACATTTCTCAATTACTTGTGAGCTTTTTTTTTTACAGTCTATACATTAAATACATCAAAATATTTCTTTTCAAAAATGTCATTATTATAACTTATAAACTACTTCCACTATAGTTATTTAATACTAACACAAATGCAAATACTATGCAGATTTTAAATTTCACATTTCTAGTTTCAAGCAATGCCAATCGATTATATTCTAAACATGAAATTCATATAAGTTATTCATCTGACATCTATTCTTAAGACTAGGCAAATATAAATCTTAAAACTATTTTACTAATTTTTTCATATGTGAAACCAGGTTATATTACAAGTTGTCAGAGATATTTATCCTGGAAATGACTCATACTCAGATCACATGCCAAAAGTTTAAGCAAGCTTTATAACAGGTATACCAACCGAGATTTTCAGAATTGATTTGGTTTGGTTTGGAGCACTAGTTATTTTTGCTACACAAGGGCTAATTAGACTGGGACCTATTGCTTAAAGCAGATTCCTAGCGGCTACAAACACCATGCCAACAGTGAGACTCAAATCCATGGAATCTGGTACGAAATGCCAGCACCCTAGCCATTCGGCCATAATACAGCACTTTCAGAATTGAATATGGAAAAAAAATGCTGAACTTTAAGTATTACCAATTAAAATAGTTTTAATTTATATTTAATAACTTCCCAAATAACCATTATAAAATTATTTAAGCATAACACTTTGTATTTTAGCTTAGATTAACTCTCAAAACAAAATTAATGCAACGTATAAAAAAAAACCTTAAAATAAAAAAACCTATAGCGAGTAGAAAACATTTCTATCCCTATAAACAAGTGACAAATCAAAGTTTGCATTTTATATATACAGTGGACTCTTGATATCTTTTTTCAAGGGACTGATTGAAATGAACGATAAATGCAGAAACGTAACAAAGCAACATGATCGTTGAGATGGGATAAAATGAACGGCACATATGGAAAAACGATGGATAGAGATTCCACTGTACTGAAAATTAATAACTAATAGTGACATAATTTTTTGGAGGCTTAAGACCAAAATTATGGCTTTTAAAATGGTCTCCCTAATGATTTTTAAAATTCAGGCAGGAATGGCAAATATGTTATTTTAAAGCCTAGAGTTTGTAATTTACTTTATCGTACAATGATTATATTATCCAGAAAGTCATTTTAATGTCTCTGGTTGAAACAACTATTCCCTCTTTAACAGTAAGTTAACAGGTCATCGTATCAGAACATTTTCTTCAGCAGTTGAAAATTATTTTCCTTGTTCTGGATTTCCAATCTAGAGTTTATGGTATACAGGCATTTTTAAGATTCTTAATGAGAAAACTCCATTTGAGATTAAACAGTTTTATTTCCCATCATTTTTAAAACAAGGGAATAAACTTATACCTGCATTCTCACAGGTGCATTATAGATATAAATTTTAAGTCCATAAAATCAGAAAATTTTTATATAGAACTGATTCAGTGCTGAAACAAATTCCTTAAGACATCTTCAGATAAGTATACCTTAAGTTACTTTTCTACTATATTTCCTTTTACTGACGCTAATTAAAGCATTTCTAAGATAACACTAATCAATTCTTTGAGTAATTATGAATGACTTAGCTAGCCTAGGCACTGTTTTTAAATCATCAATTCATTGAAAGCTTTGTTTACAGGTCAAAACTGAAGGTCAAGGAGGCAGCAAATAACTTGAAAGTCATGGCTATTATTATCAGCATCATTAGGCCCCTAACTAAAATTGGAGAGTAAATGATAAAAAAAAAGTGGTACATTTTAACTACCAATGCATTTTTATCAACAGTAATATAACCATTCTGAAGATTGTGCACACACATCCTTTTGTGGGATGAAAATGAACACATCAAATATACATAAAATTACTGTTTGCCAACTCATTCCTGTCAAGAAAACTAAATGAGTTTAGCCATTTACTGTAGCCTGTGTGTATACCCGATTATTTACAGAAATATTCAAGAAAGTCACAGGCAAACCCAAAAATCTGAAATGCTGTACTTGTAAAAAATGTGCTCCTAATTTTTTTTTTTTTTTAGAACATACTTAACACAAATAGAGAGTTAAATGAAATCATTGCCATTCATTAAAACTTGGCAGTATTCAGGACTCGAGTAGAGTGATCTCCGGGCAATCATAGATATGCATTCGATGACAATTTAAGTTTTCGTAAAGCTACAAAATGGCCCACAAGTGTAAAAATGGTAAATCGTATATAAATCAAAATACCTGCTAATACAAAGCATTTATGTGTCTACATCATGAATTTCTTGCGGATATGTTTACGACTTGCACGTACACAATTAAGCTAACCCTAATGGAAATCATAATTTTCATTTGTTAACATCTCTTATCATATATGCATCAATAAAAAAAATTGAAACTCTCAAGGAATGTACTAAAGAGTTTTAAAAAAAGAATAGAATTTTAGTGTCACACTTATCTTCAGATTACGCGTTTTCACATTAAGCCTACTTCAGCCACACTGAAATGTCTACGATCTTGGTAAGATTACAATTTTATCCGAAAATCATATAATTATGTTACAAATTTAAGAGGTTGATCTCACAATATGATCGGTCTAACATAAATTATACAAAAAATTAACACTGACGTCAATCTATTTTATAATATAAAAAAATGCACGTGCTACTGACAAAGGGTAACGTCCGTCGGCCATGTTTCGGAATACTACAGAAAGCGAGCTCGTCGGACTAAGTTTTATCACCCGGACTTTTCGAAATTATACAAGTTTGAACTACATATAAATCTTATTACGGGATAAGTTAAGTCGAAACATTTTAAAATGCCATGAATTACGCTTACAGACATAATTATTACAGAAAAATTAATTTACCTATTTCCGTCGTAACTGGACATCGCGAACAGTATGTAGTACAATTTCAGAAAGGAAAGACCACTGTTGAGTTGCACTGAGGCTGAACTTCACTTCCATCTAAGGGAAAAAAAATCGAATTTAGTTGTCAGAAATTAATAAAATATCATCGATAACTACTACAGAGTATAATTAACTGAAAGTTTTAGAATATCTAAATGATAATATAAGGTTAGAAAAATTGAGTTTTTAAAATAAGGTACATTTAAAACGAGTGATAAAGAAAGCTTTTCTATCTTTTTGTATATTTGAAAATTTGAAGCTATAATGCATTTTAACAACAAATGCAACAAATATGGTGAGAAGTATACTAGGTGTCCATAGATATGTAAGATGTGTTCTATCACTCGAATACCACCAATATATTAGGGCCTTTTCGTAACGAAAAAATCCACGCCATCAAAGGGGGGAAAATGTCGCAACTCTATGATACAATCAGTTACCGTAGAGGACAGCGTCATTCTTTTCAACTCATCAACTCCTGCAAAATTTATCATCCCGACTGGTGAAACAAATCCTAATCACTCAAAGATCACCAAACTCTGTTGGTGAAACTCAGTTGTACAGCCATTTCCCTTCCTGTATTTGAAGAGGCCGGAAAGTTCTTTAGCGAATGAACATGCCTTATCTATTTATGTATGTTTAGAGTTCGTTCAATTATTACGTAAGCAATGAAGTGAGAAGGAGGTTCAAGGTATGTTTATTTTTCCTGACAATGTCGCAGAAGATGTCGCTTAACATTGACAGATCAAAACTATAATTTTAAAAAAATTAAGATGGAAACACGACTATCTAGTTCGTATAGCTGAACGATATGCCAAGGAGCTAATGTGTATTCATCTGGCTCAGAATGGCTTGACGAAGAAGAAGTAGGCAGCACGGGAGATGCGATTCACAATTTAAGTCAATCCAGTACAAATGTAATAAATAATTGATGATTATTATATGTGCAGGGACGGATTTACATATTTTTATGCCCTAGGCCAAAGCACCATTTTGCGCCCCCTTCCCTCCATTTAAATTTTTGACTTATAACATTAGATTTAATATACAGTAAGAGTTTTTGAAACATATATCTATATATATAAAAATGAATGTGTGTCTGTCTGTCTGTACTCGATAGATTCAAAAACCATACATCCAATAGCCGTGAAAATTTGGGAAATTATTAGGTATATCCCTAGGAAGGTTTTTGAAAAATTTTTTAAAAATCAGAGTTTCGGTTCTAGGTGCTCCCGAACAAATATCCCAAAAATATCAAAATAACATTTAATTAGTAATGATGTTTGAAATTCAGCCTAGCAGTATGACGTAATGTAATATTTACTAGATTCCTGCACCTGAGATTGTTTGCATGTGTGATATTATATTTTGTATTATTCGCGTGATATCATATTCTGTATTATTCCTACTTTACAATGACTGAAGATGGCAACTTCTATTATTTTTTATAGGATGGAATACGTTTGTAAGTTGTTTTTTAAGATGTCAAAAAACTTTTGCAATTATTAATACGAGAATAAATTATTAATACGTGAATAAAAAAAATATTGGAAATACGTTTTATTTAACCCCTCAATTATGTCACCAAAGCGAAGTGCCATTGGTCGATCTACAAATCAAGCAAAAAGGAGAAGAGAAGAACGAGCTTCAGAAACAAGTGAGCAGAGAAAAACTAGGCAAGAAAGAGATCGAGATCACACTGCTCTTGCTCGAGCTTCAGAAACAAGTGAGCAGAGACAAGCTAGGCAAGAAAGAGATCGAGATCACACTGCTTTTGCTCGATCATTAGAAACAAGTGAGCAGAGACAAGCTAGGCAAGAAAGAGATCGAGATCACACTGCTCTTGCTCGATCATTAGAAACGAGTAAACAGAGGCAAGCAAGGCAGCAAAGGAATCGAATTCGCAGGACACAGACAAGACGAACGATACATACTGATTTGAATTTATGTGGTTTCAATTACAATCCCCTTTACAATTACAGTCTTCATCCAAGTATAATTATTGGAAAAATGGATAAAAAGAGTACGTATTGTGGTGCTCAAAAATTTAAAAATGAAACACCAGGTATGTGCTGTGCAGGTGGAAAAGTAAAGTTACCAGACTTGCGTTCACCACCTGAACCATTATTAACTTTAGTATCAGGTGAAACAAGTCAATCAAAAAAATTTTTGAAAAATATACGCAAGTACAATTCATGCTTCCAAATGACATCGTTCGGAGCAACGAATATCGTTAGCGCAAATTATATGCCAACATTTTAAGTACAAGGGCAAATTTATCACCATGCTGGATCACTACTACCCTTGCCAAATGCTGATCACAAATATCTTCAGATATATTTTATGGGAAATACTGACGAACAAATCAACAGACGGTGTCAACTGAATATGAGTACTAAACGAGAGATTGTCGCTGAATTACAAAATTTGTTTGAACAACATAATGAATTAATTAAATTATTTAAAACCGCCATTGAACAAATGCCATCTGACGATTACAAAGTAATAATAAAGGCAGATAAAACACCTATTGATCAACATCGAAGACAATTCAACGCACCAACGATCGATGAATGGCAATTGTCATAGTTGGTGAAGAATTTAATTCTCGCGATATAATTCTTCATCGTAGAAATGGTGACGTCCAGAAAGTATCAGAAACGCATCGTTCATATGATGCATTACGATATTCCATTCTATTTTGGCAAGGAGAGGATGGATATCATTTTAATATTAATATGAGAAATCCTACAACTAATGTGGACATTAACTAAAAGGCCAGTGCTATGAATTATTATGCATATCGAACGATGATTCGTGAGAATGCTGATAATCATATATTGAAATGTAGACAATTATTTCATCAATACATTGTTGACATGTATGCAAAAATAGAAAGTGAAAGACTCCTCTACATACGACTAAATAAAGTCAAATTGCGTTCTGAAGAGTATATCCATTTACGTGATGCAGTTGTAAATGATGGCAATCTCAGTGAATTGGGAAAAATGGTCATTTTACCATCCACATTTACAGGCAGCCCAAGACACATGCATGAATATGCACAAGATGCAATGACGTATGTTCGTGCATATGGTCGTCCAGATTTTTTCATCACATTTACATGCAACCCAGCATGGGATGAAATAAAGGAGCTTTTATTAACTGGACAATCACCATCAGATCGTCATGATATTTTTGCACGTGTATTTAAACAAAAATTAAAATCTTTAATAGATTTTATTGTCAAACACCATGTATTTGGAGAGACTCGCTGTTGGATGTATTCCATTGAATGGCAAAAAAGAGGTTTAACACATGCGCATATTTTAATATGGATGATGGAAAAGATAACACCAAACAGAATTGATGAAATCATCTCTGCAGAAATACCAGACATTGAAATTGATAAAGACTTGCACGATATTGTCTCAAAAAATATGATTCATGGTCCATGTGGCTCACTAAATAATAATTCACCATGCATGTCAGATGGAAAGTGCACAAAGCGGTATCCTAGAGACTTACTTGCTGAAACTATTACAGGTAATGATGGATATCCACTCTATCGACGACGATCTACCGAAGATGGTGGAAAATCCATTAAACTAAAAGTACTCAACAATACTATTGATGTTGATAATCGTTGGGTAATACCATATTCTCCATTACTACTAAAAACGTATAACGCACACATAAATGTTGAGTACTGCAATTCAGTGAAAGCTATAAAATATATTTGCAAATATGTGAACAAAGGAAGCGATATGGCAGTGCATGCAGTGGAAAATACAACTGCTTCGAACGATGAAGTCACCCAATATCAACTGGGACGCTACATAAGTAGCAATGAGGCTGTATGGCGTATTTTATCATTTTCCATTCATGAGCGATATCCAACGGTTGTTCATTTAGCAGTAACTCTTGAAAATGGACAGCGTGTGTATTTTACATCAGAAAATGTACGTGCAAGAGCAATGTCACCACCGCCAACAACATTAACTGAATTTTTCACATTATGTAGAAATGATACCTTTGCAAGGACACTACTGTACTCTGAAGTACCAACTTATTTTACGTGGAATACATCAACAAGAAAATTTCAGCGTCGTAAACAAGGTAGAGCAGTACAAGGACACCTAAATTTATATTCCACGGATGCATTGGGTCGTCTGTACACTGTACATCCAAATAACGCAGAATGCTTTTACCTAAGATTATTATTATTCAATGTTCGTGGACCAACATCTTTCCAAGAATTAAAAACAGTCAATGGCCATGTGTGTGCTACATTTCGTGAGGCTTACCAGAAATTAAGTCTCTTAGAAAACGATGCTCATTGGGATATTTCAGTCGCTGATGCTTCAAATACAGTTCAACCACAGCAGATACGTACACTATTTTCCATCATACTAACTACATGTTTTCAGGCTAATCCAAAGGATCTTTGGGAAAAATATAAAGACTATATGAGTGAAGACATTTTACATCGCATGCGTAGAATAAATGCTAATCCCAACATTCAATTTACATCAAATATATACAATGAAGCATTGATTTTAATTGAGAATGTATGTTTGACAATAGACAACAAATCACTGACAGAATTGGGAATGATTGCTCCAAATAGATCTGGTAATGACATTTTCGATCGTGATATACAACGATAAACGCACTTCGATGTTAATGAATTACAAACATTTGTTCGAATTAATCTGCCGAAGTTGGTATTAGAACAACGAACAGCATATGACACAATTATAAATGCAATATCTAACAAGAGTTGTGGTTTATATTTCTTAGATGCACCTGGAGGCACTGGCAAAACTTTTCTTATTTCAATTATTCTGGCAACTATAAGATCACAAAATAATATTTCACTTGCTATTGCATCATCTGGTATTACAGTAACTCTTTTGGACGGTGGTCGAACAGCACATTCAGCATTGAAATTGCCATTAAATATGCTGGTAATTGAAACTCCAACATGTAATATTAGCAAAGATTCTGGGATGGGAAAAGCACTAAGATCATGTCAGCTTATAATATGGGATGAATGCACCATGGCACACAAGAAATCATTGGAAGCACTCAATCGCACATTTAAAGAATTGAGAGGAAATGAGCAGCTCTTTGGTGGTGCACTCATTTTGCTAGCTGGTGATTTTCGACAAACTCTACCAGTTATACCACGTTCAACACCTGCAGATGAATTGAATGCATGTCTCAAATCATCAGTGTTATGGCGGTATGTGGAGAAAATATCTTTAAAGACCAATATGCGTGTTCAATTACAACAAGATGAATCTTCTGAACGATTTGCAAAACAATTGTTAGATATTGGGAATGGTAAAATGGAAATGGACGAATCCACACACTGTATTACATTACCAGAAAACTTTTGTCACATTGTAAAATCCACTGAGGAATTGATTGCCAAAGTTTTTCCAAATTTATCGCAGAATTATAAAAATAATCAATGGGTTAGTGAGCGTGCTATATTGGCAGCCAAAAACATTGATGTGAATTTAATAAACTGCACAATTCAAAATGAAATACCTGATGAAGAAACAGCATATAAATCCATAGATACTGTTGTCAATCATGATGAATCAGTTAATTATCCAATAGAATTTTTAAATTCATTGGATCTACCAGGAATGCCACCGCATATTTTATCTTTGAAAATTGGTTCCCCAATCATCCTTCTACGAAATATAAATCCACCGAGACTATGCAATGGGACTAGGCTATCAGTAAAAAAATTAATGAATAACATAATTGAGGCAACCATTTTAAATGGAAAACACCAAGGGGAACATGTACTACTACCACGCATTCCCATGATACCAACGGATACTCCATTTGAATTCAAACGTGTACAGTTTCCTGTACGACTAGCCTTTGCAATGACCATTAACAAAGCACAGGGACAATCATTGCAAGTATGTGGATTAAATTTGATAAATCCATGCTTCTCACATGGACAGCTGTACGTTGGGTGTTCACGAGTTGAAAAACAATCAAATTTATTTGTTCTTGCACCAGGTAGGAAAACAAAAAATGTTGTATATTTACAAGCACTACTAAGATAAAGTTCACCATCAATCATCAAATATCATTCATTTCATGATGATATTTAATAATTACAAAATTATTGGGTACTTTAGGATTATTCCGTCGACCTGTCAACGCTCGCGAAAATACGCAAATCCTTTGGCGCCATCATAATGAAAAGCAATTTCCAAAATAAACATTCTAAACACATTAAATTTATTATGAATACAATAATATTATTAAAACACAATATTAATAAAAAGAATCAAAACAAAGTAAAAACCTCTATTTTTTTATAATTACACATTGAATTATTCTTGAATCTAACCATATATATTATTATCAATCATTTTGGCGGCCAAAAGTCCTTGATAGCTTTTAAAGCGCAAACAAACAAGTCATTATCCTTGTGCAGTCGCCATTCACGCACATTTTCTTAGAAGAAATGATTCCATACTCTTGAAAATATGCCACTGCACTCTCTTCGGTACTAGGCAAATTCTAAATTCGAATCATTTTGCAGCGTAGTAAAAAAAACAGTATATTTCAACACGCTAAAGAACACTAACTCGCGTAGTCAAGGATTACACAATAAATGTGATAAAATTTGCGGTTATTGGCGCAAAAGCTACCTTTTGGTGATAATATCGGGTTTGGCGAAAATGAATCGGGTTTGGCGAAAATGGTCGACGGGATAATCCCAAAGTACCAATTATTGTTCCATTGAAATTCGTTTGCAATATTGTTTAATATCACAAGTGAAGAAGCATGTTTATTTTACCATCAACTATGTATATCTATGTTTTGTACATATGTTATATTCAAATGACATATATGTAGGGATAATTTTATTGTTAATTTTCATTTTGATGTATTGTATACATTTGATCATTAATAAATTATGTTTGAGGTATAAAAACTGCCTTTTTGTTCAAACACAGCAACGTGTGAACGGGCACAGCTAGTACTGAATAAACATTTGAATAACATATTTTTAATAACACTTTTCTTCATAATTTCTTCTAATTTATCTAAAAATTACAATTAAAATTTTTTCCTTCTTGCTTTCGCCCATTAAAATTCTTAAATAGTTTCATTGAAGTCAACAGATCTTGTTAAATCTGCTTCAATGCAAAGAAATGCCAAGGCATTTAGTTTGTCTTGATGCAGCAAAGATCTTAAATGATCTTTGATTCTTTTTAGTGCAGAAAAAGATCTATAAGATCTATCTGCAGAGGCATTTGTGGCAGGTGTGCACACAAACATTCTCAATACGATATCAACATTTGGATACACTGTTTGTAATCCTCTTTCACGTAGCCTCTTGCAAATTGCTAAGGGACTTTTCGACCCAATGCTGCACTCAGTTATGTGAGATTTCAGATATTGCTGTTCATCACATAATGCAGGCTCCAAATCATCTTTAAAAATTGCCTGTAATTTTCTACCCTCTTCTTCAAGCTCAAGAGAAGTCAGTGACCAAATTTTAGTTATTCCTTTAAATTTTTGACCGAGCTCTCTATAAGCTTGTGACCTCTTCTCAAGCTCTGATTTGAGTTTGTCCACAATCGTGAAATAGGTATTAACTCTAAAGATATCACGTCTGTTTAAATTAACTTCGCCTTCACGTTTTTCGTCAGCTTCTAGTTTTGTGAAAACCTGACGCTTTTCATCATGCTCATAAACTTTCTTTTCAGAAATATCCAGAGCTTTGTTTTCATATATATCAAATTGTTCTCGCAGTTCTAACAAGAACTTTACGAGTGACTGAAGAACTGTGGCAACTTCTGAAACATCAAGTTCTACGTTTTGTACATACTTATTGACTTGGTGAAGTCTAATCAGCACCGTTCCCCAAAACGGTGCCATGAATACTGTTTCGAGCCATTGCAACTTCGTTAGTAAACCTCTAGCTTCTGCTCTTGTTCCTGATTTTTTACTTTCGTCACTTTCAAAGTATTTTAGAGCTTTTATGACTGCAAACCAATCTTCTTTTAATGCTCTACAAGCATCATATCTTGCCAACCATCGTGTCTTGGAGAGGCTTTTTGCGGTAAGGGTGCTATTTTTCTTCAATGCTTCCCACCTCGCTGTAGACGACGAGAAAAAATTATAAAGTTCTTGAAGCAAATTTAAAAACGATGTGGGTTCAATGCAGCAATCTATAACATGTGTGCCCACTAAATTTAAAGAGTGTCCTGCACAAGGTATGAAGGATGCAAGAGGAGAAACTTCAAGTATGCTAGCCTGAAGACCTGAGTAAACACCAGCCATATTAGCTGCATTGTCATATGATTGACCCCGACATTTCAAGATATCAAGGTGGAGATCAGTGACAGTCTTAATAACAGCTTCAAACATTTCATGGGCTTTGTGGCCAACGTTAGGTAAAAATGTTATAAATCTCTCAACAGGTTTCCCATTTTCTTTCACATATAGCAAAGAAAACGACAGCTGATCCACATGCGGGATATCAGGAGTTGAATCTACAACTAGGGAATAGTACTTTGATTTTTTAGCTTCATTAGCAATATGCGTTAGTAATTTTTTAGCTAGGAGCTTGATGAACTCATCACAAATAGTAGATGCGAGATAGGATGTCTGTCCACTACCTGAAATTTGAAAAGATATTTCAACAAGACATTTACCCAACACTAAAAATCTAAGTTTTTAAAATAATTTATCACAATTATCCCTTATCTCTCTATTCTAAAAAAAAGTAACTCCCGCTGAAGCAGCAGCAGCAGCAGCCGCTGCCGCGGCTGTCAAAAGCTTGTCACGCTATATCCTCCGAAACCGCTGGGGATATGGGGTCGAGAACGATACCAATAGATGCAGAAAAATGTGGGGAACAAAGCAAGACATGTATCGTCTTCGTCGGACTTTAATTTGGTTTTAATTTTATGTTTTGTGGGGAAAATATTGAATTTTTCATCTTCAGATCACGATAACTCGCCAAAAAATGATTGTAGAATTTTGATCTTTTTACAATCTAAGACTACAGGCATTTCTCTTTCAAACTAGACCTCATTTGTTTAAAAATATTTTAAAACAGACTAACATTTTCATCAAAAAATGAAACAGATTTTCAAGAAATATCGTCACATATGTAGATGTAATATCGATGCTCCTCGAGTTTTTATCTTACAAAGAAAATATTTACATCATCTGGAAGATGAAAGCTTTCTTATTCATATGAACTTCATTTCAAGTCTCTATCTTAAAATTTCGATTTTTAATTGAATTCTAAAGCTGATAATTCAACAGTGATGATTTAACAGTGATTCCCCTTCGCATGAGGGTGACAACAGTAAATGGATGAAAGCTGTTGCATTGCCCGAGAATCACCCCTATGTATCCCGCTATTAGCCCTAACATTGGAGCGAACCTAGGGGCGAAGTCCCTAATTATTAATATAAAAGTTCATTTTATAAGGGAGATAAAATGCATTTTTGCTTTTCAGCTAAAATTGATCGTTTCACGTTTATTCGGTAGTTTAGCTTTTAAAAAAATTGTTAAAATTGTTTATCTTTAATTGCTTTTGCTTTTACAGTTACTATATAAAATATCAATATTTTAAGAATTTATCTCAAAACACAACTCCAGATATGTATAAGAAAAGGTTACTTTACTCTAACAGAGATCGCTTCATTTTGGAAATTCATTTGCAGAGCTTTAATTTTAATTAAAAAAGCATACTTTGTTTTAAACGACCTTAAAATATGATAACAAAAAATTTATATATAAAACTTTTTTTAATGAAAACTAGTGATTTTTAAACGCATATATTACCCTAGGTTTTGGGAGGTAAACTTGCTACGGAACGTTATGTCCTTGTTTTAAATAATATTTGAGTTTAGACGAAGGTAGCTCCGGATTTTCTTCCACATTGTTTCAAATCTTAAAATTTTCCATTTAAAAACGCAATCAGAAAATTCTTAAACATAGAATATTATTTTTAGAACATATTTTTACATATTGACATATTTTGTTTTCATCTAAAATATAAATTTTAGAAGGTATAGAGCAATTTCCAAGCAAACTTAAAAAAAGTGTTACATTCATTTTAAGTTACTCACTAGTTATTAATTAAAAGAAAAGTTTGAACAAGAAAAAGCATGAACAAGAACACATAAAAATGTTGGTGCAAAACAATTGAACTAACGAGCTAAAAACAATATAAAAGCAAAATTCTCATATCTGTATTAATTGACATAAAAATAACTATATGGAATAAAAATAATTTATATTAAAAATAGCAACTAGCACACTAATAAAAGTTCAAAATTTAAAAAAATGTTAAATAGTTCTCTTTATAAACATATTTTTAACTTTTACATTTAGACTAAAAGTGTAAAAGACCCTTAGCTTTAAATGGCAAAAAATTGAACTATTTAAACAAACATAATGTACTTTTAATAACACTCGTATCTTATTCTAGATTATTATTATTTTTTTTTCTACTCGAGTCTTCTGTAACACAACACCCAACACGAGCCTTTTCAGTCAAATGACAAATGACATTTCATCCTTTTTCATAACGAAAAGTTTAGAGACCCCAGCCCAGGTTTAGCTTTACTTAACCAAATTAAAATCAAGTACACTCATTAAAAAAATCAAGCAAAAATATTAATAATGATAATAATAATAATAATAAGAGCATTTTTCAAAGCAAATCAAGTTAATATTAAAAATAAATTAAAACTAAACTCACCTTATAACTGTTAATATTGAAGACTTTAGATCTGGAAATTACACAATAGAAAAGGTGTTTGTTTAAAATAGCAAGAAATGTTCATAGGTCCAGATGAAAAAACTAACTGAAATAGTAAGCTCACACCAACAATTTATGTTTTGTATACTGCAAAAGGTTGACAAAGCACTCAGCCAAAATGAGCTTGCAGATCACACTCTAACGGAAAAACAAGTCTCTTTTCGTATCAAAACCAAACACGGGCCCTGCCCTTTAACCCCTTGAGGCTCCATCCGTCCTCCAATTCCCTCTCAACCGGGATTGGTACGCGGTCCCCTTAGATGTTCACTTTTGGGAACTCTGATTTGCCCGACCTATGGCTCCTCCCAGGGAAAAATTTAGAAGAAAAGAACCGACAAATATTTCGGTTCCCTTTGACAAAATTAACTGTCTCTTTTCTAAGACGACCCATTCAGGTTGCAGACACTGGCGGTTTCCATATAATAGTCCATTTTTCTTGAAAGAAACACCTTGCACAGAAAGACACCCTAGTCCAGTTTTCACACAATGATTCTTTCACCTTGAAACAGTTTCTAAACCTGGAGGGTGCCACCGTTCGTTATACCACGCTCCTTTGACAACGGGACGGCAATTACTGGACAGATGACGATGGGTTGGGAGTCTAAAAACTATTTGTCTTCTTATCGGACTGCCCCTGGTCTGAAATCTGTTTTTGGAGGAAAAAGCGAGGGCTGTTTGCTCTTTGTCAAATGTATCGAAAAATACAGAGGAAGTTCTCTTTAGTGAGGTTCAAGTCCGACTGCTTTCTGCAATCATAAACCCTTCAAATTGCAAGATTTCTTAACCTGCTTCTCGTTAACTCATAATGGATGTTTGGGAAAAGAATGAAAGAAAAAGAAAGAAAATATAATTAGTCACTTGACGAAAAGGTTATTTCAAAATGCATATATTTTCAAATAACATTTTTAGCGATACTAAGAATATATAAATAAATATGAAAAAGAAAAAAATGTAACTTTCTCATTTTATATCGATAAAAATTTTATAATTTGGTTGTTACTTCTTCAAAATTTACGCCCTCTTAACGGCTGCACCCTAGGCCATGGCCTAGGTTGGCCTTATGGGAAATCCGTCCTTGTATATGTGGGTTAAAGGGACTTAGTTGACAGATCAAAAGTAAATGATAGATTCTTCCATACCATTTCCCAGCCACAAAGTGGGGACCTGCCATGGCTAAGAGAGCGGCCTTCCAAGTTTCGATTCCCACCGGTGGGTATAGACCGCAGACGGCGGCTGCACCACGGACGTACCGGAACAACTCCCCCGGCGCCCCCACCCTAGAGTCACAAAGACAGTAAGGCAGAAGCAAGCCTCACTTAAATCTGCTGAAAGCGCCATTTAAGTGGCTAGACGAGAATTTAGTTTAATAACAAATTTAGATATAGAAAGCCGAAACTGTGTGCTCGAGAGGCCAACAAAAGTGGAACCCAACAAAGCTCAGTAATGAGGGTGGTGCGAAAACGCGAGACCAAAGATTGGAGAAAGCACAACAAACAGAAGAATTTTGCGGTATTGAAGCTACGACCATCTGGGAACCAACTCTACCTAAAGCGGTGACTGGTCAATTTTGGAAGCGATAGCGTACACTCCGGGCCAGTGTCTCGCTTAGTCAAATTAGATCATCGTCACAAGTCGTGGCCCGCCCTGCTATTCCCCGTAAAATGGCGTGCTCAAAAACTCATTTGAACCATCGCCTGTCCTCCGGACATTGACATTGACATTGACATTGACATAAAACACTATAGAGGGATCAGGCAGCAAGAGCTCCTTATCCTCAGTATCAAGGTTAGTATGTGACATAAGATTAACCGTTCTCAAGTTTACAAATAGTGTTGACAATGATTAAGGGAGAAAAAATAAATTAATTAGTTGAAAAATCAACTAATGAACTAGAACGAGTACGAGTAACCAATGAGGCATGGCTAACTTAAATGATAATGGATAATTTAAACAATGGATGAAACAAGAGATTATACAAATAAATAATAAAAAAAATTCAAAACTAGAAGACGGGAAATTTGGAATATGATTGGGATTAAAAACAAGTTAGTGGAAGTTACACGAAAGGGCGGTATGTCCGAAGTCCGTAAGGCGCGAGTAGCGAAATCAAAGAGGAAAGCAAGCAGGATTGGAATTTCGGGAATAGGTTATCAATCCCCTTCTCTAGCAAACAGCTGATCCGAGGAGGAATCGCATGGTAGAAAGAGGAACGATCGATAAAGAAAGATAGGTCAGAAACCAGAAGTAGCCAGGCTATTGTAATTTTGAATTTTGATAAGGAGGAAAGGAATTACGGAACAGGAACAAAGCCGTGGTTTATAACTAAAGTAGCCTTCGGGCGCCTAAAGCACTCCCTAGGATCATAATCAGGCAGGTTAGCAAGTTCTTCGTTATTAATTGAGTATATCCTATTGTAAAAGTTCGTAGCCAGATCTTTAATATGATGCCGAATTGGTTCGATAGCCAAGTCCCTATGAATAAGAGCGTTACGTAGGTACCATGGCGCCTTCCTGATACCACGAAGCTTCTTGTTTTGTATAGTTTGCAGTCTCTGGATATGTGTGTCAGCTGCTGAGCCCCAAACCGGAACAGCATACATCAGAATTGGGCGAAGCACGATCTTATACAATAAAAGTTTATTATCAATACTCAATTGGTTCTTATACAAGAGGTGAGCGATATACCTACGTGCCATAAAGAACTTTCTAATAATGTATTCTATATTTTTTCTCCAGGTTAGCCTGCTATCCAAGTAAACTCCAAGATATTTCCCCTCTCTCTCAAAGTGTACTAGATGATCACATACTGTGACCGGCGGAGGTGGAATCCTGTTATAGCTAAAAAATATGGCTTTCGTTTTAGCAGGATTTAGTTTAATTCTCCACCGTTCGAACCAACGTTCAATAATGTCAACATGCCTTTGGAGTTGCTTGTGCATATATTTAGTATTGCGATGCTCCGCTAAGATTGCCGTGTTGTCCGCAAACATGGCTAGTGTAGTGTGTGGAGAATGTGGGATATCATTAATAAATATATTAAATAAAACAGGTCCGAACTGTTTCCCCTGGGGAACCCTGAGGAACTCCAGCATTAATGTTACGAAGTGAGGAAATTGATTGTGTGTGACGAACTTTAAAGGTTCTTTTAAGCAGATAAGAGCGAATTAAGTGAATAATAGCAGATGGCATCTGAAGTTTAATTAGTTTATAAATTAGTGCGCTATGCCATACGCGGTCGAACGATTTTTCTATGTCGAAGAGAATTGCGCCTGTACGGAGATGAACGATGTTTAACAAAAAAGCAAAATGGACTGTATGAGCAATAAGAATTTAATAACGTGGCATTGTTTGCCAAAGGAAACTCCGCTTGTTGCAGGAGCTCCTTCTAGGACGGATACAGAGTTCGTTCTGATTCTTACATGCCGTTAGAGGGCGAAGTGGGTGGAGGCGTTACGTCATACATTATTGCGTAACAGCGCCAGTCTGCATCCGATTCTGGAATCCATCATGGATGTATTCCGTTACTCGGAGTAGCTGATGCGTAGTGGAATGGTGGGTTCTAAAGCCAAATTGTGCTCTAATAATGACATTGTTATCATCCAAGAACTTGTTAATTCTTTTACACAGTATATGTTCAACCAGCTTGCTAAGAGAGGAGAGTAAACTAATGGGACGATGATTTTTTGGATTGAAGGGATCCTCGCTAGGTTTCCTAATCGGTATAATTATCGCAGTTTTCCATGCTATTGGAAAGCACTTAAATTCAAAAATTTTATTGGTGACCTCACATAAAATGTTAACGTAATTTATGGGTAAGTTTTTATAGCAGAATTAGTTATGTTATCAATTCCAGGTGCTTTATTATTAGGAAGCGAGTTGATAGCATTTTGAATTTCAGCAGGGGTAGTGGGTTCAAGAGGTTCGTTATTGATAGAAGGCAGCCTATTGTTGTAAAACTGTCTGAAAATGTCGTCAACTTTATCAATAGCGTATGGGCAAAATACATTATGGTGGGGGGGGGGGGGAGAACTGATTTTCATAGTTTTCTGCCAAGGCCTCAATACGCCATCGGAGTGAGGCGGAAAAGGGGGTGGTGCAAATTGAACATCCACCATACTCGCCAGATCTCAATCCTCCAGACTTCTTCCTATTCCCACAACTCAAACTCGTTTTGAAAGGAAAGAGATTTGACGATATTCCTGACATCCAACGAAACGTGACGAGGCTTTTGATCTCCATCCCAAAAGAAGACTTCTTGCAAAGTTTCCAGAACATGTATAGCAGATGTCAGCGGTGCATAGTTATGGGAGGTGACTATTTCGAAGGACAGTAAGGTAACTTTCGTTAATATTTCATCTACGTTAATGTTACAGGACTATTCACCGAACTTTATTGTCAGACCTTGTATGATGGTTAATACATTGTATGTCTCCCATGCGATGAAATGCAGTCCGTACAACGCCTAGACATGCTGAGTATCAAATTATCGAGCTGGTCTTGGGGAAGATTACTTCACTCAGCAAGCAATGCCCTCCCAAGTTCCGGTACACATGTAGGAGGTGGTTGACGGGCTGCAACTCGTCGGCCAAGCATGTCCCACACATGCCCTATCGGATTCAAGTCAGGTGAGAATGCTGGCCATTCCATACGAGTGATATCCTCAGATTGAAGGCATTCGTTTACGATGTTTGCTCGGGGAGGACGGGCGTTGTCATCCATAAACACAAATTCTGCGCCCATAAAGTGAATTTATAATATTTTATGTAATTCGTTGTTTCATTTAAGGTACAAATATTTCAGAGAAATTTCAATTAATCCATACGGTATGAGGGGGGGGGGAATTATTATCGCACACGGGCGGCAGCTACCCTAGGAACGGCCCTGATCAAATAGTAACTAGATGACGAAGCCTCCCTTAAATGAGCTGTTTGAGTCGTCTTTCCCCTCTAAAGTCAAATCTCATTTAAGACCTTTTAGTGTTAAAAAAAAATCTCCTTCTTGAGATCTGTGCAACAAATTCTTGTGCCTAGAAGTCCCGTAACTCTCTGAACTCACATTGTAAGGCTGAGGTTCAAAGATATTTTAATCGGTCAGTTTTTATCAATCACCAGAAAAAAATTAGACGGGGATGATGGGCAAAATTGACAATTTTGGGGTTTTTTGAAAGACAGACGAGCACCACATAGCATTACTGAGACACTGAGGCGGTCATCATGTAGGGCTTTTATCACCATCGTTTTTCTCGAGTAGTATAATGAAAATAGGGCAACGCCAGAAAAATGCCGAATAGACAACAGTCCTGAGGCAAACATCCACAACTCTGAAAGGGACTTGGACAGGACTGTACTCACCAACGTGTGAACAAAAATTCGTGAAATAATAACGAGTTGTTACTTCAGAAGATTGCAGATAACTATTTCAGAATACACATTATGCGGCCAGAGGTGAGGTGGGGTGGGGAGATCAGTCAATAATTTCATCAATGTTATTTTTCGAAATAAAATTTTCAAATAATAAGAATTTCAGTTTTGGCATGAAGAAGGAAGATTCAGTCTTTTAATCATTTTTTAAGGGAGTAAAGATACATACGTACATACATGAATACATTCATATATATATATATATATATATACAGTACAAATCGTTTATAAGAACATCCAGGGGAATTTAAAACTGGTTCTTATAATCGATAGTTTTTATATCCGATAGATAACTTACAACTGCTGGAAATACCAAATTAATTGTCACATAATTTCTATTTACACCTGAAATATGACGTTCAAAAAATGGTTAAAAGGTTCAAGTCCAACAAAGGAAAAATACACTGCTCATTTTTAAATAAGTATGTATTTTTGAACTTTTTCAAATACATAGTTCTAAAAACGTTAAAAAGAAAAGTGAATAAAATTATGTAGCTATTATGAATGTACATACATAATGCAATATTTTGTTTTTACATGTTTATTTATTTTCTGAAAAATAGTCAGTAATATTTGGTTTGTTTAGTTTTTTTTTTAATAAAAATAATTTTCGGTTATTGCGGCAAGTTCTTTAACAGCTTTTTTTTTATCGCATCTTTCACAAAATTATCATTGCAAGCTAAAAATTTATTTAAAGTATTGATTGCTGAAAGCATTTCTTTTAAACTTGTTCAAAAGATCTCCTGAACTGGCACTGTCGTCAATATCATCATCTCTGCCAGAAATCTCTGCATTTACACCTGCAACAATATCGTCATGAGTTGCTAGAGCTAAATCTATGTCTTCATATTCCTGAAATGAATCTTGTTCAATTGGCAAATCTCGAACCCAGTCTTGAAGCGTTTCATCTCTAGCGTCTTGAGTTTTAAAAATGGGAGGATTTTGAACCCTAAGAAAACCAGCAGTAAACGATTCGATTTTTTTTTTGATTGAAGATTTCATGGTCTTCATAACCTTCTCTTAACTTAGTCCAAACTGTTTTAAGCCAGTTATCAGAAACTCCTGGTGGTACGGCGGCCAGGTGATGGCCGAATGGCTAGGGCGCTGGCATTCAGTTCAGATCCTGTGGGTTCGAGTCCCACTGTTGGCATGGCTGTTTGTAGCCGTTCGGAATCGGCTTTAAACTGTAGGTCCCAGTCTAATTAGCCCTCGTGTAGAAAAAAGTTGACCATAGCTTTCCAAACCAAACCTAGTGGCACGGCCTTCGATTCTCCCGAACATAATGGAATGCCGAATGCCTCTCCCGAAATCTCTGGATCCACGAAGTTGAACAAACGAAATAATGTTTTTAAAGAGCTTCGCAAATTCATTTGCTTTCGCTTGCAAAATCGGTCCGATTAAGGAAATGTTGGCACTCCTTTGAATCTTAAACCAATGCAAAAGGGCTTGTTCTATGTCAGCATGTGGACTTTTTCGAAGTTTCTTAATTTTAGTCCTTTTTTTTTTAGATAAAAAATGAATAAAATGGTTGAAGAACAACGTGCTGCTACTTCTAAATTAACATGTTCTTATAAGCGATTTATTTTTCCAGAAGCAAATTAATTTTAAGTCACTAAATGCGATATGTTCTTATTAACGTTGTTATTATAACCGGATTTTGTATCCATCATTACACATGAGAATTGGCCGGGAACTAATAATTCCGTTCTTTTAAGCGATATGTTTTTATAACCGGTGTTCTTATAAACAGTTTTTACTGTATATATATATATATATAAATATATATATGTATATATATACAGTTGGTTCTCTGTTTAACGACGCTCTACTTAACGACGATCTCTATTTAAAGACGATATTTCCCGGTCCCGGTCCCTCCGACGTAAAAAAATTCTATTTTAAGACGATCTTGTTTCTATTTAACGACGATTTTTTCTTACATGATAAACTTTTTCTTCAACATTTTATCTACTGGAGGGTTACTTTCTGTGGGGGAGTTTGGTTTCAAAAACAGACCCGGAATTTCCTTTATGTTTGTTGCAATCATAGACTTGTTGCAATGGAAAAAACCGGGGGAAGGGGAGGGGATTACTGTTTCTCGGAAGATCGAACATTCTTCCCTGGTGGATCAAATTTCTTAGTGCGGGTGTGGAATCACTCTAAAGTACCTACCATGTTGTCATGTGATTTACGAACTGTCCAAAAGCACCCCTCTCTCACTCCTTCTGGGAAGCACGTGTTCATGTTTAGAGAATTCATGGTTGGGTGTAGGAGCTCATTCCAGTACGAATACGAGGTGAGCAGAGCAAAATGGCATCAAAGCGAAAGCATCTTACGCTACACGAAAAAGTGAAAATTATTGAAAACTGGGAAGAAAGTGTTGGAATAACAAAAGTCCAATTCGCAAGACAATTTCAGCTACCCGAGTCTACTCTCAAAGGCATTTTAGCAAGCAAAGAGAAAATTCTTGAAGCAGCACAAAAATTTTGGATCCAAATCCAAACGGCAGAAAATTCAATGTGGCCGATCAGAAGAGTTTGAGAAGGCAGTCCTGCAATGGTTTCATCAAGCAAGAGCATCTAACATTCCAATTTCCGGAGTGATATTTAAAGAAAATGCTATTATTCTGGCAGAAAAGTTTCTGCCAGAATAATAATTGCCAGAATAAAGATTCTGGCAAAATTTTCAGGCTTCGGCTGGTTGGCTAACAAAGTTCAAAGAAAGATACGGGCTTGTATTTAAAAGCATATCTGGCGAAAGTGGCTCCGTAGATGAAAAGATAGTGGATGAATGGAAAATAGTGCTGAAGGGGAAATTAGATGGATATGATGAGAAGAACATATTCAATGCAGATGAGACGGGCCTATTCTACAATATGGTGCCTTATAAAACCTTAACGTATATGGGCGAAAAGTGTTTTGGTGGAAAACACAGTAAGGAACGATTGACTGTTTTACTGTGCACTAATTCGGATGGATCTGAGAAAGTTCCACCACTAGTTTTAGGCAAATCAAAGCAACCAAGGTGTTTTAAGAATATCACCAGGAAACCTTGGGAGTACCGCATTAACAATAAAGCGTGGATGACATCACACATTTTTATTGGCTGGATTAGAAAATTTGATGCAAAAATGCATCGAGAATAGTGAAAAGTTTTACTTTTAATCAACCGATGCACTGCACATACTCCAAATATCCCTGGACTTACAAATTTCACTATCCATTTCTTACCAGCTAATTGCACTAGCAAGTTGTAGCCATTATACCTGGGAATCATTCGCAGTGTGAAAGCATACTACAGAAAGTCTTTAATTAGGAAATTAATAAACAATTCGGCTGACAGTATAAAAATTAGAAAATTTACAATCTTGGAAGCAATGCACATGATAACATCAGCATGGAAAGAAGTTTCTTCATCCACAATAAGAAACTGCTTTCGCGTTGCTGGAATTCACAAATAATTTGTAGTGGAACTGCAAAGTACGGATGTAGAAATCAACGAAGATGACATTACCCCTGAAGAATGGAGAAGTCTTGTTGAAGATGAGGATGTTTCAATTCAAGATTTCTACAATTGTGATAAATATGTTTTAACAACAGATTTCAGAAATGTAGAACAAATTTATGAAGAATTCGTAAACGAAAACACAGTGTCAGACGAAGAAGGTGAAGTTGAAGACACGGAAAACGAAACACTGCCACCGTCTTACACAGATGCAATTTCTGCTCTAGATGTTCTCCAACGCTATATTACATCGAAAATGGAACAGTGACTCATTTAACATTTTAGAAAATCTGGAAAAGATAATAACGAAAACAAGGCGAATGAAGCAATCAACACTTTTTGAATTTTTTAAAACGTAATTTATTGTATTGTTTGTACTCTTTTTTTTTCAATGTAATTTAAAATAACTTTTTGTGAATAAAATAATGATGATAATAAAAATAACATTTTTAAACACGCCAATATAGTATTAAGAAATATATTGACAGTCCTAAACCTGTAAAGTGTGAAGGGAAATGTTATTTTTTCACAAATTCTGTTTAAGGACGATCTCTACTTAAGGACGATTTTTCACGGTCCCTTGAAAGTCGTTAAACAGAGAACCAACTGTATATATATATATATATATATATATATATATATATATATATATATATATATATATATATATATATATATATATATATATATATATATTTATATATATATATATATATATATATATATATATATATATATATATATATATATATTTATTTATATATATATATATATATATATGTAATGGATATATGTTTGTATATTCATGTATAGAGAGCAGATGGCGGGGGGATATTTTATACGTTTTCAAACGTTGTGCTCAGTCCCCGAAAGGTCTCTGTATGGATTTGTTGAGCTACGATACACTAAGTTAGTATGCCCCTAACATGGATACCGTCATAAAAGTCATTTTATTCAAACGTAAATTTTATTCAAAATGATCCTCATACCTGCAATTTGAGAAGAACTTGCGCTTTTCAATTATTAAGCTATTCTTCGAACGGAAAGAAAAAACAAGAAATAATAGACATTACAATTTTGTGTTAAGAAAGATTACCAAAGCCTTACACGATTCATTTTCTAGAGAGTAAAGAGAGATAGAAAAGAATAAAGATGCAAATTTTATAGGTGTCTGAACACTGTGCTCAGTTCCTGAAGAATTGTTTTGAGTATCTGAATTTACATGCATATGGCAATGAGTCACTAAATCTATTGAATAGACACTGTTATTTTATGGACATATGCGCTGATGGCGACTGATGGACTGAGTAAACGATCGTGCTATTTACTGCAACAAGGTGCTCCAATAAACATGTACTTTCAAAGTAGATTTTTTTCTATGAAATAGGGTAATTTAAACTTAATATAAAAAAAGAAGAGAATTTCGAAGAAAACTGAATATTCTACTGAGATGTCTTTCTGCATACCTACAAAGCTGAGCAACCATACCCACATAGTATAGTGGTCAGCGTTCTGAGCTGCCGAATAATGCTTGGTCGTTTTCGTGCCGCCCCCCTCATACGGAGGAATGCTGGATCAGCTACATGGTGCTCTCATAGTAAAACAGGCAGCAAAACTCTGCAGTTCTAAAGCTATGTCCACACTTTTGCGCTTTTACGTTCGCTTTCGCTTTCGACATGTCGCACGGAGAGAGAAATGTGAGGCATGCTCGGAGCGATGCGTCACCACCTGCAAATTCCAGGACAGCGCATGCGTCACGATAGAGCATGCAATATCGCAAGCGTATCCAACCCGATTGGATTTTCTTGCGGAATTTCATGCGTTTTTCTATTCTGCAAGGCAGTTTTCAAGCCAGTGTTCAGAAAGTCGCAGTCTTAGGAAGAAATTTTAAATTTTATTGATGATTACAGAAATTTACCGGCATTGTGGGACGTCAACCACTCCGCATACACAAATAATATTAGTAATACATTTAAAATAATTATTTAATAATAATTAATGTGCATTGTTTTAGAATTAAAACTAAATGTATTTTTAAACAAATCAAATTGAAAAAAAATTTGAAAACGTGTACTATATCATTGAAATTTTGTTTTTGAAATACAGGGAGAAGATTTCAAAAATACGCATCAGCTAATTTGTTATTATAAAAATACTGAATAAATTCCCCATAGCTTATCATAGGAATTAAAGACCCACTTTTGAAAAAAAATAGATGTTTTAGTTTTATAAAAGCTGGTTACAACCTGAATTCGCGTTTTGCGTGACGTATGCTAGTTTCTATAACACCATAATTGTCTGGCGATTTCTTTTTATGCTATTTTATACCTACCTATGTGTTGTATAATCTGTATAAGTTTCATTAATTTCTACGAAGTAACTTTTTGAGTAATCGCTATTTTTGTGACTTTTCCTTAATTTTTGATAACCAGTGTAATATAAATGTTCCTTTTATTCAGAAATAAATTAATATACCAGTGTAATTTTACACTATATATTTAAGAGATAGAATTTTAATAACAAACAATATTATACCGTTTTCTATTCTTAGTATTTATTTGGTTTTATTACTTCATAAACAAAGCTATAAATTGTAGTTCTATTTCTAATAACTTGGCATATAAAAAAACAGGTCATCTCTATATTCCGTATCACCAATTATTAATTTCTCTATTAAACTACATTGATGTAGAACCTACGTGTATAAGAAAAACCATCT
Organism: Dolomedes plantarius; assembly: GCA_907164885.2. Taxonomy (NCBI): domain Eukaryota; kingdom Metazoa; phylum Arthropoda; class Arachnida; order Araneae; family Dolomedidae; genus Dolomedes; species Dolomedes plantarius. Next base: position 31,181,535 of record OU015492.1, on the reverse strand, counting down.
CTAATCGATTACTCAGGTATTATGTAAAAAATATTATGTTTATATTTATATTTATTTTTAGTCTTCTCATTTAGATCATTTTCCCCTGCACGTGCACACACACACACATACATATATATATATATATATATATATATATATATAGGATAAATATGAGTAGAGGGATTATACATATTTATATACAGAGCACCGTACCAAAATTGTAGTCAATTCTTGTTGCACATTCCTTGTTGCTTTACGTAAAAATAGTGATCACTTTATAAACTCCGCGAAATCACAAGAAACGCAGCAGTAACCGTCCGACTCTCCCATCTTGTGAGGCATGAACTGTCGAACAAGTGTGGACAACAAATCTTGAGGCATACCGGGAAGCATGGGCTAAAAGCAAGTTGAAGGGAAAGACGAACCGCAAGTCGAAAGCGAAATCAAACTCGAAAGCGCAAAAGTGTGGACATAGCTTTAGGAAGGTGTCAAGAAGTACCTAACGTCAGAGAAAAGTGTCTGCCGTATTAAAAAAAAAAAAAAAAAAAAAAAAAAAAAAACTTTAAAGCTTACAAGAGCAGAGTTCTTCAGGGCTAGTCTTTGTTGCGGACCGTCCGATTTCGGCACCCCTTCCCTAGTTTCGGCTTTCATCACGTGACCGGTGGGGGAGCGGGCTATTTTTAGAATACAGAAAGATAGTTGAACTAAGATTGTGGTGTTGTGTGCAGTGTACACGCAAAGAAAAATCACCTTTGTTAGATGAATTGTAACATGTATATCTATATATATAAAACAGCTTGTCTGTTTGTTTGTCCGCTATAGAATCATAGACTGTTTCACCCACCGGGACCAAATTCGGCACAGTTAATGTTTAGGTCCCAAGAAACTTAAATCAGCAAAAACGAAGATTGGGGCTCAATTATTTTTTTTTAAATTAATTTTTTCTTAATGATTTTTTGTGCCCGTAAGAGGTGCGAGACCCCCTGTGGATGCAGACGTTCAGTGAAATCCGAACCTATCCCTCTTCCCCCGCGCGGGAGAAGAGGGGTGCGCGGGGGGTGAGAGCTTCATGGTAATAAATTTTTGCCGTGCCTAACTGACTGACTAACTGACAGATAACGCATAGTCCAAACCGTTGGACATAAAGAGCTGAAATTTTGCATGGTGATTCTTCTATAGTGGAGTTTATACTGGAGGGGTGAACTGAGAAAGATTTTTGAAAAATTCTTCTTCGATTTTTTGAAATTAAATTTTCAAGCTTTTTTTCTAATTTTTTTAAGTTTGCATTTAAAATGATAATCCGAGGATTATAAAATTTATATCACGAGAAAGATCATAAAAATTCCTTTAAAACGAAATCTTTTTCGAATCGTTACCTCCCTTTTCGGATTTTTGGTGAATTTTTAAAGATTAATTATTAGAATTTAATTTATGAAATGTTGATCACGTGGTCTCTTTTCTTTTTGTGATACTTTAAATTATTTTTGCGTTACGTGCATAACAACGAAATAAATTGACAAAAGAAATATTAAAATACGGTAAAAGATAAAATTTAACCACTAGACTAACTGAGATGGGAGTTTTTTAAGAATGCAGTTCAAATTAGTATGTTTTAACACAACTTTCCCGGCTCTGCTTTTTGTCCTTTGTTATTTGCAGTTTTTCTCATCGCTTGAACCGATTTACAATTTGCTTTTTCTACGGTTTTTGGCCTTAGGAAAATTAAAAACCGATACGGATTTTGGCCTGTCGACAATAAAAAACCTAATCACCAAAGTAAGGAAAATAGGCTTCATGTGAAATCGCGCCTTACTTTGAATAAATAAAAGGGGCATCTTTCACTTTACCTCTTGGGTGATGTGGAAAAAAGTGCGTCTCTTGGGTGATGTGGAACAAACTGAGCTTTTAAGGGAAAAATAAATAATAAAGGCAAATGTAAATTATAAAACTTATTTCTAATTAAACAGTGGATCAAACAAATCTAATTAAATCTAATTAAACAGTAAACTTATTCAATCCAAACGTGCGAATCACGCAACACTGTGTTATTAATTCTCAATAAAATCAGACGTATAATCAGACGAAGGTCCGCAAGCTCAAAGTTTCTTTCTTTCTTATTGTTTGTATATCGTTTCAGTAGAAACGCGCTAAGCGCATTCTGTCTGGCTAGATGAACATGAAGAGCGGGGGTTGCAGCCCAGTATTTTTTTGATGGAATGCATCAAAATTTTTATATCTATATATCTACCCGGGCATCGCCGGGCAATAATGCTAGTAATTATAATATAGTTTGTGTTTTTTAGAAAAGAGTGCACCTATCGCGTCATTCTTGTGTTTGAATTCATTTATACCTAGTAATAAAATGCTGATATTAATCGATGATCAGAAGCGCGGGCAAGCTTCTGAGATCGAAACAGAAGCTGATAAGTGACTTTTTCGATTTGTGTTGAATCTGCCTGCTAAGTAACAGTCTTAAAGCACGAACCCTCCGAGCCCCATTGATTTTGTCTAGTTTTGACTCAACTGCAAAGAAGCATGTCCAGAGGTTTATCTTTTCCCCCCCGCCTTTGGCAAGTCCATGTCTCTGCGCCTTGGGCAAGTCCGTGGCGACAGTGTTTGTCGTCCCAAGGGCGCCCTTCTGACCACGGCACCCTTGGCAATAGCCCCGATGCCAAGGCGTTGGTACAATACTGAGCATGCCTGTATTCAAGGTTGAGTTGGGACAAACTGTTGTGCGTCTGGCATACAGACCAATTTTCCAGTCTCCTATTCCTACAAAACTTTGTCTGGATGCAGTTACGCCTGCGGCGACTGTCAGGTCTCCTGGGAGTTGCTTAGTAGTTGTCATCAAGAAGTATCATCATAGAACAAATGCTAGATACCAGTCACGTATAGTTGGTTATGCATTCAGATCTTTGAAGAGTTGTGTCTGAGACCGTCCTGACTCCATCCTTCCGAAGAATCGACTTTTGATTTTTTTTTATTTATTTATTTAAAGAGAGATCAGTTGACTCTCCCCCCCCCCCCCCCAAAAAAAAAAAAAAAAAAAAAAAAACTTTTAACTGTTTAACAATGTCAATACCGCTTCTGGGGTGAAGAAAGTAGAATGAGAAACGTACACTCTGTGGCCAACCATATTTATGGTGCTGCGATAAGCTAAATTTATGGCGTTGCTGATTACACTCTTAGACGACAAAAAAAAGGACGCACCAAGAAGGGGTAATGCAAATTGTACACGAATTGATATGCATGCAGGTTTCGAAGGAGAATGCAAAATTTTAAAGTTTGGCGGCCAATGAATGAACATGTGATGCTGCAGCGCATCTTAACTGCGCAACTGGCAGGATATTAAAGAAGAGAAATTTCGATTCCAGGTCATAAATTCTTTGCGAATTTCATTCCGTGTACTCGGGTAGACAGTAACTATGCCTCGCATACAGGTGCGCGAACAATACGCGCAGATGTCAGCATTTGAGAGAGGACGTGTAGTTGGGCTCAAAGAAGCCGGTTGGTCTTATTGGCGAATTGCTCGACATTTGGATAGGAGCGATGCCACTGTTAGACGATATTCGCAGGAATGGGGGAACCATGGCCGAACACAGAGTCAAGAAGGAAGCGGTCGGCCTAGAGAAACGACAGAACGTGAGAACCGAGCAATCGTCAGAGCAACACTCACAGCCCCCGATTCATCGTTATCATCGATCGTATGTGCAACTGGTACTTCAGTGACCGCAAGGACCATTCATAGGTGGCTCAGAGAAAGGGGGCTGAGCCCACGGCGCCCTTTGCGCCGACTACCATTGACCTCTGTACACGGACAAGCCCGTTTGCAGTGGTGTCGGGCACATTCGACCTGGAATGTCACTGACTGGAGTAGAATTGTGATGCGTCCCGCTTCAAATTGAGCCCCGATGCCCAGCGAATGCAAGTCTGGAGACGCCCCGGACAGCGGTGGGATACCAACCTGACTGTCTCCCGCCATACGGGCCGACAACCAGGAGTGACGGTCTGGAGTGCCATTTCATTTCATACCAGGTCCCATTTGGTTGTCATCCGCGGCACCCTTACAGCACAGCGATACGTCGACGATTTTCTACGCCCAATTGTGTTGCCCTTCATATCATGCCATCCTGGGCTTACATTTCAGGAAGATAATACCCGCCCGCACACGGCGAGAGTTTCTACTGTTTGTCTTCGTGCTTTCCCAACGCTACCTTGGCCAGCAAGGTCTCCGGATCTCTTCCCCATTGAGCACGTTTTGAGCATTACGGGCAGGGCCCTCCAACCAGCTCGGGATTTTGACGATCTAACGCGCCAATTGGACAGAATTTGGTACAATATCCCGCAGGAAGACATCCGCCACCTCGACAAAAAAATCAATTAATGTCAGGCCGAATAACTGCTTGCATAAGGGCCAGAGATGGACTAACGCGTTATTGACTTTTTCACTTTGGGAAGCTCTTTCTCTTGAATATATCATAGAATTTTTCTCAAATTGTAATCATTTGTTTTTTCTGTACATGTACATCACATTTACCGATTTTCGTCCCATTCGGATAACTCCTTCTTGGTGTATCGTTGTTTTTGTCTAAGAGAGTATTTACGCATGCACCACCAACTGGTAAAATCTGCAAGTTCAGAAAGATTGATTTAGATGCGTTGGTAATCTGCATGCGAACTTTTGCCGTTCTGTTTGCGTTAACCATTTATTTGTACGTTTTATGAATTGTACTTAACTTATTAATTCCACAGTATGTACTATATGTTTCTCACAGCCATTTTCATTCTTTTTTTTTCACATTAAACGTTTATAAACAGAAGTTTACTTTTTAAATAATCTCCATAGTAATGCAATGCATATTTGAGTTTGCAAAGATGCCTTTATGTTAGCAATGGTGGTAAAATGGCGCACAGAACGTGTGGACCATGAAACTATAAGCTCTTATAGCTTCACGGTGTTCACATTCCCAAACATAAAATTAAGAAGGGTGAAAATTCCCAACGCGCAAAAGAGAAAAGGTAGGGGAAAAAAAAAAACAAAGATTATCAAAATATATCAAATAAGGAGAGAGGCCCAAAACACTTGACCAAATAAAATAAAAATGAAAAAATATATACACAATCGAGCCTCCCAAGCTTGATTCATTTAATGAACAAAACATGTGTTATTAACCAAACAGTCAGCGTTACGAGTTAAGAACAAATATTTCAAAATCATCTTGTTCAGAAATTGGATGAGGTATGACTCTAAAAAATAATGAGCTTACGGCCTGTAAGGTAAGGTAAGGTAATGAGTTTTAGGAGTACCTAGCGCAGTGGTTCCCAACCGGTGGTTCGCGGACCACAGGTTGTCCGCGAGAGCCTCAGGAGTGGTCCGGCACCACATGTAAAAAAGTTGCCAAATAAATGGGGATTTTGAAAGCAAATTCATTGAACTAGATGGGCCGAATATATCCGATGACTATCAGGTGTTGAATTAAAATTTCTTAAAAGTTTAACATAATTATTTTATTATTTGAATATGATACATTAGAATGTAAGTACGTAAATCCTGTATCAGTTTTGCCTGAGGGATATTCTATACCCCCATGCCCCTCCCCCCCCCCCCTCAAGTCGGTAGGGGTTGGTGGTGGTCCGCACACTGTTTGATTCAGTTTCTGGCTTAGTGGTCCGCAGACTTCCACGGGTTGGGAACCACTGACCTAGCGGGATAAAGCTTACGGCCTGAATCCCAAGAGTGGTAAGAGACAAAATACCCCACATTTTTTTTTAACACAAAGCTCTTGTGCTCTTTGAGTGGAACCTTGAGATGATCTTCTCTAGTTAGGTTAATGAAGCCAAGGCTACATTATTTAATGAATAAATTAAATACCTGACTAATTCGGGTATTTTCGCGTCCTTTCCTTGTTTCTTATTTATTTTTTCCCTCCTCTCTTTCCTGTTTTACGGGTTGTCAATTTCCACCTTTCTCAGTTTTTTTACTGTAGAATAAAACAACATCTTCGGCGTGTCATTATGCCGCCACTGATCGCACTGTGGGCATTTTCTGGATTAACATCAGATATTAAAGCCGTGTAGGTATTTGGAATTGGCGATTAGAGTTTCTTACTGTTAATTTATCGAGACCCTTTTTTCCTTTCAAAATTTCGTTGAGCCATCACTTGAACTATCTTTTGTACAATGAAGAAGCACTTAAAAAAAAAAAAGGAAGCAAGATTGTATTCCTTTGAAAAAAAAACTGGTGAAAAAATGTCCTTTTTGATCGAAAATATAAAAATAATTCTGTCGAAAAATTCAGACACTAACTATCAATAAAAACTGATGCTACATACCTGAAAATGTATGGGATATCGTAAATTTAACTTTTCTGAATATGATCTAATGTAGTATAATTACAAGATAAAAATAACTTTTTATATACCATGTTTTTAAATTTTCTGTTGAATCATATAAACTTGACAATTCTATGTATTGATAAATACTTTTTAAAATTTTTTGATGAATTATCCCATCAACTTGAAAGAAAATGAAGTTAATAGGAAGTTAACTTGCGTTTGACTTTTCGTTCCCGTCCCGGCCTATAGCTGGCTACACCAGTCTACAAAGCAAAATTAACTGAAAAAGAATTCAATTCTGCTTAAAGATGGCTAAAAGTATTAAAATAATGCATTGTCATCGTGTTCTGAGCTATTCTAGAAGTTTCAAATGTCTAGCTAGTCGGGAAGTTAGTTAAAAATCGATTGCAAGATTTGTACCGGACAAACACACACAAGCAAACAAACAAACAAGAAAGCGAGTTAATAAAAACATGGTAATAAATAGTGAATCTGTCTTGACACTAAATCATCTATAAATTCCCCAGAGAATAATCTATATAAATAAAAGAAAAACTTCGTCTGTCGGCCGGTCGGGAACAATTCCGGGTAGACCGTTTCCGGTATGGCATCCGTTATGAAATTTGGCCATGTTTGAAAATGTCGAAATCGATGTTTTTTTTCCATGAAAGTACACAAATGTTACATATTTGGAAAGAGCTTTAAAAACTGATAATTTTTTCTCCGTACACTCAGTGCCCGCTCTAGGGGCGGGCAATCCGTACATTTGTCCGGGGCGCCATTCTGGCTGTAAGTGTGAGAAAAATTTTGATGTGTTAAATGCCCAATTAATAGAAAATTTCATAAATCGATTTTTTCGTTCGCTGAAAATTTACAGTGCGTAGCGTATTTATATTGTTAATGTATGTGGGTCAGGATAATCGTGCGGTGATTAAAAATAATTAACTATTATAAACTACACTAACATTTAATGAAAACTTATTATTTACAAAAGATACTTACAAAGAAGCGTCGTTAATTAATAACATAATAGGCTGATGAACATTATATAGCAGTCGTCTACTGCTGTCAGACAAACGCGTCATAGTTCGTCTCCGTCAAACCACACACTGCTTGGGGTTGCCAGATCTCGTCATCTTTAGTGAGCTGGAGCGGCGCAGATAGTAGTGTCGTCTGGTGCAAAATGCAGGTAGCACAGACCGATGTAGGCTTAATCACCACATGTATAAAAGCTAAAAATATTTACAGTATTATTGAAAAATTAACGAAGAATTTGTAAAGGACGCTGCTTGAATTTGTTTGAACATACATATACTTCTTTGAACAGCATTAGGACGCGAGCTCAGCACTTCTTTAACTTGTGTTTGAACATGCATAGACTTATAACCTCTAGTTTATTACCTCTAATTATAAAAGAGCGGTTTCATTACACAATAGCATTATTCTTGCTTGTATTCTGTTGCATGATTCTGTTAACATAAATGGGGTAGAACCAGCAGAGGAAATATCAGCAGTATCTGCGCTTTTGGGTAAAAAAAAAAGAAAGCCTAAGCAATGTACTGAGCCTAATTATAAAGTTAAATTTTGCCCCAAACCTTACTAATGTTTTAAGAATATTGCTAATGATACCAATAACTGTAGCAAGTGGCGAAAGGAGTTTCTCTAAGTTAAAATTAAGAAATTTTTACATTCGACTATTGCACAAAATCGTCTTTATGGTTTGACCATTTTAGCAATTGAGCATGAAATTGCTGATCAAGTAAATTTAAAAGATGCAATAAAAAAGTTTGCAGAACTGAAAGGAAGGAAAAAAAAGTTTTGTGATTTTAGCGTAGTTGATGTTACCTTGTTTTATCTTCAAAATAATGGCATTTTGATTGTTTGTGCAATAATACACATTTTTAATAGCATTTAAAAATGTAAAAAATTATATGGTTATCAATTTGTGGCTAGGTACAGATATTTCTTAATTAATTTCTACTGTTTTGTACTGCTTGATTAACAATGTTATGTTATGTTTCTTTCTAAATATATGCTTTTATTAAAATTTAAATGAATTATTTGATTTTTACTGAAAATAAAAAATATGTACGTACACACACACACACACACACACACACACACACACACACACGCACACACACACATATATATATATATATTCTTAAGGGGCGGCAATTTGTCTTTGTCCGGGGTGACGTAACCGCTAGAGCGGGCTCTGCGTACACTTATCTGTTACTTTAATAGTTTTAGAGATATTTCAATTCTAATCCTTATTATTTTCAAAAGGCACTTCGAGGCTGTAAATTTCTTGAAACCAGTATTACCAAAGAAATACATTTCAAGCAGAAGGTTCAAGCAGAAGGTCTATGGAGCAAAATGAAAAATAACACTGAAACCGAATTTTTCTTTACAACCGCTGTTTTAGAATGGTTGCAAACAAATGAAGTTGTTGAGCGTTTCAGTGGCTCAATCGGTTGAGACGATTACGTGCCCTTGGTGTTACAAAATCGATTGAAAAACTCACACACACGTTACTCTCTTGCAAAACTAAATGCTGTTCATGAAATTCTGTTGCTCTTCTTTGGAAGGGGAGGGCGGGATTTCACCTTTGGGAATAGAGGTGCTTTGAGTTAGAACAAGCTTGTAATGGCCTCTTTTTATCTATCGATTTTTCAGGCTATCAGGGGAGGGGATGGGGGTCTCACAATCTCACGTTGGTTTTGTCATTGTTTAGTACTAAGAAAATTTCGATAACTAATTTTTGCTAAACCATCTAATGATCTAATGCTGGGTGGTTAATTGGGTTTTGTACCGTTTAAAGTTTTATAAGATTAAAGTTAAAATATTAGCAGGGTTTCATTACTGATTACTGATTACCCATTACTAATTACCCAGGTTCGTTTTAACCCCAGCATGTAAATACTGTAGAAAAGATAGACACAACTTAAATGTTTTATAAATGATGAGGACCAATATTTACAAATTAACAACGAATATTTATTACACAAATAAACAGTTAAATTACAGTATTAAAATGATTATTCTTCTCATAACTACATGAATAATAAATAATGTGCTAAAATGATTAATATTCTTTCAAATAACAAGTTGGGTCCTCACCGGATTAACATGTAAAGGTATGTATCATTTAAGGGATATTTAATTTAAATTTAATTAGAAAAAGATTGTACTGCCAAACAACAGAAGTGCAAAGACTGACTTACCCCAAAATTGGCTTGCTAAGGGAATTGTTATGGGAAAACTGACGACGTTCCATCTTTGACGCAGGGCGGCTCAAGAGCCCAAACCCCAGAGCGGGGCCTAAAGGCCACTCACTCTCTGCGTCAAAATCCCGTCTATGTCTCTGCACTCTCTCTCTATCTCTATGTGTACTCAAAATCTCATTTCTACCTCTTAATATTCATCTCAACTTTTTGCATATATGTTTCCACCTTCCAATCACAATATTTTCTTCTCCATATAAACTCCACCTACGTCTTAAAACCCTTTTCTAGTCGCCCTAATATTTCTCTTTTATTAAAATCACACCTCTCATTGGACCTATACTTATCTTTCACATTTTCCCCCTTTTCCATTCTACATTTTTCTTATATTTTATTTTCTAACACCTGGTCAGTTTTATAACATTTTTCCTTACCATGATCCGACAATACTGCTACCGTTGCGTAAATTCCTTTCAATATAATCCTTATTCTAAGGGGCTTTTTTCGACTAACGCAACTCTTTTATCATGGGGCTTTTGACTAACCACGATTCTAACTTTACTACCGAACCTTTCTTATGGGGCCTTTATATGGGAGCGGCGGCTATTTCTAAACTTTCCCCTCTTTACCATAAATATATTTTTATTGCGTACATTTCCTTTTTCTAACAATCTTTTAAACTTATGTAAAATGCCTTTTCTTATGCTGACCACTACAACCGCCTAATTCCTGAATCTACCCTTCCTCTGCGTATCCAATTTTTATAGCTGACCCTTTTCTTATTTCTTATTCCCCTTCACAACGCTTCACAATGGATAAAGGAATCTTGAAATGGCTTGCAGCTTTTAACAAATCTCCGAGAAACCTTTTGCTGGCTTAAAGAGCCAGCACTAAGAATATAAAACCTTAATTAAGTCAATATACTTGAAAGTTATAAAAGGCTCGATTCAAATCAAGATTTAATTCAGCTTTCATCCTGAGCAGCAAATTAAAAGAAAGCTTACACAGTAAGCCAAGGCAGGTAAATGGTTCCAGTGGTATGCGTGGTGTAGCTTCAGTTAATGGATTTTAAATGGAAACAACTCTCTTACCTTCCCTCGTTTCTGTTTTACATTCTGGGCTCCTTTAAAAGGACAGCCCCCCCTCCCTAAATAAATAAATAATTAAATAAATGAATAATAAAAATATAATTTTTAAAATAAATGAATGAATAAATAAAAATAACAAACACAGAAATTTTAGCCACTAGTTGAGATTTGAAGATGATATTCACTAATTTCTTTCTCACAGTCCAGTGGGTTCATTTATCATCAACATGGTATAAAAGTAACTAAAATCAATATAAATAATATAAATCAATGAGTTACACGATCATATCGAAGTTATTGTCAGTTCTCGAATATTTTCAAGTGAAAGATTTTTATACTAACCTTATTTATTCACGCAATTTCTGTTTAAAATTCAGTCCCACCCTTGATTCAACCTGAAATTCGAAATTAAAAAAATGGTCACGCCCTGCCCTCGAGAATTATTTCACTCAAACGATCGAACCTGCTTTAAATCAAACTTCCTCAAATATTTTCCTTCCACGAAAGAGCTCTTTGGAGATGCGTAAAATGTACTCTGTTATTCTACTTGCTTGCTATTTGAATTTGTTGCATGCAGCAGACATGTAATGAGATCTCTCGTAACTCGTGCTACCCGAGTGTCGCTCATTGCAGGGTGCCCTGAAGAATGTGTAGATAACAATTTAATTTTCCAGGAGGAAATACTGAAGCTGAATCAGAGGGGAAACTTCGTTATTTGATACAGAAAAAAAAAAAGATTGTAATGAAACTAACCAGTCGAATTTTTTTCTTTTTTTTTTAAATGTCTGAAACGATATGAATAATATTCTTGCTTTAAATAAGGTTATTTTGGCATCAAATCGTGTTGAAAACACAAATTGGTAAATGTAAAGAAATAGGTACCCTTAGCGTGGTTTGGCGAAGTTTCCAAAATTCGCCAAAATCACACTAAAAGACGATAGCGGACAACAAAACTACGTCTATATACAGAATATAGAGCCAGTTTTAGGCAATTTAAATAGCATAAATATTTCAGAATAAATGTTAAATGATACTCTTTCCTCATAATTGAACCCAAAGAACAGTATGTTGTAATGCAAACAGTACAACGAAAACAAGAACTTATAATAAAAACTCATACGTAGAAGGTTAATTTTCGGCTGATAATAATATACTCTTGGCGTCTATGAGGCTGAAGAAAAATCTGTTAAATACAAACCTGTTATTCATTTATAAGATAACAATTTATAAGATAACAAGTTTGGCGCAATTATCGCATACGTTAAAAGGGGTGTCCTGTTCTTTACAAGACCCAAAAATTAATAAACGTAACTTTTAGCATGAATTACATACAAAGCATTAACAAAGTAAAGCAATTGCATTTAAAAAAAGTGTGTATTCAAGATCTAAAAAATTTCGGTACAATGAGGTGTCAGTTTTAGAAAAACGAAACTCACAATCAAAGAGACTTTTTCCAGCGAATTTTAAGCATCCCTTCGTCAATAAAAATCTTCTGTATGATTTTGTTTAGTTAGTATTATAGAGTAAAAGAATAATTAATTTAATCATAATAGACAATAACTTTCATTTTAAAAGAAGCAAAAAGTACAGAAAATTCTAAATATTTCAAACATTTACTAAAAATTCCTTTAAAAATGAAATTGGAATATTAAGATTTAAAAAAAAAACTATAAAAGAAAGTTTTTCAGTTAAAAAAAAATTATATTAGTGGCCCATTCGATATTTTTTTTCTCTTTCTTCTTAAGCAGAACAACTAAGCTGTTCTTGATTCAGTTACAAAATAGAATTATTTAACGTCGATAAAGGTTTAATCTACATAATTATTTTATGGTCTATTTAAGAACAATGTATATTACATAAAACACTAGTTCATTGATAGAATTTGTTTCCGTAATTTCAACCTAGCGTTGCTTCAACTGTGTTTCACTGATTCGTACATCATTATACACTCATCGTTCTGGAAAGAAATTTGAAGTCAGTCTTATTCATTTAGTTCATGGATGAAAAAAAATATCTTTAACCTAAACCAATCTTTTTAAGTCCCTAAAAACCGTGACCACGAAAACTATCCCATTTCTCATGTGTTATATTTAACTCAGTCTCACTTTTATTAAACTACTTGTTCTCTTTACGAGGATAGAGATTTATTAAGTTTTATCAAAGGCGTTCATTATTTCTTCCATATGCACAATATGCCGGCTGTCAGCGGCTTGCAACAGATGTTTTTGCTTCAGAAAGTTTTTGTTTTATCAGAAAGCGCGTGCTAGAAACATATACATTATTTTGAATCCAAGGAAATTTCCAAGCATCTTTATCAGATTTGATTACGTCACTTGTTTCGTTTGTGCAGATAAATGTTTAGAGGTAAATATTCTGATAGATTATACTTAAGATCAAAGTGCAGGTTTTTAAAAAGTGAACAATTTCAGGGCTGAGAGTGGTGGAGCTTCAAATTCTTCCATTTAAATTGAATGAAAAAAAAAGAATAATAATATCAGCACAATTTTAAATACCATCCAGCTATTTCCTCATATTTTCAGTTCTAAAAACAATAGTAGGTTCTAAAATACAAACAATATCACCCTACATAAGTACGGTATTTGTAATGAATCGTGGTAGTGAAAAGTTTTTAGCTAAATAATTTCATTTGTCTTTTAACCCGTTCGCTGCTATGTGTGAGGTAGCTCATCCGGTGTATATTGTGCCTTAGTGCTTCAGGCGAGATACCAAAATATTGTTCCATTTTCTGGGTTCGGTGGGATTGAATAAAAATCTCTTCAGAAAGTGCACACAAAATAAAATTTATTATTCTCTAAATTCTTCAGGCGCATACACAATTACTAACAGAAACACGTAACAACTGTCTTCTTTACAACAGAAAACTCTAAGAACACAAGTCAGGATAACAGAGTTTTCAATACAATATACGCCTAACGCACTTTCCATACATTCAATAAGCAGCAGAAGAGAACACTGATCCCAGTCCGTAATTTGATTTTAAGTAGTGGAGTTCCTTGGTCGATTGACTTTATCTCCAGTAAGCAAGTTATAAGTATCAAGGTACTTGTGCTCAGTAAAAAAAAAGTATTAAGTTAAGAATGCATAACTATTAAAAATAAAATACTTCGAAAGGGAAGCAAGAGGGAAAATTTGCAAAAGGAGAGAACTGCACGATCGGGGTACGAACCCATGACCTGCGTGTCGAGACTCGAACGTTGGCAGTGCGCAACGGAAGCACATGAACAAGTAAGCAAGTTAAGTAGAGTATCGTGGTAGGAGGGCTAATGTTAACTCCTAAGAAGACACGTCCGTGGGCGTTTACGGTTAGCACGAAGGGAAAAATCGTAGTCTGGAAGCTCAGCAATTATCTCGTTACAAAGGTTTGGAAGGTTATCGTAAAATTTTTTTGAGATTTTATAAGCCTGTTTATAGAACGACAGCATTCCGAAGTCCCTGCGAATAGTCTGATTAGAGAGGTATCTAAAGCCTCGGCGGATCCGCCTGAGAGTTTTGCTCTGAACACGTTCAAGTTTGTCAATATGGGTCTTAGATGCAGAGAACCAAATAGGAATAGCGTAAAGGGCAATGGACCTGATAATTTGTTTAAACAGCAAAACTTTGTTTTGCATGGAAATATGGGGGCCGTCGATAAGATTCCGGAGTTGCGCTGTGGCAGCATTGCATTTCTTAATAGTATTCAAGGTGTGGGTGTTCCAAGTTAATCTGCGGTCCAGAGTTCCACCGAGGTACTTGGCCGTGTTTTCCCAATCAAGCGGGGAAAGATAGAGACGCGGTGGATTGCGATAGCTATTAGAAAAGTAGATCACGTGACACTTAGAGGGATTGACTTTCCAGCGCACAAACCAATCCTCTAAAACAGTGCTCCGCAACTGCCGTGCCGCTCGCACACTAGTGTGCCGCGAGGTGATCTTGACTGTGCCGTGGTGATTTTATCGATAATAAAAAAATTCTTAACCACCGCGTTAGTTAGAAATTTCTCTAAGTCAAATATTCCTTTAACTTTTTGCCAATATTTAATTCCGGTACGTAACGGTAATACGATGTTCAACGACACCTTCATGAATTTAGTCGTCAACAGAAAGTAGCACCCAGCGAAACAACCGCATGGACATTTCCAATAAACAACGCCAAGCTGGGCAATTTGGTGAAAAACGGACCTCAACTGGGCACGTTATACCCTTAAAAATATGGACAAGTATTTACGAGGAAAATTTTCGAATTCAGTGACAAACGATAATGAACCTAGCACAAGTGGTGCTGTAAAAAAACAGAACATTTATGAAACAAAGTATAACGAAGATTACATTCGATATAGATTTTCGTGTTGTGTTACAGAATCACTACCCAAACCAGAATGCATCATTTGCGAAGAAATGCTATCTAACGAATCAATGGTACCTAGTAAACTGCTTCGCCATCTAAATCCAAACCATCGGAGCTACGCTAAGAAGGATAACTCATTTTTTTGGGGGGGCTGTCAGATCATAGGCGAAAACAAAGGCTATCACTGTTATCACAGTCACATTTTCTGATAAAGCGCTAGAAGCTAGTTAACCATGTTGCAAGATTAATTGCACGTCAGAAAACACCACATTATTGGTTCAACTCTCGTTAAACCAGCAGGAATAGAAATAGTTAAATCCATGCTTGGGCCTAGAGAAGTTAATGAAATGAAAAAAGTACCGTTGTCAGCTGATACTGTTCAAAAACGTATCAACGATTTGTCGAACGATATTTTAGGAATACTGATTGGAAATCAGAAAGCTGCTTAGAAGTTTGCACTTCGGATTGATGAGTCAACAAACATTAAAAACCGATCACAACTGATAGGCATTGTACGCTTCGTTGATGAGGGCACCATTTATTTTGCAACGAGATTCTAAAGCAGACTACCGGCAAGGAAATTTTCCGAGTCACCGATGCTTTTTTCTAAACCTATGATATTTCATGGAGTAATTGTACCAGTATTTGCACGGATGGTGCTGTGGCAATCATGGGCAATAAAAAAGGTTTTATTTCGTGCGTAAAATGGCAAATATCCTAATATAGAAATTACACACTGAAGCATTGATACACACTGAAGCATTGATGATAAAAAACTTGCCTTCGGAGCTATTGCAATCGATGAATCAATGTATTACTATAAAAAACATTATTAAATCAAGAGCTCTAAATTCGCGAATTTTTTAACTAATATGTGAAGAAATAGGAGCGGATTATGAATCCCCATTGTTATACACTGAGGTACGTTGGCTATCCCGGGGCAAAGTTTTGGCTAGATTATTTGAGCTTCGCCACGAGGTTCATGAGTTTTTGTTAAAACAAAATATGACCGAACTACACCAACTTTTTGAAGATAATCAGTGGATGGCCAAACTTGCATATATGGCTGATATCTCCGAGCACCTGAATGAACTGAATAAAAAAATGCAAGGTCGAAGCGAAAATTTTCTGATGTGTTCCGTCAAGTTAATTGGGTTTAAAAATAGCTCGAACTTTGGCAGAAAGAGTTACGAAAAGGATCTCTAGAAATGTTCCAAAGGGCCATGATTAAAAAGAAATAATTCTGGATCTGACTCAACAACATTTAAGTTAACTGCTAGAGAAATTTAATCACTATTTTTTCAATTAATATGGAGCAATACAATTGGATAAGAAATCCTTTCCTACCTGATGCCAAAAATTTAATAGAAGTACTTTCCCTTCAAATTCGAGAGGAATTTATAGAATTGAGTAACGACGGGACTCTGAAACTCAACTTCAGTGAAATGTCATTGGCTGATTTCTGGATTTCAGTTAGGAAAATATATCCTCAAATTTCTGACAAGGCCATTGCAATTTTGCTCCATTTTCTACTTATGCGAATAAAGTTTTTCGACACTGGTCCTAATTAAAAATGACAAACGATCGTGTTTAAAGGGTCTTGACCATGAACTTCAGGTAGCACTTTCTAATATAGAGCAAAATATAAAACATATATGTTGATCAAAACAAGCTCAAATATCATAAATAAATTAGTTATTATGTTTAACTTAAATTTGAATAATAAGGCTTAAGTAAACACACACACACACAAAAATTTTAATATTAAAATTTAAAGATAATTTTTTTTTTACTTGTAATCTATAACTTTATATTTCTGTTCTTCTGCTAGTGTACAATTCAAAATGATTTATATAAAACTTAAATAATTGCAATTATCTAGATACATAGAGCTATTTTATTGCGTTTTTTATCCAAAAAAATATATACGTATTATAGTAATTTATGTATTTGGGAGATTTTACTTGCGGTGTGCCGCTGAATTATCGAAAAAACGTTGTGCCGTAGAAGATTGCAGAGCTCTGCTCTAAAGTGTCTATGTGACGCTGAATTTGAACAGCAAGGTAGTCAATGTTATGGGAAGTAGAAAGGATAACAGTATCATCCGCATGCAAGGTAGGCAGGGTAAACACTGATCCCAATGCCAATCTCAGGTATATTTATAGACTTCCAAAGCGCCCCCTATCGGCCGACCAGCTAGAAAGTTCCAGAACGTACGCGGAAGATCTAGAAGGTTGGCGACCACTTAGCGTCATATCGCAAAATTTGGCGACCAAAATAAGTCTCCAAATCCATCGCCAATTTAGCGATAACTCTCATATTTGGCGAGATTACCGAAGACTCGCAAAATTCGTAACAATATTGTTGTTGGTGCTGTTCCTAATGCCCCCTGGTCGGAATTTATAGACCAGGTCCATATAGGCTTTGCGGTCTGAGTAGTGCGGCTCCGGTTTATAATAGTACCTGTTACGGCTAACCTTGGCATTAGTAAAAGCCCGCCAACCTTGGCGCGCCACTAGAAAAACTTTATGGTTGCTAATGGCAACAGTTCAGTTTCAGAAACTGTTCTGAGTAGTCGCATTTTAGTATTAGTTATATGTTTCGCAGTATGGTCTGCATTGTTCTTGCCATAGGGCAAACTAGTTAGTTGTTATGTTTGTTTGTGTGTGTAATAAAACCATTTAAAAGACATTGCAGTTTTTAATTAGAAAAATATAGTATACAGTCCATCGAAGAAGGAACATTTTTTTGGTCACGTCGTTTGGAGAAGAACTAGTATTTTACATTTGGTTTAAATTCATTGATAGGATGAACAATCAGTTGTAATTATGACTGATAAAAATAAATTAGTAGCTCTTAATCGTCAAAGAGGGGCCTATAAAGGTCAGTTGACTAGAATTGCAAATTTCCTCGATGATGAGAAGAGTAAAGAGACATTGGAATACCAAGTAAAATTAGATAGTGTACAAAAAGTTATGACGCATTTGCATGACTTGAAAATCGAATATTTTGGAATAGTTGTAGATGAAAAAGAGTTGGAAAATCATCTAACAGCCTTCACAGAAATAGAAGAAGAAGCTGAAAACCTAGAGGTAAGGCTTAGAAAATTCTTACTCTCTAATGCTAATAATATGTATAGCGAAACCGAAAGTGATTCAAATAGCTCTAAATTATGTAATTCAAATGCTAATTTTAAATTGCCTGATATACCTCTACCGAAATTTTCTGGAAATTATCAAGACTGGTATATGTTCAAAGATCAATTTAAAACATTAATCGATTCGAATGATAGTTTAAGTGATACACAGAAACTGTATTATTTAAAATCTACCTTGAGCGATACTGCTTTAGATGTTGTTACTGCGGATGATTCCTATAAATCGCTTTTCAAAGCATTAGAAAATCGTTTCCAGAACGAACGTTTTATCGTTAATAGTCATTTGAATGAAATATTATCTATGGAAATGTCAACACAGGACGCAGCTAAAAGTCTAAGAGCTGTAGTTGACGGATGTCAAAAGCATATTAGAGCGCTTAAAACAATAGGTTTAGAACTTAATCAGTTTTCAGAAATCATGTTGATAAATATAGTTCTTAAAAAACTAGATGAAGAAACAAAAAAGCAATTTGAGCTTTCGCTAACTACCACAGAATTACCTCATTGGCAAGATTTTATTGACTTTCTACAAAAACGATGTTTAGTTTTAGAAAATTTACAAAGTAGTGTAACCGTTAAACCTAAGCAGTTAGCATGTGAAAGAAATCAAAAGTTGAAGAATTTGTTTGTAAAAAAGAATTCCTACACTGGGAATAATACTAAATGTGTTTTTTGTCAATCAACAAGTCATTCTATTTTTAAGTGTGACAATTTCTTAATATTAAAGGAGTATGACAGATATTTAATCGTTAAAAAACTCAATCTTTGCTTGAATTGTCTCAGTTCGAAACATAAAATTGCTGAGTGTCCTTCAGCATCTCGTTGTGGCTTTTGCTCGAAAAAGCATAACACTTTGCTCCATAGAGGTGAATCATTGGCGCCGATGGTTGAAAACGATAGTAGTCAACAAATAGACAAAAAAGAAATTACTGCCTCGCAAAGCAATAAATTAAAGGGAGAGGTTTCTGGCGCGATTTCGCAATCATTATGCAGTGAGATTTGTTTATCGGGAAAAAATGAAAATAGAGTGCTTTTAACCACGTGTATTATTTATGTGGAAGATTCGCATGGGGTTAGAATTCCGGTGCGTGGACTTTTAGACAGCGGTTCACAGATCAACATCATGAGTAATAGGCTAGCTCAGTCTTTAGCAGTAAAGAAAAATAAGACGAAGGTTTCGGTTTCGGGGATTAATGGAAATATTTCAAATATAAAATCGAAAGTGCAGACAACTATTTCAAACAAAGATGGTTCGTTTAGTAGATCGATTCAATTTTTAATTATGCCAAAAATAACAACTTGGGTACCGTCAAGCAATATAGATGACTCTAATTTGGAAGTACCGAAAAATATAGATCTAGCGGACCCTAATTTCGGAAAATCATCTAAAATTGACATTCTCATTGGGGCTGAACTCTTCTATGAGATTTTGAAAACTGAAAAACATAAAATTAAGCAATTAATCTTTCAAAACACTGTTTTCGGATTTATTGTTTCCGGAACAGTAGAAAATAAATGTCATCAGACATTTTGTGGCCTTGTTAAGCAAGCAGATATGTTAGATGAAAACCTGCAAAAATTTTGGAAAATTGAAAGGGTTGAGGATGAATCGATTCCTATTAGCACCGAAGACCAACTATGTGAGAATCATTTTTTAGAAACTTATAGCCGAGATAACACCGGAAGATTTGTAGTTACTATGCCTCTAAAGGAGGATCCGGTTGCCCTAGGAGATTCCAAAGTAGTCGCTGAGAAAAGGTTACAGCAATTGTGGAATCGTCTTGACAAAACTCCCTTAATGCGAGAACTTTATTGCGCATTTATGAAAGAATATGAGACCCTTGGTCACATGACAAAAGTTAGGGACAATATAGAAAATACAGGTTGTTATTACCTTCCGCATCATGGGGTGTACCGTCCAGAGAATACCACAACGAAGCTGCGCGTAGTATTTAATGCGTCAAGCCCTACAACCAATGGTAAGTCATTAAATGATATTCTCTACAAAGGACTAGTAAAGGAAGAATTGTACGAAATTATGATTCGCTTTAGGAAACATAGGTTTGTGTTTCTCGCTGACATCGAAAAGATGTACCGACAAATAGTGATAAATGCGGAACAAAGGAAATTGTTAAGAATCTTATGGAAGCCAGATGCGACCACGCCAGTAGAAGTCTACGAATTGAACACAGTGACTTACGGAACATCTTGTGCTCCATTTTTGGCCATTAGAACCTTAAAACAACTGGCTATAGAAGAAATAGAACGGTTTAGTAAGGCTTCGGAAGTTCTTTTGAATGATTGTTACATGGATGACGTCATCAGTGGCGAAGACAGTCTTGAAGCTGTGACAGAACTCCAGTCTCAGCTAATACAACTGCTAAGATCGGCCGGAATGCACTTGCATAAATGGAATGCCAATCACCCTGCGTTACTTGAGCGTGTTAATAATGGGACTTTAGAAGGTTATTCATTTTTAGAAAATGAAACCAAAGCTTTAGGCGTTACCTGGAAACCTAGCTTGGATGTCTTTACATTCAAAGTAAAAATCGATCAACAAGAAAAATTGACTAAAAGAGCTATTCTATCTGACATCGCCCGACTGTTCGATCCGCTTGGTCTTATAGGACCGGTTATTACAAAAGCCAAAACGTTCATGCAAGAACTTTGGAAATCAAAATTAGATTGGAATGATCCTATTCCTGAGTTTATATCCCAGTCCTGGATTCAATTTACAAGTTCTTTAAAATCTTTAGAAAGTCTTAACATTAGTCGTTACATTTTAAAGCCTTGTGCTCAACAGATAGCTTTGCATGGATTTGCTGATGCCTCATCCAAGGCATTTGGAGCTGTTGTCTACATTCAATCTTCATATCAGGCTCAAACGTCATGTCATTTGATTAGTAGCAAATCTCAAGTAGCCCCATTAAAAACAGTCACGATACCGAGACTCGAGCTGTCAGCGTGTCTCCTATTAGCCAAGTTAGTCGTCAAAGTTTTGAACTCCTTAAAACTGAACATTAACAACATCTACTTATATACTGATTCACAAATAGCCTTAGCCTGGATACGAACCCCAGCATGGAAGCTAAAAACATTCGTCAGCAATCGGGTTGCAAAGATCCAAGGCTATACACAGAACTTTCAATGGAAACACATTGCGTCTAGCAGCAATCCTGCGGATTTAATTTCGAGAGGTTTAGATGCTACAGACTTACTGGAGAATCAACTTTGGTGGCATGGGCCAGACTTTCTCACTCATCCGATTAGTGTGCCTGGTACTGGAAATCCTCATCTATCGTCAGAGGACCAGGACGTTATTAAGAAAGAGATGAAAGATGTTTCTAATGACTCTCCATATCAAGAGACTCTAAACTTGTGTGGACTAGCAGCCTTAGCTGTTTCACTTACACCTAACAATTTTGATTTTATTTTTTGTATAACTAATAATTTCATGAAACTAATTAGAATTTGTAGTTTCATTTTTAGATTCATTCACAACTGTAGAACTGTAAATAGCAAAAATTTAGGACCCTTGTCCTTACCAGAATTAAAGAGTGCTGAAGCCTGCTTGATCAAACAGGTACAGTATGTCTTCTTTGCTGAAGATATCCAGCATCTGCAGAATCAAAGGACCCTGTCAGGTAATAGTAAACTGAAATTTTTAAACCCATTTATAGATCCTGAGGGCATTGTTAGAGTAGGCGGTCGCTTAGACAATTCCAGTCTGACCTATAGAAAAAAACATCCTGTCGTGTTGCCCCGCAACCACAAATTGAGTGAAATGATCTTGGAATATTTTCACAAGAAGTTTTTCCATCTCGGGCCACAAGCCTTATTACATCACGTCAGGCAAAGTTACTGGATAATCAATGGAAGATCTCTGGCTCGTAAAGTAGTCCACAAATGTGTAGTTTGTTTTAGAAACAATCCCATAGGAGTCAATCAAATAATGGGAAATTTACCCCCAGAAAGAGTAAACCCTAGCCCGCCTTTTCACCATTGTGGCATTGACTTTTGCGGTCCATTCTTTATAAAGTACAAAAATCAAAGAAAAGGAAATTATAGTAAAATTTATGTCGCGTTGTTTGTCTGCCTAGTCTCTAAGGCAATTCACCTAGATATAGTAACGGATTTAACAACAGATTCATTCATTGCTACCCTTAAACGATTCTTTGCCCGCAGAGGTAAAAGTTCCACTATCATGACCGACAATGGCACTACTTTCGTAGGAGCAAATACTGAGCTGAAAAAATTGCATGCCATAGTAAATAAACCTGACAACGATTTGACTAATTATTTGTCGTCTGAGGATATTAATTGGAAATTCATTCCCCCTCGCTCACCGAACTTTGGTGGATTATGGGAAGCAGGGGTGAAAGCTTTTAAGTACCATTTGAAACGCACCTTAGGCAATTCCCGAGTAACTTTGACAGAATTTTGGACTCTAATTGCCCAGATAGAAGGAATTCTCAATTCTCGCCCTTTGCTACCTTTATCGTCGGACCCTAATGAAATTGACGTCCTGACACCTGCCCATTTCTTGATTGGACGACCTATTATTTCAATAACCGAACCGGATATAACACCTATCAGAGAAAATAGACTATCTAATTGGCAAAAAATAACCAAAATGACCCAAACTATTTGGAAGAGATGGCAGCATGATTATCTAAATCATCTCCAACAACGCAATAAATGGTTTATCGAAAAGAAAAATCTTAAGGAAGGATGCATGGTTATCCTAAAGGATGAAAATTTACCACCAGGTAAATGGTCTTTAGGCCGAGTCATTAAAGTAATTTCGGGTTCAGATGGAAAAGTAAGAGTATTAGAAATTAAAACCTTATCAGGTGTTGTAACCCGATCAATTTCGAAAATTTGTCCTCTTCCCATTGAAGAAAATTTATAATTTGTAATTTTGAAACTGTCATTTTGCCTTATTAGTATTTACCTATTGTTATATGTATAGTGTATCTTGAAAGTAATTTTAGTGTATACCATTTGTCTATTTAGTATTGTGTGTCATTATATTATTGAATGTTGGGACATGTCAATGGGGGCCGGTATGTTACGGCTAACCTTGGCATTAGTAAAAGCCCGCCAACCTTGGCGCGCCACTAGAAAAACTTTATGGTTGCTAATGGCAACAGTTCAGTTTCAGAAACTGTTCTGAGTAGTCGCATTTTAGTATTAGTTATATGTTTCGCAGTATGGTCTGCATTGTTCTTGCCATAGGGCAAACTAGTTAGTTGTTATGTTTGTTTGTGTGTGTAATAAAACCATTTAAAAGACATTGCAGTTTTTAATTAGAAAAATATAGTATACAGTCCATCGAAGAAGGAACAGTACCACAAGGGTCGGACTCCCACTTAGCCAGGTGCCACTACAATTTTAACCGAGCACCCCAGGGGCAATATCTGGGAGAATCGTACTTTCCCCACTTACTGATCTCATAGATGGTCTTTCCTGTCTACGGATTTAACCCTTACGTCGGCTCATCGGTCTAGGAAACCGCTGTTGCACCTGTTCTGCAGGGTGGGGTGGTGGTGGGGGCAGTGGAGTACGTAGGGGGGGGGTGATGGGGGTTATCCCCCCCATTGGTTCTGATTACATATATTATTTAATTAGGTTTAAGCTTTGCACTGATTGCTCAAAACTACTCTTTCATAGTAACCCCCCCCCCACCCTTAAAAAATTTCTGCGTACGCTGCTGGGTGGGGGTGATCAGACTGTTAATGGTTTGTGAGTTCTTCGGTCGGGTCCTGACTTTCAAGTACAACACATCGGAAATTTTCGCCCGCTCGTATTTTGTCGGTAAATTTAATCTTTTTATAACATAGTCGGTCTCTTGGACCGATGAGCCTTGAACCATTTTAATTGTTTGCCGGTCTCTAAGATCGATAAGACTTGAACTGTATTAATTATCTGTCAGTCTGCATGGATTCTATTTCTAGGATCTTTGTTTTATTGTTGTAGCTAGCATGGCTGGAAGAATTCCTCCTGTTTCACAACGAACTAGACATTTTGTCTCTCTAGCACTATCACAGATTGAGGAATCGGATTTTGAAATTTTTGTTGAATAATCTATTTTTTTATTTACTCTTTTCAAGAATGAGAGGTTGCAGTAGTTTTGCATTAATGACTTATAACTGCGAAAAACTTATAAAAATAGGAAAATATCCTAATTTTATGGCGTGGCGGTCTGTGAGACCGAGGAGCTGGGGAACAGTATAGACCAGAGGTGAAGAACCTTTTTACCATTAGAGGCCACATGTAAATTAGGTAGTAATAAAGGAGGCCGCATAAGTTGATGAACCTATAAATGCGACTTTTATGAAATTATTATAGTTAGATATAGTTTTAACAATTTGGTGCATTATATAGAAAAACTAGCTGAAAACCCGCGCTTCGCTACGGGGTACATTCAAATTAAATACAACGGTCAATGTATGCAATTAATGCAAAAAAAATAAATATATATATATTTATAATAAAAGCGACGATCAATGTATGCAATAAGGCGAAACGTCGCAACGTCACTGGCTACGTCAGTTTTCGTTTACTATAGATCACGCGATTATTGGGTGGCAGAAATCAGAAGCCGTTCCTATGCGTTTGCATGTGTTTTTGGACGATACCTTCATTTTAAGGAAAATAATTTAAGTTTATTTATAAAATTCCTCATATTAGTTGTATGTAACAGGTATTTTAAAACTTTTTTTTTCAATATTTCGCAAGGTTTAAGAGAATATAACCATTCTTTCGTTGAGAATGATTATTATTATGTTGAGATATGTATAGATATCAGGATAAGTTACTTCAGGCCAGCCTCTTGTATCGTAACTCCAGTCTTCCTCTATCAATAAATACGGGTCACATACCGAATAAACCTTTCCGGGCTCTACCCGAATATTTAATTTAGTGGTATACCTTTGTATAGATACCGTATCTAAAGACTTTGCGTAATCTGAGAGCATTTTATTCGACAAGCTGTAAGAATGCTCATTGAACGCCATGTTAAATTATGCAATTTTTTGGAACTCCTCGCCAAACAAGAAGTAAAATCTGCAAGAGTTGAGATGTGACATGCTGCGAGACATTGCCCTATTGATGTAAAATATATATATATATATATATATATAAATTGTAAGGGATATTTATTTTTTTTGGATAATATCCAATCGTCTGCTGCATTAGAAAGAAAAAAAAATTGTTTTTTGTCTATTTAGTTGTTATGCACGTGACGATAAATTTATTTAAAGTACCAGAAAAAGAAATCACGTGATCAGCATTTAATAAATTAAATTCTAAAAATTAATCTTTAAAAATTCACCAAAAATCAGAAAATTAAGGTAAAGGTTCGAAAAAGATTTCATTTTAAAGGAATTTTTATGATCTTTCTCGTGATATAAATTTTATAACCCTCAAATTATTATTTTAAATGCAAACTTAAAAAAATTTACAAAACAGCTTAAAAAATTAATTTTAAAAAATCTAAGAAGAATTTTTCAAAAATCTCTCTTAGTGCACCCCTACACCATAAGAAGAATCGCCATGCAAAATTTCAGTCCTTTAGGTCCAGCGGTTTGGTCTGTGCGTTGTATGTCAGTGAGTCAGTGAGTCAGTGTCGGAAATGTTTTATATATAGAGACTAGCAGAAAAGCCGCACTTCGCTACTGAGTACATTCAAATTAAATACAGCGGTCAATGTATGCAATTAATGCCATATATATATATATATATATATATATATATATATATATATATATATATATAATAAATACAACGATCAATATATACAATTGATGTAGAAAAAAAATATATATTTATAAAAAAATCGTAAGGGATATTTTTATAGACAAAATAATGTCCAATCGTCTGCCGCATTAGCAAGAAAAAAATTTTTTTTTGGTCTATTTAGTTGTTATGCACGTGACGATAAATTTATTAAAAGTACCAGAAAAAGAAATCACGTGATCAGCGTTTAATAAATTAAATTCTAAAAATTAACGCGAAGGTACTAAATGGCGCTTGTTGAGATTCGATCCGAGCAACCTCAGAACCGAAAGCTAACGTGCTATCACTAGGCTACCCCGGGCCCACCAAAATATTGGTTATCGTAACTGAATTATCAATTACCTAACTGGAAGCGTTTTACAAAGCACCTATGAAGCATATTTTCAAACTGACATTTGTTTCATGAGTATTAATCACTTATAAATTCTTTCATGTCTACGTTACTTTGAAGCGTAAGGATAAATTTCTGTATATAGGTATGGCCAACAGGAGAGCTGGGACACTACACTAAAGCAGTTGAAAAGGATATATTGATATAAAACGAAATATTTCAGTCACTTAAATTTTTAGTTATAAAATTTCTTGTGTACGTTATTGCTACAATATGATTGTGACAATCAAGTTCTCAAAAATATAGCAAATTCTTTGTATTCGACAACACTTCATATAAACTACTTGCGAAAATAAAAAAAAAACTTTATGACACGGTATCGTCGTTGCTCCGCCTCTTGCGAAAGATATAAGACAGGCTGGTACGGACACGGGCTTTGATAATCCGTCATAGATTTTTTTTTTTTCGCGATCTCCACGAAAGACGCCGTCAAAGACGTCAGTGGTCTTGTCTCCGAGTTTAGTAATTATTGTAATAAATACATGCATAATATGAGTTCTAAAGTCAATGAAAACGATTTGTTGTCAATGAGAACGGAATTTTTAACAATTGTTGCGAAAGAAATTACTTATTTGCAGTGACTTAGCGAGCATAACTGGCGCCCGGGGCACGATACTTTTTTTGCGCCCCCCCCCCCGAAAAACATATAGTGATATAATATATTATAATTTGTCTTGGAGACCATTTGGCGCCCTTCTGCGAGTGGTGCCCGGGGCATGATAGTCCCCCTTGCCCTCCCCTCGCTACGCCACTGTTTTATTTGTGTCTAATATGCAAGGGAGACAACAATGTCTAGTTTGTTTTAACGTAATTGCTGTATTGAAAGAATACAGTCTATGGGCCTTTTCACATAGAATCCGTCAGCGTCAGCGTTACTCGTATTGACATATTTTAAACCAATCGTTTAGACGTTTGTAATTGGTTAAATATATTTCAATACGGGTAACGCTGGCGCTGACGGATTCTATGTGAACAGGCTCTTAGACGGTGTAACGTTCTTCGTCAATGAACATTCGAGACACATTTACAGCCTTTAAACATTTACACTTTACAGCCTTTATTATGTACATTATACAATTTTAAAAATACGTTTACAAGACCACTTTTCGGTCTTAATTGAGTCGGATTGCTTCAATATCACCGGAGTCACCCTCCGAAAACTAAACTTCGAACCACGAGATGTTCGTACAACCTCCCTCTCCAAGATGATAAAATACCTCATCGGCAGTGTAACGAAAAGGACCATTTTTTGCAGGTGTATTTTTTAAAGGGGGTTCATCAAAGCATGGTCACCAAGAATCGATTCGTTAAGACCGTTTGTTAAGAACTAAATATAAATTAAAATTAAACTTTAAAGGTGATAGGGAAATTGAATGTATCGTCTTTTTTTTAATAACTTTTAACTGAAGTAGTACTTGCAAATATTTGCATGTGTTGTTGTGACTTTAGTAAAAATAAAAGGGTGGGTTTTATGGCACATCTATCTATGCATTAAGGTCTGTCATAGAAGTGTGAGTATTGAAACGAAGAATACAGCTAGACTGTGCTGAAAATTCAGGAAGACGCAGTAATTGGAGAAATAACCTTTCAAGTGTAAGAAAACTGCAATCCGTTCAAAAGCTTACTTTTATATTCAAACTACTCGATACATTTCAAGCGGAACTACCAAAAACTAAGATATACCTGTTCCCAAGAGTCACATCTCACATTTCTCACTCCCACACTGGAACTCCCTGAGAGGTCTAGGGGTTAGAACGCAGGTGTGTCCAAGGGGGTCGCAAGCCACTCCCTTCCAAGTAATGGTTCCAAAGAGAGCTGGGGATCTTGTGAATGATACAACAGCATTTAGGTATAGGTATAAAACTCAGTATGACAAATGTACAATGCGGCATCGTAGCAGAACTTGCAATTTTTCTTTATATATAAAACAGTTCCGTAACTGACTGACAGATAACGCACAGACCAAATCGCTGGACCTAAAGGGCTGAGATTTTGCATGGCGATTCTTTTTATAGTGTAAGGGTGCACTAAGATAGATTTTTTAAAAATTCTTCTTAGATTTTTTTAAATTAAATTTTTAAGCTGTTTTTGTAACATTCTTTAAAGTTTGCATTCAAAATAATAATCTGAGGGTTATAAAATTTATATCACGAGAAAGATCGTAAAAATTCTTTTAAAATGAAATCTTTTACGAATCTTTACCTCCCTTTTCTGATTTTTGGTGAATTCTTAAAGATTAATTTTTAGAATTTAATTTATGAAATGCTGATCACGTGGTTTCTTTTCATTTTGGGATACTTCAAATTAATTTTACGTCACGTGCATAACAACGAAATAAATTGACAAAAAATATTAAAATACGATAAAAGATAAAATTTAACCATTAGACTAATTGAGATGGAAGTTTTTTAAGAATTTAATTCAAATTAGTGACTACCATCCAGGAACTGATAGATCCCATTTATTCAGGCATTGCTCAAATATAGAATAAGTCTATAGAATAATTTTGTGAAAGGGCCATTTTGACTCCAGAAAACGATCAAGCTGCGTTCATTGATGACATGTTGCCAAAGTCCTTTGATGGGGAAGAAATGGTCTACAAGTCGATAGACACTGTTTGTAATTCAGATGATGCCGTTAACTATCCGGTAGAGTTTTTAAATTCCCTTAAACCACCGGGTCTTCCATACCATAAGCTCTCTTTGCGGAAGGGTAAACCCGTAATGCTCCTTTGGAATTTAAAACCACCGAAATTGTGTAATGGCACTAGACTACAAGTCAAAGCCCTGTATAAAAATTTAATCGAAACCATTATTTTAACAGGGTGTGCTCAAGGAGAAAAAGTGTTCGTACCACGAATTCCTCTAATACCCAATGACGTCCCCTTTGACTTTAAGAGACTGCAATTTCCCCTCAAAGTATGCTTCGCCATGACGTTAAAAAAGTCTCAAGGCCAAGCTTTAAAATACGTTGGCGTAGATTTAAGAGAAAATTGTTTCGCACAAGGCATTCCTCTAATACCCAATGACGTCCCCTTTGACTTTAAGAGACTGCAATTTCCCCTCAAAGTATGCTTCGCCATGACGTTAAAAAAGTCTCAAGGCCAAGCTTTGAAATACGCTGGCGTAGATTTAAGAGAAAATTGTTTCGCACAACGCTCCAAACCAATCTCATTCAGCCTGCAAACACAGAAAAATAAATAAAGCCTTTAATACATCATCTTGCGAAAAAGACTCGTTTAGAGAGCTGATAATTATTTACGAATGTTCATCTTCGAGGCATCATCCACTGCTGTTGTTCAGCGGAGTTTTGCTTAAATGAAAAACTGTTATCTACCTTATGAAATGTGAACTTTACAAATGACAATACCCTCGCACAGGTTCTCAACAGTGACCCTGTTACACGTGGAACCATGTGCCATGTTAACGACATTACTGCTGTTCACATCGTGATGGTGCTATAGTGTCATAAGTAAAAGTCTTTTCATAAAACGTACGAAGAACAATGCTTTGACTCTGGACGTTTTATTAAGTTTATTTTAATTGCTGCTCCAGTTTTTCCCAAACTCGTAAAGAATGTTCATAAAAAATGCTGAAAATTATTTGAAGACGAAAAAATATACAAAAAGCATAGTCATTCGTTGTTTTATTCCAATCAAATTGATTAACGATACATAGAAAAATAACTGAAATGGGATTAGCTTTTAAAATATGAACGACTGTTTGTACATCAATGTCAGTAAGCACTTTTCTTGGGCACAACTTCGGTCATTTGATTGGTTGCATTCTAGATTTCTTTCATTTTTTCGCAAACATTTACACAGTTTCTGTGAACATTCTTCGTTAATTCCCCACCGGAATATATACAAATGATGTAAGCTGAAATTGTTGATTAAAGATTTTTATATATGTTATGGTCTTGTTCTATACTAATCCTATTGGATTCGCTCATCTCAGTGTTAACCTATGGAGAAAATGTGTCTACTATTGGCACCTACATAAATGCTGATAATCCAATAAAAATGGTATTTTCAGATAGCCTGAACTTTTCTGCACCTTGCAACAGGATTCATTTTATAAATTTCGTGCACCAAAGGGGCCGAGGTGGCCGTGTGGTAAACGCGCTGGCTTTCGGTGCTGAAGGTGCTCGGATCGAATCCTGGGGTGCGCCTCTAAAATACCTCCGTTTGTGTCCTCCCTTCGAAGGGAGCAATGCTGCTCCGCCTATGAGGTGCTCCCATAATAAAATGACCAGCAAAAATCTACGGTGAGTAACAACAGCCGAATGTCTATCCGACAAAAGTGCCTCCGCATTAGAAAATAAATAAATAATAAAAGGAACGTATGAGCGTTTAAAACACATTATACCCGCTTTTTTCCCGAAACACTTTAAAATTTAAAATATTTACATTTTTTTAAACGACAAATGCCCTCAGGTGTAAAATTTCTTTCAATTACGGAATACAATTAAAAAAAATCTTTCCAAGTCGGCAATCCTTGGACACATTTTCTCCATAGGTTAACATTGAGATAAGCGAATCCGGTAGGGTTAGAGCACAGTAGCTTTAAGTTTAAGTAAGCATTATATAAGTCATGGGTGACAATAAAACAATGTTTTTTACACCCAGCTTCAGATGCGGCTGAAGTCACAACATGCGTGATAATCAATTTATGACAAATGACCAATTATGCATCCATAACAGTTTCTCATGCCTGCAGATGTGTAAGATAAAAAAATTTACAATTATAGCTGTTAGTTTAATTATCGCAAATCAAAAGTGACGAGAAAAAAACTCGCAAGAAGACTTTCGTACTCACATCAATAAACCATTCTCTGATAGTCGTATGTATGATTATACTTTTCGCGATGGTCACGTTGAATAAATGATTTGAGCACGGCAGAAGTGGAAATAATTCGCTAGACAGGTAAAAATTTAAAGTTCTGTAAGACTTTAGTCATTTCTTTCTTTCAACTTTTCTATTTTGGAGGACCGAAACTTTAGACATAACAAGTAGACTAATATTAATTTCATACGAGTAAAAGCTAATATTAATTCTACATGAGAAAAATTATTTTATAAGGTTTTCCTTAGTTCTGAAGAGCATGTAAGGAATGTATCTTTCTATTATTAATTAAACTTCTCAACCTGCAGTTAAATTTTAAGAGGATATAAAAATTCATTTCTGGGAAAGGGCGAAGATTCTTTGGTGTTTTTTTAGCCTCTCATGGTTGCACCACTGGTGTGGTGGAGAGTTCAGTATGCTGTATTTTCCGAGTTCAAATCTGGAAAAGCTGTGGAATTTCCTACGGAGACGATCTCAGTGGTTCAGTGGTGTACTTAGTAAGCACGACTGTCCGGAGAAAGGGGTGTTGCTGATTTCTCCCTTTGTCCGCGAGAGGATGTTGTGTGAGCACCGCACGAAATGTATGTTTTTCGTGTTTCTGGTAGTGTGTGGCAGGCGAATGGAAATGTAGGTTGGGAGAGGCTTGGGGTTGCCTTATAATTAACACACTCAATTTATTAAACCTTGTAGATGTGTAAATAGACATGTAAATAAACTTAAATATGTTAAGATCTGATAACTGAATCACTGAAGCTTGTTGCAAAAAGGGGAATCTCTGATTCATTCTGAAACTGTCCCGTTGTTTTGTTGAATAGTTAATGGATGAGACAGTCAATGGAGAGTCGCTATGAGGTTTTCGGATGAATAGTAGAAAAAAGATGGAGATCAGCAGAATGATTGAGAAAGATTCTGCGCCTATGCATATTTTAAAATGTAGTGCTATGTCGTTAATTTTAGGTCATGATGTCGTCTAATCAGATTAATGCTCACAGTGATAAGATTGATGCTTTCAGTGATAAGGTTAAGCCCAGAGTTAAGCCCAGAATTAAGAAAACCCACAGTTAAGCCTCAGAGTTAAGAATTTTCCTTTCAGTATGTTTCTAATTACATAATAACGGCATATTTTTGAATATTTTTAATATTAAAAAAAGTTCAAATAAAGAGAGCGTAGTTTTTAAAATTATATATTTGTCAGGCGTTTATTTTTTACAAGGTATTAAATTATGGATGTCAGTTCCTACAAAGTCATTTGTTTATTTATTCTTTAAATTAAGCTAAAATAAAAATATTTTTGGAAAACATGTGCATTGCATTTAAAAGATCTATTTTCAAATGCAGAAACCAAAAAACATGTCTTTGCTAATCTGTGACCAGAAAAATGCTGTGAGGAAAATTATCCATGGCTTAACACTAGAACTGAAGATCTGCGATGTGAACCTGGCGCCACTTTAAGTGACAAAAGATTGTAACATTATACTCAACAATTCACATCGACATCTTTATACTCACCTTTCTCACTTTGCATGACAAGACATGCCGAAGAAGAAGTACGGCCTAACAAAGCATTTCCTTCTACTTTCACGTAGGTGAATTTGACGTCTCTCAGTGGAATACCAGACGAGTAAAGCATAGTAGGGTCTCGAAAAGCTCTGCTTATAAGTGCCATTTCGGGAGATTTCACCTAAAAACACATTAGATTCAGTTATGAGGCGATTTAGTTTCTGATAATAGTTTTGTGTCTATACCGGAGCTGACATCCATAATGTGATATTAAAAGAATACCCCGCCGAGCGAAGAATTACTTCGCTCCTGTCGATCCGTCACGTAAGGTGAGATGTTCTTCATAAGCCGTGGAAGTAAAGAAGTAAAACTTTAGTTAGCCGCGGAAATAAGTTCTTTAATACATGGCGGACAAGGAAACAGTCTAAGAGATAACACATCGAAAAAGAAAAGGAAAGTAACTGAGTTTTTAAATATTAATACATTTGTAAGCATCCGCTCCCATTTTTTTGTTTTATATATTTTTGTAAATGCCTTTACGGTCCCTCTTCAAACCGGGAGCCGGGCAATGGCCGAATGGCTACGGCGCTAGCTTTCGGTACCAGAGTCTGTGGGTTCGAGTCCCACAATTGGCATGGATGTTTGTAGCCGTTCGGAATCGGCTTTAAGCAGTCCCGGTCTAATTAGCCCTCGTGTAGCAAAAAATGACCGTAGCGCTCCAAAACCAAACCTAACCAAACCAAACCAACCCAAACGGTGAGCTCCAGATTCATCGAATTATGTTCAGGAGTCTTTGTCTCATTGTGGGGTGGCTGGGAGACTATTAGGGACCGTCTTTTATCTCAGGGGTGTCGCGCTGGAAATGAGACTTGTGTGATACTTGTTAATTTGTTTTCGCTTTTTCCCCCTCTTACGGGCAGTTATAGTTAATTTCTCTTTTAATTGTGTACCTCCCGGAAGAAGGGCAGTTGTTCGGTGTCCCGTTCAGGGCGTCCCGCGTTTAAATTTTAACTATTACAACTCTCGAGTTAGTTTACTTTCCGCTCGGTTTCAAACAAAGGGTTTTTGATTAACGAAAAATTAATAATGGGAAAAAATATGATTATGTCAAAAATATATCAGTTTATTCTTATGATTATCTTGAAATGTTTATGTTTTTAATCGTAAAAAAAACCACCCTATAAATCGGATTTAAAGATCATAATTCTTTGATAAACGTGAGACGACCGCATTTAAGAGCTTCGCTTCAAGCGTGGCATGTGTCAGGAATTAAAAACCTGCACGTGGTCCAGATCACTCGTTCACCTTATCTCCGGAAGTCGTAAATTCCGTATCTTAAAACTGATCAATGTGAAAGGAATTAGTTTTGATAATCCTTAGTTTTCTTTTGATTACACTGATAGTCAGGCGAGTGAAGTCAGCACCGTTGAATAAATTTAGGCACTGTCATCACTGTTTAACTCGATACAAAACAACTAAATTTAAAAACACTTTTTTTGGTTCACTTTTCAACTCCAAAATTTTATTATAGGTAACGGTGATTCATGTCTTGGATGAGTAAATACTACGCAGTTATTCCTCTGTAATTGCAAAGGTTGCATTCGCAGGATTCCAACGAAGGTAAAAAGGCCCCAGTCTAAAACTGATGGGGGTCCGGGAAAGAATTTTTTTTAAAAAATTTACCTGCATTTTGCAATGTTTTCTCTTAAAATGTGTCTTTAAATGAAGATCTATACATATGTATTAAAAAAATGATGAATTTGAAATATTGTTTTCAAATAATTGAATGATCAAAGCATGTTTAGTCTATATAAGTAAAAGGAAAACTTTGTCAGTCGGCCGGAAAAGGGGAACAATTCCGGGTAGACCGTTTCTGGTATGACATTCGTTATGAAATTCAGCCATGTTTGAAAATGTCAAAATCGATGTATTTTTTTTCATGAAAATACATAAATCTTACATATTTCGAAAGAGCGTTAAAAACTGATAATTTTTTCTGCGTACACTTATTCTACTACTTTAATAGTTTTAGAGATATTTCAATTCTAAATGCATACTCCACCGATACAAAACGCAACCGCCATGTTTTAAAAGTTAAAATCTATGTATTTTTTTAAAAGAAAGTACATAAATTTTACATATTTAGAAAGAGCTTTAAAAGCTAATAATTTTTTTGCGTACACTTATTCTGTTACTTTAATAGTTTTAGAGATATTTCAATTCTAAATGCATACTTCACTTAACAAAATGTAATCGCCATGTTTTACCATGTAAACACAGCGTGATTCTCACTAAAAATGAATCACTGAAAAGAAATGTTTCATCGTGTGTCTAATTTTTAATTATTTTTATATTTTTCATACATTTAATTCAAACTCTTTAATCCTAAATAGATCATTTGAAGATGTACTGATTTTTTGAGGATCTTTTGGCAATTAAAAGAGAAAAAAAATTTAAATTCAAGGGAACTGTGATTCGAGTATCAAGTGATTTGATAGCTGGGCGAAGCCCGGCTAGTATTAAATATATCTCCTGAACCATTTGCTTCATTCTCCACTCTGTGCGCAGGAAAGGTTTCAACCTAATTTGTCTTCAGGATTAAAACATACTTTATTTGTAAAATTTTCAATCATTGGAGGGTAAAAAAAAACTTATTTATAATATATTTTTCTTTAGGGAAATTTTTTTTCAGAATTTCTACCCTAAATCAAAAATTAGGAAGACAGTTTAATGAAATTAGAATAGAGGAGGGGTGTACAAATTTTTCAAAAGACACTTTCCCCCATTAAAGCGGTAGACACTTGTCCAGAGAGATTCGTTCATACGTACACCTTAATTTGTTGGGTACTATATAAGGTGAGTCAACAAAGCTTCCTATGACGTACATGCCTTAGTCGGGATTCGAACCCAACCCCTCTACCTAGAAGCGCAAAACGCTAACTACTACAGTATATAAGCGGCTTAAAAAGAAGCGTCGAGGGAAGACTTGATTTTAGATATATCCATTTAACGATGATAAATCGAGAAAAATTACATTTCGAGATACATTTTTTTACAACGTAAATGGATTGTATCTGGTGATGTAATCATCGTAGAAAAATACAATTGATTCTGTAAACTCTATAGCAGGGGTCGGCAATCTTTTTTACTAGGAGGGCATATTTCAGAAATGAGGGAGTTCGGCGGGCACCACTGGATGAGGAGGGGGAGATATGGGGGGTTAATATTTAAATATGAAAATATTAATACGACATAAATTTTTAATACATAAATTCAAATTTCAATTTAAACAATTGATAATTAATGACAGTTGATAATTGCAATTGATAATTAATGAGATATTGGACATTGCAAATCTGCTGCCAACTCGTTGTAATGTGGCACATAAGTTGAATTCCCAGTTCTCAGGCGTTGGTCCAAATAAGTGTCAGTAATTTGAATTTAAGTATTTCATATTGGAAAACAAAGATTCACAAGTATAATGTCGACGTGCAAAGAGAGTTCGATTTCAGAGCACATTTTCTCAACAATAGGAAGCTATTCATTCACTAAATTCCAGAATTTTTCTTCGTCATGATGTGCTTTTAATTCAGTGTTATTGCTTATATTTATAATTTCCAATTCTAAATCATCCTTATTGGAAATATCAAAATATGTTGCGATTTTATTGGTCACATCGTCCTCTGTATGAGAGAAAGGATTAACAAAAACTTCAAGAATACCTCCAATTCGTAGAATTCTTCAAATCTTGTATTAAATTCTTCCAATAAGGAACCACAATGTTTGGCAAACCGATAGGTTGTAGCATTTCCATCGCAATAATTTTCTATCACTATTTTTAAATTTGGGAAGTGTGATAAATTATCTTTCTCCATATGCGACTTCCAGAGCGCGAATTTAGCTATTTAAACGTATTTATCGTACTTATCATAGAAGCAAGAGGAGAGCGACGCAGTCGAGAGATCAGGCTGGTCAGTTTTTGATTTTTACGGTTTTACCATTTTTAATTTTTTATTACTAAATTTATTTATTCATTACCCCTTCCAGCGTTTGCTGTTAAAATTCTAAAAAATTTCGATATTTGAACGGCGGGCACTTTAAAACTATTTCGCGGGCACCGCGTTGCCGACCCCTGCTCTAAGTATGTTTTAAGGTATCTGCCTATGTTAAAATGGTTGTTTTGGAGCAAAATTTCGTTTTTTTTCTATTGCTCTCCTTCAAAGGCTAATATTTTAGAATTCTAAAACTGCTTTACTTTTATTCCTACGATCATTGGATGAGAACTTTATGACCCATTTAATAAACCGAAAGCGATATTAAAAGACCAGGAGTAGCATCTTTAAATGTATTTTCTAGAAAACAAATTTTTCAGTAACTTTTGTAAATGAGAAAGCTAAAAATTTAAAAAGTTTTCAATATATATCAGTGAAATTTTGCAATAGTATTTTACATAATTACCAACTATGTTTTGACCTAAATGTGTTAATTTAATCATTCTACACGTACCTGCACATATAAAAAAATGACTTAAAAAAGTCAGTGTTTTTCACTTTTTAGTATATTTCAGTGATTTTTGGAAATATTCTAAAACTTTTACTTCAGAACACAGGTAAGTGTCACAGTAGTATTTAGTATAAAGGAAATTGAAATATATTTAGTTGAACTGAGTGTAGGGTTTCTGTCGCAAGCCCTAAATTGTACAAAAAATTTATAAAAATTTCCCTATATCTTGAAATGTTATGAAATTTTTACCAAAATCATATTTCTTTTCATGATTTTATATCACATTGGAACTAAAAATATATGAATTAAATCAGTACTGTATATTTGTGAAAAAAATTTCAGGTAGTCTCTTCTAATGAAACTACCGTGGGTTATTAACGTAGGATTACTTATCGTTGCTTACCTCTCTTGTATGTATATATGTACGTATGTGTTATGTATACATGTATCTATATATATGTACGTATGTGTATATATATATATATATATATATATATATATATATATATATATATATGTGTGTGTGTGTGTGTGTGTGTGTGTCAGTCAAAATTTTGACGCATTTTGGTACTTTTCTGTTTAACTGTTTACTGCTTGTCCAAGCGATACAGACTGGGTTTGGAGCGCTGCGAAAATCATAACTCGCGTGCTACGGACGGATGGTTTTAGCGTCTGAAATTTTGCTTTGCGGAGGACCGTTATGGAGGAACGTGATCATACGTTAAAAGTGCTCAGAACGTAGATGCCTTAAACACAGAAAATCAAAATATTCATCCTGCTTTTTTTTGGGTTGAAAATATTGCATCCCTGACCACCTTTACTTCCCCTACTTTTGAACTCATTTAATGCACGGACGGAAAAGGAAAAACAATAAGCACACTGTTGCTACATTGTCGATTATGAATTTTAAAATTACACAATCAGAAATGTTAACACACTCATCATGCTCAGAGTGAGAGAACCAATGCAGTATACTAATAAGTGACGCAATGTCCAGTGTGCATAACAGTAAAATTATTAGTGTTTGCATTACACAATTATATGCAGTGCAGTGTGCAATGCAATAAAGTTCTATATTTCACAATCTTTAATAATTTAGGAATACTAGAAAGCTGCATAATTTTTAAAATTACCCAATATAGGTGATCATGGCGTACTTGCAAATGATCCAAACCGTGGAAGTTAAGCAGCAGAAAGTCGAGGGTCGACAAGTTATCAGTCTGGTTATCAGTACTACTTAACTGAAATTTTGCTCTTTGCTTACTTAGGGTGATCAAAAAGTCACTTTTACGTGATGATGACTAAGCGTTCGTCGATTGATAAGGGATGTATGTTGTGACAACAGTATGCTATGGGTCGGAGAGTCATCAATGATTTTTCACTTTCAGCTCCAGAAAATGACTTGCGTCTTGAGCTTGGAGGAAACTTACGTTAATTCAGTCCAGACATATGGGCTAATAACAGCAGACTAAAGTCCAATGATCTTGGCTTGCAGACCTTGACATAGATAGTCTACAGTTGCCCCTACTTAACATTCATACCCACAGTAAAGAGAAAAAAAAAGTATTCTTATGCAAAGATTTCTGCTCTCACGCAGTTTCAAACTATGGGCTGGGTGAATTTTGGATAAAGCAACCTATTCCTTCCTTAATGAATTATAATTTCGATACAACGTGATTAGCGGTGACTGATGTAGTCGCAAAGATTCTAACAGATGCTTCTATCTGAATTCACTAAGACCACAAGCTTTAACAAGTGGGTATTATCGGTAGAAGTTCATGTTACTAGCTTGTTATTACAAATAAGAACTGCCAGGGAACTGTTAGTACGCAAATAGGGGGGAAAAAGAAAGAAAGAAACACAAACGTGAAAGTACTGCGGCTGCTCTAAGAGTTAAAGCGCTGTTTCCCAAATCTAAGATGATTAAAAAATGGAATAAATTAAAATAATTTTGAATAAGATTAAAAAAAAAGTTACGAGCTATTACTTTGTTAATTATTAATTGCTGACAAACAACTAATCTCCGAATATAGTGTGAACTCCCAAAATATTTCTTATGTGAGAAAGAGGCCGTGAAATGCGGACAGGTGTAATATAAGAGTAATAAAACAATTGTTTTTTTGCTAATTTTAGAATGTAAGTTTAGCCAGAAATTTCAAGTAAATAGCTTTTTTAACCCTTGAAAAAAAAATCCCCAAGAATCCATGTAAATATTTGTTTAGTTGATTAAGTTCAAAATTTCTACTTTTATGATGAAAGGTAGAAAGAGAATCTATCACTGTCGACAAGAAACTTAATTCTTGGCTTTTATTTTGCCCCTCATTTTTCTGGTTCTTTTTCGTCATAAATGTTCTCTATATACAATGCACTTTATGAAATTATTAAATCTATTTCCAAATAAGATTGATGCGCCGTTCAGTGTTTAGTTAACGAGAAGAGTCTGTAGCACGTAAAGAACAGGGATAAGAGGGGCTCTATTGAAGCACCGTCGGAAGCATCAGAAATGTGGGTTTAGTCACGCTGGGCGCGAGTAAACATCTTTTGGCACACCTCATTTGTTGACCCGCTTCTTTCTGGAGCAGTGAACAACACGTTCAATGCCATACCCCTTGAGCATCCTTTGGATATTTCCCAAGACAGGCGCCGTCTTCCAAAGAGTGGATGGCTGCGAACTGGCACTTGCCGTTACCTTCCGCGGCATCTATCAGCTGGCGGGCGAAATCTTCCCACTTCATCGGCTTCGAATTTTCTTAGTTCCTATAAAATTTAATAAGCTGAAGCGAAATGTTTACGCAAAGTAGTTCAAGAAATATTTATTCTTAACTAGTGGTATGGCTACGTTCATTTATAATTTTGTCTGCAGGCGAAATACTCGTGTTAGAGACGCATAGTATCTTTTGTAGCAGCAGTTCTCAACCTTTTTGTCCCCCCTGTGATGGATACCGAGTTGAAAGTCCTTTTTTTTGTATCTAGAACCAGTTCCTTTTTTTTCACATATAGTTTATTATAGAGCACAGCACGGACAAGTACAGGAGACTATATATATTACAGGTAGACGAATACTATTTACAGGAACAAATAGAATGCAATTATCTTAAAGCTCCAATGAACACACCAGACACGTTCAGAGTCTGCAATCACTTCCGAACTTATTCTCTAAGAATATATCAAACACGACCGGAGTCTACAATCACCTCCGTCGTTTTCCGTAACAGCGTATCAGACACGTCTGGAGTCTACAATCACTCCCAGCGTTCTGCGTAGTACCCCTTACCTTACGATAGGGGGCGTTATTGCTTGTTATGGTGACTCGCCTGTCTCTACACCCCCCCCCCCCCCCCCAAAACTTTATAACAATAATAAAAAAATAACTGCGGGCCCGAGTGCATCAGCTTTCGGTGCTGAGGGTGCTCGGATCGAATCCCGACTAGTACCATTAAATATTTCCGTGTCTAGGCCAGATATGGGCACATTAAATCCGTAGACCGTAAAGTTCCTCTATGAGATCAAAGAGAATGAGAGAGGGTATGTTTCCCCTTGATATGTCGCTATTGGGGCATGCTCGGTCAAAGACGAGGTGGCACCTGGCTAAATCGGACTCCCGAACCTTGTGGTGCCATTATAAACCGTAGCTGCATACCTAAGCCCGCTAGTCAGGTTGGGAAACGCTGCTCTATAGCAGGGGAGGGCAATTGTTTTGGCCCGGGGGCTACTTTGTGTAAGCGGAGGTTAGCGGCGGGCCGCACCTTTTAAAAGTTTTGCATTTCAGAAAAGGTATAAATTGTATCATAAAAATCGATAAATATAAATAAAATAAAATATTGGCAGTTTTTCTGGCTGTCCGGATTTCTCTGGGTGTCTTGGCGGGCCACGAAAAAATCTGTAGCGGGCCGCAGGGGTGGGCAAATAGTGGCCCGCGGGCTACTATTTGCCCACCCCTGCTCTATAGGATGTTGTGCCGTTAATTGAGGAGGAATTAGTATAAGTTGTAACACAATCGCAGTATACCCGCGAAAGAGGAGAATCCACAAAATCTTCTGCCCTTCCACCACTCCTAATATTGTGGAATCGATTTATTATACACAAAGTATAAGATATACAGAATACAACAAAGTAAAAAACAGAATATTCTGTTCTATTACAACACTATGCTTTATAAATTTGTAAGTACATTACGAATAATTAGACTTACACACATGCAAAATCTCAGAGGGGCAATGTCGCAAACATGTATTGTAATACGTACATATAATTTACAGTACAGTTAAATTCTACAAAGTAAACAAAATACAGTTATATACTGAAGAGTATAATATTTCGTTAATTTTAGCAACTTTAAAGTAGCAATAGGCAGAGAAAAAAAATTATTTATTGATAATAAACTCGTAAAATAACAAATCCGCACCCTGCGGTAAACCTGTCTAAGGCCGGATCCGTACTGTTTATTTATTTATTTAATTATTATTATTATTATTATTATTATTATTTTGTTTGTTAAATCATCCTTTAATGAGTACTTTTCTATCCAGTTTACTTTGCCAGGAAATTTTTTCAGACTTTGCTCATCACTATCTTACATTCTTTTCACGAATTTTCCCTAAAGATATTATCTGCTGCTGGGATGATTTAAAAAATTCAGAGCCTCTTTCGGTCTTTTATTATATTTCTTCATATATCGAGGTCTTATGTCGGAAATATTGTGATCCTTTCTCTACCGTTTTCACCATTCTGATGACTCTATCTGTTTAAAATAGTCCTACATTTTTTCATGTATTTTTAAAAAGGTATATAAACGTTGAAAGATGGGCCGCAATATGTACAATTATCTAAAAATTATTTCAGAAATAATTTTAAAAGTTATTTTAAAAATTTAAATAATTTTTCGGTCTTTCTTTACATATCAAGGTCTAATTGAAAAGAAAAGACAAAACCTTTGTGCTCAAGGAATAAACAGGAAATCCAACGAAAATAAAGCACAAATGGCAGTAAGGTGCAATTTTGCATAGGGCCGTTTCGAAGCTGCAAAGGAGCTTCTTCATCAGTGCAAAGAACTTAGTGGCAGCTTTAAAAGCCGAAATTGCGCACGTGTCTGGTCGCTTAGTTTTCGTTTTTTTTTAGCTGCCACGTGACCAGACACGTGCGCAATTTCGGCTTTTTAAGCTGCCACTAAGTTCTTTGCACTGATGAAGAAGCTCCTTTGCAGCTTCGAAACGGCCGTATGCAAAATTGCACCTTACTGCCATTTGTGCTTTATTTACCTTGGATTTCCTGTTTATTTCAAGGTCTAATATCGGGAATATTGTGATTCTCTCTCTACCCATTGTACCATCCCTGCCTAAATAGTTTAGCGAACTGGTTTATTTTATTTACATGTAGATTCACCACAGGAGATCTCTCTAAAATAGCCAGTAAATCAGGGGTTTCCAAATTATGGGTCGTGTCCCCCTACTTGTTTTCTGGGGTCACCATGTTTTTTTTTCAATTAAAATAACTTTTTAGCGAATTTAAGCGGAAGCAATTGTCAATACTTATTCACCATGAAACTGTGAGGCGGTAATATTTTTTAAAGGTAAAAGGTCTCATTCAAAGCGCAAACTGAGTTCGTTAGAAACCTACAGCTTTTATTTAGTGGTTGAGAACAATCGCGATTACTTACTGTGTACAGTACAGGGCGCGGTGGCCCGGTCAGCAAAGGCGTCGAGCCAGTGATCTGCAAGTTTCCGGTTCGATACCGGCCGCTGACAAAACCGCATACGTGTACACCAATGGCGACTGGTGCACGGAAAAAATATGTCGTAGCTGCAATGTCCTCTAAGTTTCCAAACATTACCTCTGGAGGTGCGGGGTCAAGTGTTCCGGTCTCGTCACTTGACTCGGTTCAAAATTACGGGACCGGTACTGGTGTGACGTGGACCCACCCCCTATAGTGCACACGGGGCAACACATGCAATGCATGCGAAGTAGTCACACACTTCCGGCTTCTCCCGGAAAATGGAAATGCTGAGTTCCCAGCCATTGGAAAAGAAAAAAAAAACTATGTACTGTACACACATTCTAAACGTCAGTCTTTCATCAGTCTGTCACTTTTGGCATGACTACTGAAATTTCTCCAACGAAATAAAGCAGCTTTATTTAGGTGAGAGCTTTTCTATTTTTATTTTTGTATACAGATATTCCTTGACTTACGACCGAGAAATTTACCGAGACATCGGTCGTAAGTTAATTTAGTCGTAAGTCGAGTTTAAAACAATTATTTTTGTATATGTACATACATATATTTTTTACTTTCATACATACATACGTAATTAAAGATGCACTGTACTTTATTTAGGAGGCATAAATTATTTTTCGACATCGCTACTTATTATGTTAGTACAATACAAAGGTTCAGAATTTGCGACAGAAGATACGTTGCAGGTTTTTTTTAACAAAATTATCAAAAGTAGTTTTTAATAGTTATGTAATACATGTAGATAAGTACTGTACATTCAAGAAACAATATTTCTGAGAAAACACGATAAATAAGTAAAAATAAATAAATAAAAAATATTTCAGGTAAGCATAGAAACTACCGCGGGTTATTAACGTAGGATTGCTTATCTCTTTTTTTTTCTTTTTTTCCCCTCATTTTGATACTTTTCTGTTTAACTGTTTACTACTACTGGGTTTGGTGCGCTGGCAACAAAAGTATAACTCGTGACGGACTCTGAATTTTTTCTTTCCGGAGGACCGTTATTGAGGAACGTAATCCTACGTTAAAAATTTCGGTCGTAAGTGCGAGCGGTCGTAAGTCCAGTGGTCGTAAGTGAAGGAATACCTGTAATTCTGAATCAATACGGTAAGTGCAGTTTTTTTTCGGTTCTCTTCTGTTTTTGCTCTTATGCTGGCTTTCCAAACCTAGCAAGGGTTGCTCGGCGATTTTAGCAGCTGCAAGCCATTTTAGGATTGCTTTATACATTGTGAAACGTTTTGAAACGGTTGAGAAATAAGTTTAAGGAGTCTAAGCCATAAAATTATACACGGAGAGGAAGGTTAGAGAAAGCCGGTTGTAGTGGTCAATACGAGAAAAGGAGAAGTGTTTAGGAATAAAAATACTTATGGTGAAGAGGGAAAAACGTTGGAGAATAGTGCGGTTTCCTTTGAATAAGTAACCGATGAGTTAAAAAGGCCCGCTCTGCT
Source organism: Dolomedes plantarius (assembly GCA_907164885.2). Classification (NCBI taxonomy): domain Eukaryota; kingdom Metazoa; phylum Arthropoda; class Arachnida; order Araneae; family Dolomedidae; genus Dolomedes; species Dolomedes plantarius. The sequence goes on along the minus strand of OU015492.1, from coordinate 31,137,185 downwards.
CCGTCAATAGCTCGGTGAAAAGAGTTGCGTAGAGGCGAGGGTCAGTCGAAAAAGTCCCTTAGAATATGGAATATATGAATTACTGGAATTTGCGAAACAGTGAGTATTGCTGAGTCATAGAAAGGTTAGAGAGGGGAGATTTAAGAAAAATGAAGGAAAGAATGGGATGCAGAAAATAGGAGAATATAGGTCCAATGAGATTTTGTGAATTTAATAAAGAAAAATATTATGGCCAATGGGATAGAGTTTTAAGACGTACGTGGAGTTTATATGGAGAAGAAAATATTATGATTGGAAGGTAGAAACGGATATGGAAAATTGAGATTGGTATTAAGAGGGGCCTTAGATTGGAGAAAGGGGAGATTAGATGAGACTAGATTTAGAGGAGTGCAGAGAGCGTGGAGCCTGCGGGCTCGCTCTGTGGTGGGGACTTTCGATCCACCCTGCAACTACGTTGGAGAGCGATATAAAATCCTTAGGCAAGCCGACTTTGGGTAAGTCAGTCTTTACTTTTCTGTTTAAGGACAGTACTTGAATTTTAAGATTAAATTTAAAGTTAAGGGGACAGTGGACGTTGAGATTCAACTTTTTTATTTTACATTATATCTATATGAAATTTTAATCCTGAATATAGTTTAATATTTGCAATATAAACGACATAAAAAAAATTTCTAGTTTATTTTTAAAAAAAAAATTAATTAAAAATTTTAAAAATTTAATAAAATTTTAAAATGTCCCTTGCGCTAAAATTTTTACTTTTTTATAATAATTTTACTTTTTATTTATTTATTATATCATAATGAAACATTCTGTGCATTGAATTACAAATATCTCAATATTTTATTTTTTAAAAGAAGTGAAACCGATTAATGGATGAATTTTTTCAAAAATTTCCCTTCTTTGTATATAAACAGTCACTTTTTATAAGTTACTCTTCTTTAAAACAAAAATGCATGCACAAATTTATTAATGTATGTATAAAGATAATGTATGGTAAATATTGTGTAATTTGAAGCAAAAATATAGCGCATAGCACATTTTAAATTTGCATTATCGAGAAAAATTTCATTTTGAGAAAATTGCATACAAAGTGAAATTTAAAGGGCAAAAGTGTATTGTTTATAAACATATAAATGCCAATAACTTCGATAAAAATTATCGGATTTTGATGCGGATTTTTGCATTTGGTACATTTTGATTTGTAGAACAATATAGCATTAAAAACAAAAATTCGATGCTTTGGTCAATTTTTGCCGATTTCAACGTACACCGTCCCCTTAATATCACATAAATGATTCCTATTATGGTGAGGGCCCAAGTTAGTACTTAAAGAATATTAATCATTTCAACACATTATTAATTATACACGTGGTTACGAGAATAGTAATCATTCTAATACTTTATAACTTAATTGTTTAATTTTTTTGTAACAAAGTTATGTTAATTTGTAATTATGTTCTCATCATTTAAAACATTTAGTTGTGTCTCTTTTTCTACAAAGTTTACATGCCGGGTAAAAAAAAAAACCTGTTAAATTTTAAATTTAATATTTTAATCGGCAAAACCCATTTTTCCACCCAGCACTTACTCACCTTTGACTATAGGGATGAATATTTCTTACTTATGTTCTCCATTTCTTACAAATTTCATTTTTGTTAAATGAATCATTTAGCTGGAATTAAATTTTGGAAAAATACATTTCAGTGATTTTTATTTGTCGTAAAAAGTTATTCAAATGAAAATATGCAGGATGGGTTGGGAAGGGGGGGGGGGGCGCAAAATACATGGAAACCATTGAACAGGGTCACGACTCGAAAAGGTTGGAAAACACTGCAATAAATAAAATAGGTAATGGGTACATTAATAAGCCTCTTATGAATGCATCTAATCGGTTTATACAAACACAGAAGCTTGTGATCCGTGACAGGATATTAGTACGTCTTATTGCAGGACATCGATTAAAATCAAGTCAGTAAATAGAAAATGATTTTCAAACGATGACTAAAATGCGACCAAATTAAAGATAGAAATGCGACCAAATTCTCTAGACTCTATGGCCAGGTGTAAACTTTTCATGGAGAAATGTACACAAAAAAAAAAGAGAAAAAGAAAAAAATGGCTAAGCTTGGCAAATCAGAAATCTTTTTACCAATCGATGAATCAACCCCAATGGGGAAGTGAAACGGTAAATTTAGGAGGATGAACAGCGCCTACAAAGAAATATTTTGATGTAAACGTAAGGTAAAGTTTTTTTTATTAATTACAATTTTTAATTTTAAAATAATCAGCCCTCCCCCCAACACACACCGCCTCCAACGATTGTACTAGTGATCACCCTATCATAATCTAAAATCTCTGTCAGGTATCTCACTGTACTGGACAAATAGCTAAAAATTTATTACAATGCATATTTATGTTTTTTTATAGTAATTATTAATTTTGTTCTCAGTACACGATTAAATTCGCTTAGAAATCTTTAGTGGTTTTTATTTTAGGTAATAGCTTGATAATCTTACAACGCATTATTTATTCTAAAATAATAAAAATTTAAAATGCGTTTGCCACTGGTTTCCCCTTATAAATAATTCGGCACAGAACAAGTGAATGCGGACCATTTTACATTCTGAATTTGATGATACCGTGACAAAATAGATTTTCAATCCGAAGCTAGGAGGAAACTATTGCATTGAGTAGGTGAAATCACTGGTGAGTAACCTGTTATTGAAAGCTGAGTCAGTCTGCCAGCCAGTCTGGGCCGTGAAAGTGTAGCTGTAATTTTTTTTCTTTTGTTGTTTTATCTAAGATGATTTTAGGTGAAAAAGGAGTCTTTTGCTTCCGATCATTGTTAGATTTAGGACACGATAGGATGATAAAGAATTCTAAAACAAAACACTATTTTTTAATAAAGTTAATTAAACTTAAACAACATAAAATTACAAGGAAAAGAACCAACAGAAAGAATTAGAACTGCATTTCATTCCAAGGTCCATTAACATTCTTTATTCTTTTTTATTCCTATTTTCGAAATCGAATTTTTTTTATTGCACTATTCAAATGGATTATTAAAACTATGTAAATTCATTTAGATGAATGAATAATGTGTATTATGCGTGTATATTATGTATATAATTATAGATGAAAATCCAATTTTTAAGCTTTCAAAATTAAACAAATTGGTAGAGAATGTAAAAAGTGATGAATACACGTATTGAAGCTTCTCACGTGTCTTTCACAATTTGCCGTAAAAGTGGATAAAATTTGAAGACAATAGGTCATAAAATAGCATAAAGGTTGTATGGAATGTTCAAAAACTTTTACTCTACCTCTGATTACATTTTTTTTTTCTTTTAGTGGGACTCGTCAAGGATAATTTTCCCTCCCCCCTTTAAATGCGCAGTGTAGTTATCAATTTTTGCGAAAGTGGATTGCAGCTAACTCTGCCGATAGTAGAGATGAGTATGACGGGTAAAAAGGAATGCTAAAAGTTACATTTTGACAGACTTGAAACTGAAATTAATAATAATAATATTAATTAAAAATACTTCGAAAATTTCAGGAGAAAATGTAACGAGAATATTGAGTTATTTAAGTCTGATGACATTCTTCAAAGGTTTCTTAAAAGATAAAAATTATATTGAAATATATATGGTATTAGTTAAACAAAATTATAGTTTTAAATTAAAACCACAGTTTTCTTCCAATTTATTCCCCAAAATTTTCTATCTCACAACGGAAAATCATTTTTTAGTGAAGTAAAATATCCAAAGATACATATCAATTGTAATAATTGACTACCATCTGTCGTTTAGCTCCACTTGACTGGATCCACTTCAGGCGTTTAAACTAGAGTACCGGTGAAATGGTATTACCTTGTTACAGAGAATAACGGCTGGTCAAACTAATAAATTCGAGTTTCCGCTTTTATTTACTCGAAAGGGGTTTGGTAGTTTTCTTTTATTACTTCTTAAACTTCTTTCTTTTATTACTTTTTAAATAATCTCGATGTTTTAGGACTTTATATACACGTGTGACTAACTGACGCTTGTAAACGAATTTCAGCCTTTCAGTGGGTGGTCGAATAACTCATATTTCCTGACCAAGTTGTACAATAAATTTCAGCTATTTGTTGTCTGCTAATTCTTAAAATTCAACCGCTGCGATTTATTAGGTTCTCATTTACATATTTATTTATCAGTGTTAAAGATAACTCCTGTTTTAGTACGCACAACTTGTATTACAGGAATCATAATTCAGAAATATTGTTCCTTTTAAGATATACCAAATAAAAAGCTGCATTGACGCCTACATTAGAACTTTTTTTGACATTTTTATAATAAATGAAGGCAATATTCTTTGTTTTATCTTTTTTTAAAAGAATTCTACTGTTAATAGTAAAATACGCATATGTGACTGTGGATATTGTATCAGGTCTCATTGTGCACCAGTCAATGGGCTTACTTTAAACGGCATAAAGCAACACATTTAAACGATGCTGCATAAAGTTAATTTTTTTTCATCCCCACATCAGTAAAATGAATAAATGTTGACTCATCCCAATTCGAGAGACTTGAGATGAATTACCCTCTAGTACAGTCACACTCAACCTTTTTTACTCTCGGGCCACATGCATACATTTGCAACATCATGCGGGCTGCAACATACACAGTCCAGTCATATTAATGTGACCACCGCCTACTTTTGATGTCAACGTTAAATAACCAATCGCAGAAGGCACGTGTCATCAGAAAATTTGGTGGATATATAAAGTGTGTTGTAGACATTCGGAAAACATTTCAGTTCTTGCAGTCATGCAGAAACGGAGCGATTTATCCAAAAGGACATGATCATTGGCTTTCGGGCCAAGGGTGGAAGCATTTCCGAAACGGCTAATTTTGTAAACTGTTCGCGGGCCGCCGTGGTAAAAGCATACCGTGCATGGCAAAATGGCACTATCCAAAATCAGCTACGTGGCAAATGTGGTGCACCACGGACCATAGATGGCAGAGGTGAACGACGGCTGCGGAGATGCGTTTAGGCGAATAGACGTACAACCGTTGAGCAACTGACCGTCCAGATGAATCAAGGGGCTACCAACAGTGTCCCCACAACGACGGTTCGGCAAACGTTGCTGCGTATGGGCCTCCGCAGCAGACGCCTGGTTAATACACCTATGCCGACTGCTGTTCATCGGCGACGAAGGCTGGAATTTGCACGCCAGTACCGCAACTGGACTTCCACTGAGTGGAGACAGGTGGCTTTTTCCGATGAATCACGTTTTATGCTTCATCAGACAGATGCACGTTGGCGTATACGACGTGACACGTCTGAAAGCAAACACCCTGCAACAATTGCTGGAAGGGTCCAAGCTGGAGGAGGGAGCATTAGGGGGCGTCCATTAATTACGTGAGGCGACTTTGGCGATTTTTCGACCCCCTCCCCCCTGGTAAGATGTCGTGAGATTTGGCTCGACCCCCTCCCCCCCCCCCCTAATCTCACTTGAGATTTTTCAAAATGCGTATTTTTAGTGTAAATGCGTTAATCTGTGCTTGATTGCATTGGATTTATTTAAAAAAACATAATTTGCTTAATTATTTTTATTTAAGACTAGTTAGGACTAGTATTTAAGACTACTTAAAACGTAGTCTAGAATCACAGTGAGAAAATCGAACAATAAAATACTTAAATAGGAACTACTAAAATTCGTAAAAGAATATTCATTCTAATTCAGTCCACGGGGACTCATGTGTGGTCTCAAGAGTGACTACTGGAACTATTGTGTAGGATTTAGCCATATTTTAGTGTAGAAACATGTTTTACTTAATATAACCCAGTTTTCTCAAAAATTTACACCGTTTCTTGCGGAAAAAAAATTACATGATATTTGACGAGATCCCCCCTCTCCCTCACGTGAGACTGGGTGAGATTTGGCTCGACTCCCTCCCCCCCCCCCCCCTAAAAGCCTCACGGAATTAATGGACGCCCCCTTATGGTCTGGGGAATGTTTCCGTGGTATTCTCTGGGTTCACTCATCATTGTGGAAGGTACAATGGATCAACGCAAGTATGCATCTATCCTTGTGGACCATGTTCACCCCTACATGCGAATTGTTTTTCCTCAGGATGATGGCATCTACCAGCAGGACAATGCGACGTGTCATAAAGCTGACAGTGTACGCGCATGGTTCGAAGAGCACCAGGATGAGTTTACCATACTCCCTTGGCCAGCAAATTCCCCGGACTTGAACCCAATCTAGAATCTGTGCGACCACCTCGATTGGGTTGTTCGCACCATGGATCCTCACCCGCGTAACCTAACGCAGCTGGCCACGGCACTGGAGTCGGCATGGCTCAACATCCCAGTGAACACCTTCAGGAACCTAATTGACTCTCTTCCTGCACGTCTCGCAGCGGTCTGCTCTGCGAAAGGTGTTTATTGGATGAAGGCGTTTATTGGCGAAAGGTGTTTATTGGTGCTTCTGGATTTTGACAGGTGGTCACATTAATGTGACTGGACTGTGTAGTACACTATACCTCATAATATAATAATTAAAAAAAAAAACAAAACTCAAAAACTAAATGTATTCAAATGTTTATTTAAAAAAGATTCCGATTTTTTTTTAATGTTGGACAAACTTTTAACAGTTTTCGACAAATCAGGTTTATACTTGGTACATGCTACTCTCAATACATCATCAAGGTAAGAATCAGTATGCCGATTTCTATATACACGGTGATTATACACTGGTGTAAGAAATTAAGAGAATTTTCAGACTTGGACGATTATCTCTAGAACTACTGTACCGATTTTAATGAAATTTGATATGTACATACATTGACACAATACAAAACAAATAACCATGCAATAATTGTAATACACACGCATGATCGTGCGTAACACTCGTTGGAGTCGGAAGGTATGAAACAGCGGTTGCAGAATAAACAAAAAAATGGGTTAATAGATGGGTTAATAGGAGGTATGGTCCCCTCTTACAGATATACAGGTCTCGCAGCGTGATTTCATACTTGAAATAAGGCAGTTTATCATTTCCTGTGGCAATTGGTCCCACTCGTTCAGCAACGCTGTTTTCCTTCCCTGGATGGTTCTCGGAGGGGGGTTGCGAGTTGCAATTGCCCTCCCCAGAGCGTCCCAGACATGCTCTATAGGGTAAAGGTCTGGAGATCTGGCTGGCCAATCCATCCGGCGAATATCCTCACCCTCTAGAAATTCATCCACCAGAAGAGCTCTATGTGGCTTCGCGTTATCGTCCATTAAAATGAACTCAGGGCCAACTGCACCCCTGAAAAGGCGAACATAGGGCTCCAAGACCTCATCCCTATACCTCACACCAGTCACAGTGCCTCTTTCAAAGACATGGAGAGGTGTGCGGCCATCCAATACGATGCCTGACCAGATCATTATACCTCCTCCGCCATAATGGTCGATTTCGCGGACATTGGAGGGTAGGTAGCGGGTCCCTGGTTCTCTCCATATGAACGTACGGCGAGAATCGGTGTTTAGGCTGAACCGGGACTCATCAGTGAAGAGAACGGTCGCTCATTGATCCATACTCCAATCTCTATGCTCTCTGCACCATGATAAACGGATTCTCCTGTTCGTAGAAGTGAGCGGGACGCAAACAGCGGGTCTTCTTGCAAACAACCCTCTCTCATGAAGTCTTTTGGAAACAGTCACTTTTGATACACGGGTTCCTGTGGCTGCATGCAAGTCACGAGAGAGCTGAGAAGCTGTAGCACTCCTGTTACGCCTCGCTATAATCGACAAATGGCGATCTTCTCTGGCCGTCGTGGCTCTTGGACGACCTTGCTCAGGCTTTATCTCGATGGATCCGGTATCCTGGAACTGTTTCCATAAGTTACACACGACGCTGGGCGTTAAATTGAACTCTCTACAAATTTGGACTTGAGATTGGCCTGCTTCTAGCCTCCCCACAATTCGCCACCTCATTCCATCATGTAAACGTTTGTGGTTACTCATTTTTACTGTTGCAATTTGAAATTAACCGATTGCTGCAAAATAACCCCATCTATTAACCCATTTTTTTGTTTTTTCTGCAACCGCTGTTTCATACCTTCCGACTCCAACAAGTGTTACGCACGATCATGCGTGTGTATTACAATTATTGAATGGTTATTTGTTTTGTATTGTATCAATGTATGTACATATCAAATTTCATTAAAATCGGTACAGTAGTTCTAGAGATAATCGACCAAGTCTGCAAATTCTCTTAATTTCTTACACCAATGTAATTCAAAAAGCTGTTAAAAAAGAATCGCTGGTCAGAATGACCTGAAATTTGACCTGAATATAAGTGAAGAAGGGGGAAATGGTATGGCATAAGAAAAAAAAATAATTCGAAAGTTTAGCAATAGATAGTGCTTTACTCGTCATAACGTTAATGAGTTCGGTTACCAGTGACATGTGTATCCCAATGCGAGGGCTATTGTTTGAGTTGCAGGTTAAATCAACTGTACAATTCAATGTGCATGACTGGATCGGTTTGTTACTGAAAAAAATAACTTCCAAGTCATTCAGCAGTTGTTGCACTCTTAGTGAAAAGCCCATCCACCACGACAAAGTGCTGCCACATCAGCTCGAAAAATCGGTTTTTGATTATTGCAAGACTTGCTCAAGAAATCTTCAATATGCTGTCCACCGTTTTCTGCCACAAGTTGAAACCGAGAAACAGCATGTTCCACAATAGGTCAGAGCTTATCAGTGGGGGCGTTAGGAAATTGTTGCGCGATGCGTGTCTTCAATTCAGCTAAGTTGGCAATCGGACCACTGAATACAAGATTTTTCAGGTAACCCCAAAGTCAACAATCCCAAGGATTAAGATCAGGTGATCTTGGCGTCCAGACTGTTCGTAAATGACGACTGATGATTTTATCATTTCAGAAATGCATGTTGAGCAGCTGCTTCACTGGATTTGCAATATATGGAGGAGCGTCATCTTGCATAAAAATTATGCTACCCACTCATACACGCTGTTGAAGTGCTGGAATGACGTGGTTTCGCAAAACATAGCGTCTCATAGCGTCCCCCATTTACAGTACAGGTAATAGGACCCACAGGACCTATCTCCTCGAAAAAGAATGGCCCTACGATAAGCGATGGCGTAAACCTGCACCACACAGTCACCTTTGCAGAATGAAGAGGTACTGGTTGATGTCCGAATGGATTATCCGTTGCCCATATTCTGCAATTCTGAGTATTGACATATCCTTGGAGATGGAAATGGGCTTTGTCTGTCCACAAAATGTTCCATGGCCATTCATTGTCCACTTCCATGGAAGCACAAAAATTCTGGAGCAAAGGTTTGTCGTACTAGCAGGTCAGCAGGAAGCAACTCCTGAACATGATAATTTTGAATTGATAGCAATGCAGGATGTTTCGTAAAATTTTATGCACTGTGCTCACAAGCATATCTAACGATCGGGCAATTCACCGTGCACTGCAAGTTCCAATGCTTCTGCTCGTCTCTTCCTGCAATGTTGTGGCCACATCTTCTACTGACGTCGAATCAATTGGTTTCCTCCCTCTGCCAGATTTCACTTTAAATGAACCTGGGGCGTGGCCCATGTTACGTAGTTACACCGTTTTTCCTATTGGATCCTATAACTTCTTAATAATTTTCTCCAGACCATTGGCAGACATCGGACCACAGCTTTATTTCACACCCTTTACTGTTCCGGAACGTCGTCAGAGCTACTGCCGCACAGTCACCGTTCTTGTAAAACAGCTTCACAAGCAATCTTCATTGAGAGAGCCATGACGAGCTTCTCGGACGCAATATGAGGGAAACTCAGTGACGTAGCGAGCATAACTGGCCCCCGGGTCACGATACCTTTTTGCCCCTCCCCCTTCCGAAAAACATATAGTAATATAATATATAGAATTAGTGAAAAGGACCATTTGGCACCCCCCTGCGAGTGGCACCCAGGGCATGATAGACCCCCTTGCCCCCACTCGCTACGCCACTGGGGAAACTAGTAGATGTAATTGGGTCTTTAGAAGTGGAGTTAATTGGTCTTGGCGACTTTATCTCCCGTAGCAAGGTAAATGTTTCAAGGTACAAGTGCTCTGTAATTGAAATTTAAAGTTAAGAAAAAAAAGTTAGAAAAATAGGAATTAAAAATTTAAGCATAATTTAACAATAATAACAGATAGTAATAAATTGAGAGATTAATATTTAAGTTAAATATTTAAAAAATAAAGTAAATAAAAAGTTAAAAATTAAATTTACAAGGTATTAAAAATTGTAAGATAATATGAGGGAAACTGCAGGTACACCACATTTTTATAACAAATGGAATGTGTGGAGCGCTTGACGAGTTTTTTATTTTGCATATTAAGACGAGTAAAGCGCCATCTATTGCTGAAATTTCGAACTATTTTTTTCTTATGCCATACCCTTTCCTTCTTCATCGCGTAAATTCGGGTCAAATTTCAGGTGATTCTGACCAGTGGTTTTGACAGCTTTTTGAAAGATGAACTTTAATTATAATCACCCTGTACATTTTTGGAATGTCATTTTGAAATTGGATGACTTGCAAAGATACGCTGACGCGAACAACGTGAGCAGCAGGTGGTACATTTTTGTATTTTTCAGGCACTCATTTTCGAAATTGTGTTTACAAGAGCACCTGCCTGATAATGAGTGCGAGTATATCCGACCGCATGCGGCCAACTGTCCGTAGTTTGAGCACCCTGCTTTAGTAGGAAGCATTATTCATTCTTAACAGATCATAAAAGCATTCTTCAACATTTTTTTTCTCCTATTGTAATACTTTTATTTTTGTATGAAAACTGCTAATCGCCGATGTTGAACGCCCTGCATTCCTAAGATTTCAGCCTAACATTCGCTCGGACCTGGTTAGCGAATCTTCCAAATCTGCTTTTAACAGCTGAGGAGAAATAACACGTGCAAGTTTTCCCGGTGAAACTTCTTTTCTTCTGCTTTCCCCCTACCTTTGTATTGAGGTTAGGGACACGTTTTCATTCGAGTCGTTCCAAGGAATTCCACTCTGCGCTCTAGACTGTGCGCGCACATGTATGCATCTGACGTCACCGCGTTACGGAGAATTCCAGTTCAGTGTTACTGGGTTACGGGTATTGTATATTGAAGTTCGGCCAAATTCACGATAAGACAGTCGGGTTTAGCCTGTTTCTCTTTTACATTCACTTCAATATTTTATTTAATATCTGGCGTTTTAGATTTCTAGATTAAACAAGGTCATCAAATTAGACTTAAGGTCGAAGGCGTTGTTGATTTCATTCATAAAGTACTTTTTTGGAAAAAATTCGATGAATGTAAACAAGGGTTGGAAGATTTAGCACCTCGAGCAGGAAGCAAAATAATCTTTGACCGGGTAAGCAGAATAATGGGTTGGAAGAAGTGTATTCTGAATTGGTGAGACAGTAAAATGCAAAAGATATCATAGCTAACATTTTCAATTAATCTTGTCTATGATTAAGAGACTGTTGATCGTATTCAATCACCGAGAGTTACATTCAAATGAAGTTCTACTTCGTAAAATCTAAAATTTCTTATTGGAAGGATAACCAGTTATATGTACTGTAGGTGACATTTCCTACTCCACGTTAAATTTACATTTTAAATAATAACACTTGCATAAAAATAACTTTAAATTACGATAGGCTTTTAGTAATTAAACGCTAAATAATACGAAGACGTTTGTACGACTCTTTTATAGTTCATTTAGAACTATTTCATAGAAATAATTACCACTGAAAATAATACCTATAATTTTCGTTGCATAAAACCGCTGATTTTTGTTTTTAAATCACTGATCTAAATATACTCTCTATCGACACATTTTAAATTAAATTTGTTGAACACTCTCCTGAATATTCGTTATTCATTAAAGAAGCAGTACAAACTTCTAAATTCTGTTTTATTACATGTGAGAGTAAACGCTTAATTAAAGAGCGAGTAATTTTAAAAATTTAAATTTTTTCATTAATAATATTTTTCAGGCCCTTAAATTTTGATGTCTATCATTTTTTTTTAATTACGACCTTTTTTTAATAAATAAAAAGATATTTTAATCATTTAGAGACGTATTTTCAAATGCAGAAAACGGAATTCAGAAATTTTTATTCACTTGTCTGTGATGAGAAAAATATTGAAGAAAATTTCTTGCAGCTCAACATTAGGGAAGATGATCTACGATGCCAACTGCTGAACGCCTTTAAATGAATTTATTGATATCGTGAGACTAAAGTAAAAATTTCGTAAATTTCGAGGTGTTATTCGGTGTTTATCAGCCGCTCATTGACGACTTTATGCTTGAGGTTATAATCGAACATAAAAACGTAATCACGATGTAGGCCCATTTTCATTGCACTTGACAGTAAATTCATTTGTCTTTATATAAAGCTAATGATTCCTATTTCCATAAGTTATAAGTAAATTAACGACCTTCATAAGTGTAAGTCACAAACAAACCCAAAATAAGCACGGAACTTCCTCTAAGTTCACTGAGGAAAGCAAAGTCTTTGGATGCTCTCTTTTCGTTGTTCACACTGCCAACCCCAAAATATTAAATTTGTGTCACTTAGTAACATCACCATTTTCGGAAAATATCATCAGCATTTTTTTTGTGAAAATTGTTTTTTCCAGATCTTGAAACTTTCAATCTGAGACTCTTGTGAGTTTCATTCTTGAAACTTAAAATTTTTTTGGAAAGGGGGGGGGGGGGGGGTCGTCGATTTCTCATACCCATAAAGAATTTTCTTCGTACAACACGATTGTGAAAAACCTTCTGATTTTTAAGCATTTCGAACTGTTCTAACAGATGAAGATAATTTCCTTTATTCCAGCAAAGTTGAAAGGGACGCCTTCCGAGATTATACTTTCATAAATAAACAAGCAACCACCTCTTGGTGTTGTTTCTTATGCCTCCTGGCTGGAAGTTCCAGACCAGGTCCATATAGGCTTCGTTGCTGAAGTGTGCGGCTCCGGTTTATACAGCACCATAAGGGTCGGAGTCCATCTTAGCTAGTTGCTACCTCAATTTTGACTGAGCACCTCCAGGGGCGACATCTGGGGGGATCGTACCCTCTCTGACCTAGGGTTGCCAACTGTCCCGGATTGGCCGGGATTGTCCCGGAATCGGAATCGCTGTCCCTGATCCCGGATGAATGCTTAATTGTCCCGGAATGTAACGGAAACTATTCCAATTTTTTTTAAATTGAAATTTACATCGTGTAAATCTGTTGAACGTTGTGACGTCGTAGTAATCCGACAGGTAGCGTGAACGTCACAGACTAAAATTAAAGTTTCCGCAATATTTATTTACAAGATCAATTTATATACAGATCAGGAAGTACACGGTGATGGCACAGATAGTGATTACAGTGAGTAACTATGGGCTGAGTATTTCGAAAAGCATGAAAAATCGTCGAGTTGATGAAAATTGTGTCTTTCAATTTCTCCATCCCTGCGAGTAATGCTTACCCGGAGAGAGAATTTAGTCACATAAACAATGTGTGGACGAAGACCAGGAATAACATGAAAATCGACTTAGTGAAGGCGGAATTGCAAATACGACTTAATAGTGAATAGTGTGCAGAATTTGCGAACTTTTTAAATGCGGACTCACTTGCGAAAGAATTGGTGATTGCAGCAAAAAGTGAGAGAAAATATTATTTGAAAAACCCATAAAAATATAACGTTAAATTTGTTATTATAAGAATTGAAATTTTTATTATTATTATTATGTAATATATATATATATATATATATATATATATATATATATATATATATATATATATATATATATATATATATATATATAATTAAGTTTCTATAATAGTTAAAATAAAAAATATAAGAAATAAATTTTTAAAAAAACTGTATTTTAATTTTTTCATACATAAAAAAAATTCCTCAGAAAACTAGGTAATGGCTGACTGATAATGATGATGATGTTCAGTTTGGCAACCTTACTCTGACCCCATAGAGGGACTCTCTGGTCTACGGATATAACGTGTCCATATCTGGCCTAGTCACGTAGGTATTTAATGGCAAGTGTCGGTATTCGATCCGAGCACCCTCATTACTGAAAGCCAGCGAGCTACCACAAGGCTACTTCGAGCTGTAACCACCTGTAAACACGGATAAGGAGAGATAATCGATTATAGGTGGGATAAATAGACAGGTGGATTAAATAGTTGTCAGATGTGATGGCATGTCCTGCCGTTTTGTCTATTGCTTATTGTAGCCAGGCAAGAGCCTCAAACGCCAAAAGTGAACCTTTCCTTAGAAGAGGGTCATAGGCGTAGCGTGCTTCTAACTTTTTTTTTTTTTTTTTTTGGGGGGGGGGGGGGGCACGAATCGAATTCAGTTATGGCCCTTCTCAGCGCATTGACTACCGGATGATCCTTAAAATATGAAATATTATGACTTTTTGAAATTGAATAACAATAAAATTGATGTTTGAGGGGTATTCGAATGTTATACAATGAGGAAAATAAACATAATAAATAAAATGAGGAAAAAAATATAGCATCGAATTTTTGTTATGGATCATATCATTGTTAAAAACTATGTTAAGGCTAAAGACATAATCGGAATCTTCAGTTTCAAAGTTTAAAAAGGCGGAAAAAACCCAACTTTCTTAAAAGTTTTTTACAATTTTCTAGTTTTAACTGTACTTCTATTAACGTTTTAATTTATTTAGAGTTAAATTGGGGGGGGGGCACGTGCCCCCCCCCCCATGTTCCAAAGCTTCAAAATTACCAGCTAGTCATAAAAAGTGGCTTTACAATCTCTTTCGAACAGTTTTATTTCCTGTATCAAGTATGAATTGCATCTTAGTTATGTATGTAATATGAAAGTTATGCAAATTTTACAATTTCAAAATTCTTTCACATACTCACGGAATATCGAAAGAAATATGCAATTTTCGAGGTGCGATTTTTTTTCGTGGAATGTGCTTAGCAGGAACATTTAGCTTAATAAATAAATTGCTCTAATTAATATGATTCTAGTATGGTACTAATTAATATAATAATATTGGCACTAATTAATATCGTTCTTCATCAAGCCGAGAACCATTAAATGTAATTATGCCTTTATGACACTTCAAAATTGTGAAGATACTTAAACTGGTTGATATAGTTGGGGAAAGCAACAGAATTTTCTAGAACATGGAGAGATGAAAGGAGTTCGTCTGTTAGAGGAACCGAGGTTGATAAAATTTATGAACGCAACCCCACGCAAATGGGCACACCCGAAAACTCTATATACATATTAAGCAGGTAGGATATTAAGAAGGTATGTGCTCGAGTTATACTTTTTAGCTGTTCAAAAATTATCTGTCTTAATTCTTATTTATTTATTTATTTATTTATTTTTTACTTTCAAAAATACTTTTACAGCTTTTAATCTTTTCAATGCATTCAATGTGTTCATTTATTAAAGCGTGTTTGAACAATTTTCTCTGTTTAAAGTAATTTTATTGTGATTATTATATGCAAACACATTTCGCATTTGAAAATCGGAGTTGTGCGAATACTTTCTGCACTTTTTGTATACTTGCAAACAAACGAAACATTCAATATCAAAAGAATTTTGGAGAGATGATAAATAAAGCATAGTTTTAAATATTTTAGAAATAAAGAAGAGAAACGAGCTACATAATAGACGATGTCAACAAATCAATTTATGTATGTAGCCATCGCCACGAAGAGTATCGTAATAAAATCAACCAAGGGAAAGAGCGTTAAGATCGTAATTAGTGAGAAAAATAGGAGCCATAACGCTCATAACATAAATTCAGATATTAAAGTAAGTCATAGCTCATAAAAAGCAGTGACTCAAGGGAACGAAAAAAGAATCATCGTAGGCATTATTAAGCGGGTTATTAACAACCCTTATGGTTAGCAAGTGTCAACGAACTTTAACCCACAGATTTCATATTTTTATTTATTTTTTATTTATTTATTTATTTATTTTTGTTACTCATTATTCGTTTCTTGATGTTTTGAATGTCTCGCGTGGTCATATATGCCTTTTACATTAAATTACAAATACAGTGAAACTTCTCTAGCCGGAACTCCCCTATTCGACGGCCACATTTTGTTGAGAACCGATTAAGGGATTAAAACTATGTTATGGAAGAAACCTCTTTTCGACGGCCACCCCTCAAAACGACCACTTTTTTTGGAACCATTACTGGCCGTCGTAGAGAAGTTTCACTGCATTTTGAGAAAAAAAAAAGTACAGTATCTGTGTGTAATAACGCTAAAATTCATAAAGTGCTTTGATCTTAATTCTTATTTAACACATTTGAAAAAGTTCACCCGGCCCGAGGCTGAACGGTATATTCAACCTTCATAAAAAAAAGGACAGGGATAGAGAGAAGCTTTTTTATTTAATATAGGAAATTTTTTTTAGTATATAAAGTCTATAAATGTTTTAATTTTGTTTTAAATTTTGAGCAAAATAAATTTAAAGAAAAGTTTTGAGCAGAAAATTTGACTCAAAACAAAATTAATGCTAAAAAACAAAACTAATATACCAAAAAATTTAAATTTACATATAATTTACAAATCTAATGTGTTAGAACGCAGACTGATGTAAAATGAAAATATTTTAGGCTTTCAATCTATAAATGTTTTTCTAAATGTTTTTTACTATTTTTAGTAAACTGAAACACAAGTAATTAAAAATAATTTGTTATTGAATTAGATTTGATGTCACTAAACCACAGCGTTTTAATTCACAGCTAAGCCGCCCACATGGTGTGTGGTTAGCGTTCTGAGCTGCCGCGCAATGGACTTGGGTTCAAATCCTGAATAAGGGTCTGTCACATAGAATCCGTCAGCGTTACTCGTATTGAAATATGTTTAACCAATTACGAATCTTCAAACGATTAGCCCCGAAATTCTTAAGGTCTGTGATTGGTTTAAAATATATCAATACGTGCAACGCTGACGGATTCTATGTGAACAGGCCCTTAGGCATAGTCGTTTTCGTATCGTCCCTCTCATAGGGAGTAATGCTGGCTCACCTATAGGGTGCTCCCATAATAAAGTAACCAATAAATCGCGGTGAAGAACAAGAGGCGAATGTCTCACGACAAAGTGCCTCCGCATTAGACAAAAACAAACAAAACGAAAAAAGTTAGCTAGCGTGTTATATATATGTATATGTATATATATATATATATATATGTATATGTATATATATATATATATATATATATATATATATATATATATATATATATATATATATATATATATATATATATATTCAACTGTTTTACAATTTATCAATTTCGGCTAGAAAATTGTTTTCATCATTTTTGTTTCACTCAATTAGATTTTCTGAGTTCATTAAATAAATGACATCGAAACATATTTAAATTGCCGTTATATTAGCACACCGGAAGCTGTTTGAAGAATTCTCGAGTTTCGCATTCATGAGAGGCATCCAACAGTAACCCATTTAGCGGTTCACCTAGAAAATGGCCAGAGAGTGTATTTTACAGAAAACAATCTCCAAGAAAGAATTGAAAACCCTCCTGCAACAACACTTACGGCGTTCTATGATTTATGTAGCACAGACGACTTCTCGAAGACTTTGTTATACCACGAAGTTCCTCAGTACTACACATGGGCAAATAACAAGTTTTCGCGAAGAAAACGAGGACAAGAGGTCGAAGGGCATCCCGGAATTAGGAAAGACAAATGAATACTGTACATTCTGCCCTTGGTAGAATGTACAGTATTCATCCTAGCCAGTCTGAATGCTTTCATTTAAGGATTCTTTTACAACATATTCGCGGTCCAATATCTTTCCAAAGTCTTTTGACAGTTAATGGACAGGTCATGCCAACCTATCAAGCAACCTGTATAGAACTCTGTCTTAATGAGGACGACGAACGTTTGAAGCATACCTTAGCTGATGCTGTTCTTTCGGATTCGGCTCCTAAACTGAGAGTATTGTTTGTGACAATTTTGTTATTTTATCGACCTTCAGATCCCATTGCTTTATGGCAAACATTTAAAAAAGATCTCTGTGAAGACATATTGCATCGAGCGCGTCAGCAGAATAACGATGGCTGTATGCCATTATCAAATGATATCATAAACCAAGGTCTCATTCAAATAGAAAACAAAATTTATCTATTAAGCGGAAAGTCATTAGGAGACTTTGGCCTGCCGTCACCGCAGAAAATCAGCGAAAGCGATTCTGTAAGGACAACATTGGTACATGATTGCAACCAACTGAATGAGTACGTTTCTAATCCCGTACCAAATTTAGTACCCGATCAGCCTCTCGCCTTTGACGCCATAGTGAATAGCATTGAAAACAATGAAGGCAAATTATTGTTTATCGATGCACCCGGTGGAACCGGAAAAACTTACTTAATAAATTTAATACTAGCCAAAATTCGCTATCAACAGGCAGACTGGCTCTTGAGGTGGCATCTTCCGGAATTGCCGCGACTTTACTTAGTTGTGGAAAAACTGTCCATTCCACATTTAAACTGCCTTTGAATGTCTCCCTCCAGAAAGAATCCGTATGTTCCATAAGAAAAAACGGGCCGTTGGGCCAACTTCTTCAAGAGGTCTGTCTCAATGTGGAACGAATGTAAGATGAGCCACCGCTCACATATAGAAGCCGTAGACAGAACTCTAAAAGACCTAAGAAGTTCAGACAAAATTATGGGAGGCGTCACCTTCGTATTTGCCGGTGACACGCACCAAAGATCCCAAACTGTGCCACGAAAAAACACCCCAGACCATGATTGAGCCACCATGCCCTTGTACAGTTCCAGCCAGGCATGCAGGATCCATGGCTTCATGAGCCTGACGCCATATTCTCAGCCTCCCGTCGGCGTTAAGTAGTCGGAATCGAGACTCATCACTCCATGATACTCGTTTCCAGTCCTCTACACTCCAGTCTCTGTGCTCTCTTGCCCAGGCAAGACGTGCAGCCCGATGGCGAGTATAGAGCAATGGTACTCTCGTAGGTCGACGGCTCCCGAAACCCATACGGTGAAGCGAGCGTTGCACAGTCCGTTTACTGACTGTACGACTGGCACCGTCATTAAACTGGGTGGTAATTTGAGCTAATGTTTGGCTTCGCTGGCTACGTACAATACGCCTGAGCCGTCTCTCACCACGCACTGTCAAGGCGAATTGTCCTTTGCAGTTTGCCCGATCGCTAGTTTTTTTTTCCACCATCCACGTATTCTTGGTATACTCTTGACACTGTCGACCCTGAAAATCCTAGCTGTCTGACGATTTCGGAAATTCAATGGCCCATGCGTCGCGCACCTACGATTTGTCTGCGATCGAAGGCGTCTAAATCAGGCAGTTTACCCATACTGGTAATTCCAACAACTAATTCAGAACAACCACAGTACGCGCTATATATGCAGTTACCACAGCGCCCTCACCTGCGCATACATGATGTGCAGCGCTACACAATTTGCATAGGCTTTGCTATCCCTAATTCAGTGGCACTTCAGTGTATATATATATATATATATATATATATATATATATATATATATATATATATATATATATATATATATATATATATATATATATATGTGTGTGTGTGTGTAATATTTTTCATACCAGATGTTGGATGACAGGAAGGAGACCTCCAATCATAACCGCTAGTCGAGGGAAGTTGCCAGGGAAGGCTTATAGACAGATAGTCCGGTTGAGGAGCACAGGGGAGGCAGGCACAGTTAAGACATTTCTAGAGCGACGAGGAGTCACTCACATTTTCTAATACGGTATTTATTTAGAAACTTCACGGTGACCATATACAGTGCCCACAACTGTGATGAAGTCATTTGGACGTGTTAGGTAGTTTCGTAATACAAACAGACAATTATAAGTCCAGAACTTGCTGGATCATCCCATACAAGACAAAGGGAACGCAGCGCGTTAAAAATTACATCTTGATAACACAGTGACAGAACACAAAAAAGCTCAAAAGTCGCTGATCTCTCGCTCGAAGTACGCGTGTATCAAACTTATAATTGGCCAGTTCAAGACATCTGACCTCACACGTCATATGAGGTGATATTGCATCAGACGTTTGGTGGGAATGTCTAGATTCTAGAGCAATGAATCAATCATAATTATTCATTGTCGCAGATGACAAAAAATGTTGTGTACTGGCAAGTATTAAAATAACAGCAAGTTAGTTAATAAATGAATTTTTTATTACTGAAAAAATGAAATTAATTTAAGAGTTGTTATAACTTTACAACATCATAACATGAGGCTAATCATTGAAAAAAAAGTAATAACAGAAACTGAATACCGAGCGAAGCCGGGTAATAAATCTAGTTATTAATTAAAAAATAAAAAAGATAGAGACGTAAAGATAGCTAGATGCCAAAATGCAGATGTTGCCGGCTTTAATTTTTAGTGCTCTAGTAACACAACCCGTGTACTCGATGATAAATTATAAATGACTCTCAGATGTAAATAATAAATCACTATCAGCGAATTTATATAGGATATATAAAGTAACACCCTATTACAATATTCACTGAAACCACCGAGGTCAGGGCTCTAGGAATGGGTGCCCAAATTCATCGCATGAACTTGAGGGCTTTTTAGCTCTCAAGGCAGCTCTCTGACGTAAGCATGTTCGGTAAACGCAAGTTCATTGTTAACGCTTGCTTGAATTTGGCCTCATTGAATCTTATGAAAGTAGAAGTTATGAACATCTCGCATTAAAACTGTCGCATGTTAAACCCCATTTCTTTAGAGAGATGGAGGTTCTCGCGTTGAAAAGTTGGATTACCACGAGGTATTACTTTCACAAATTTTCAGTGTAGCATGTTTATATGCAAGATTAATTTATTTATTGTCTTGTAACTGTTTCCTTTAAGCTTGACTTTAATATTTTCGACCACGTATTTTAAAACCATTTAGGATTTTAACACATTATTGATCAGCAATTTAATTTAAACATATGCGCACATCACCGACAAAGACTGAAATTTTGGAATTTTTAATTTTAGGAAATTTTGGAAATTTTGGACAATTTTATTTAAATATATCCTCAAGTAACCAGCAAAGACTGAAATATTAGAATAAGTACGGCAATTTTATTTTCTGAAATCTGTTTTCTTTATATGGGTGTGTGAGATTCAGAGTTGAAATGATAAAAAGTGAGGATTTGCCTGAAACTCATTCAGGTCATAGTAAAGGTAGTTTTCAAGTAAAACAATGTTCATTCGATCCAAAATTTCTCCAATATGACCTTTCCTGCATCCTAAATTGTCGACAACATTTGCTTGTGAAAACACGAGTTTACTGGGTACAGTGAGCCAAAATAAAAGTCTGAAATCAAACACTTAGGATTATATTAACTCCAAAACGTTGCACCCGGTCAATTGTAACCGCAAAAAATAAATAAATAAATAAATATATAAATAAATAAAATATAGTAAAATTGTTTTTTATTTAGGTGCAACTGCTAGACCTTTCAGTCTACCAAAATAAAAGTTACATTCGCTTAGAATTTTGAGGCTGTTTTACAGAGTAAAAGCTGGTGGGTCACTTATTGTGCAAGAGAGGGGTTTTTAAGAAAATATGAAAGCACAGGAAAGAGTTTGTATGAATGTATAGAATTTTTGAAAGTGATATTTTAAGAAAGGTGAATTTCATATATAGCCATAAAATCGCACAAGGGCAGTTTAATAAGAATAAGCATAGAAGCGGAAAGAGAGAATAACAATTTTACAGTGAACAGAAAAGTCACCGCTATCGTAAACTAGTGATTTGAAGAAAAGCCACTTTCAGGTGAGGGTAATAAAAACATATTTAAGGAAAAGAGGGAGTTGGGAAAATACACTCACGGACAAAAAAATTAGCGCACCAAGAAATAATTGCGGGATCGTAACTAAACTTGCAATGAAGGTACATGTCGGGGAGATATGCAAATGATTAGAAATGCAGCGTGATTGCGCGTAGAGGGCGTTGAACATCGTACTCTGTGGAGTATAAAACAGGTAACCAAAGCTTGTTTGAGTGTGCTGAATCATTTACAAAGGAAGAGCTGAGATAGACATGCCATTACGCCGTGTTCGAAGACAATATAAGCAGTTGTCGCAGTTTGAGAGGGGGAGAATCGTCGGGATGATGGAAGCTGGGTGGTCAGCTAGGCGAGTAGCTCGTCAATTAGGCCGCTCTGATTGTGTTGTGAGGAGGTGTTGGGACCAGTGGACCCTAGAGATGTCATGTACACGAAGACCAGGCTCAGGACGCCCTCGACAGACCAGTCGTCGAGAAGACCGCCACACCGTAAGAAATGCACGCGTACAGCCAACTGCTTCATCGGCCGCCATCCAGGCACAGGTAGCACCTTCAATAGGGGCCTCTGTGTCTTCTCGAACCATACGAAGGCGCCTGGCTGAAGGACAGTTGGTATCGCGGCGCCCATTACGTGTGCTGCCCTTGACGCTCACCCATCAACGCCTCCGTTTGGAGTTTTGCCGCGCACGAGGAAACTGGACTGCAGCGGAATGGAACCAGGTCGTCTTTAGCGACGAATCCAGATTCAATCTCGGCAGTGATGACAATCGTGTTCGTGTGTGGAGAGCCCGTGGTGAACGCTTCAATCCTGCCCTTGCTGTACAGCGACACATCGCTCTCACAGCTGGTGTGATGGTATGGGGTGCCATTGCCTACAATACACGGTCACCCCTAGTATTGTTCCGTGGCACCATGACAGCCCAGCGGTATGTTCATGAAATCCTGCAACCACATGTGTTGCCACTCATGCAACGGCTCCCAGGAGCCATTTTTCAACAAGACAATGCTCGGCCTCATACGGCAAGGGTGTCACAAGACTGTCTCCGCACTGTTACTACCCTTCCTTGGCCTGCCCGATCCCCAGATTTGTCTCCAATCGAGCATATCTGGGATCATTTGGGACGACGAGTTGGGCATCCCACGAGTTTGAACGAACTAGAGGCAAGGTTACAGCAAATATGGAACGAAATGTCTCAAGACATCATACAGAACTTGTATGACTCAATGCCCGATCGTATCTCATCGTGCATTCGCGCTAGAGGGGGTCCAACGGAGTATTAACTCCTCCGTTTTTTTGCCTTTTTTCTCTGAAATAAATTATCCTTTTTCTTTGATTTTCTTATCATTTACTTATATCAAAGTAGTCATTACGTATGTAAAATTTCGTTTCATTTTGACGACTCTTTCTTGGTGCGCTAATTTTTTTGTCCATGAGTGTATGTATTAAAGAATAAGAATATTGTGCGGTTGAAGAAAAGAGAGTTTTGGGAGAAAGAGTTACGGAATAAAAAGGACATGGTAAGTCAAAGTTTAGGGAGCGTTAGAAAAGGGTGGAAAATATTATACGACTGAAAAGGGATTAAAAGAAGTATTGTATCAAATCTTTTAAGGTTTAGGGATGTGTTAGGTGAGGGGGAAAATCATTGTTGGCTCCTTGCGGCGTTGCTTGGGCCGGCGAGATCAATCGAATACATGGGGGCTGAATCGGGAATCAAGGTGTCGGAGGGTGAAATCCAATGAGAATGGATAGATTTAATAAAGAAAGAATTCTAGACCACTGGGGATCGAAGTTTGAAAAAAGGCGGTCTGATATTAGACTCAGAAGGAGGGGGAAAATGATTTTATTGGGAAATAGAAATGTGGTATAGAAAATTAAAAGTTATAAAAAGTTATGTAGGGCAGAAAGACGGGGCAGACGATTACGATTTCTGGTAGTTCAGTTCAGTTCTTTTTTTCCTTAGAGTAGATTAATATTGAGATGGAAAAACGCTGCACATCAGCCCAGCTGAAATGGGGTAAGTCTGTCTTTATGATTCACTTTCGAGATATATCATTTTAAAGGTTAGGGACCCATGTATTTAAATAAATTAATTTAATGAAAGTATTTTATTATTCATGGTGGTTAAAAGTGTTTCAATATGTATCTATAAAGTGTATCAAATATTTATATGTAAATTTTTAGTGGAAACTTATATACAAATAAATTCCATTCATTTAAGCTTAATTCTTTCTCATTATTTAAAATCTTAGTTGTGTCTCTTTCCTACCGAGTAATAATTATTTGCATGCTGGGTAAATTTATTATGGATAGTTAAGGTTATTGCGGATAAGGAAACTTAATACGATCATGATTAAAACTTTTAAACTAAATCTTCTAAATCCAGTAAACGGCGAGAGTAGAGCCGAGAACCATCCAGCACAACGATATAAAATAAGCTCTTCGAAAATAAAACTGAAGGGGAAAAAATCATTGTTGTGGTTGGAATGAAAATTTACAAAGACCTAATATACTTCACAGGAAGAGTTGACAAGATAGGTATGAGTGCTTAAACTCCAAAAATTTAAATGAAAAAGTTGCTATAAAGTTGGAAAAAAAAATAAAAAAAGAGAAAAGGAAAAACAAGGTTTTGATTTTATTATAGCAAAATGCTATATAGCAATTTTTTTACTGCATATTCTTGAATGTTAGCGAAATACTGTCAAGGAGGATACATTCTACATACAAAAAATACCAAACAGCAGACGAGAAAAAAATATTGATTTTTTATTGATTATAGCTGTCTTACAACTCAAGAGGAAAAGAAATCTCACTCTATCTTAAAAGGTGTTAACATGTCATTTGAAATCGAATTCTTACATATGTATTTCTCACCTCTGTTGCACATAGAGACCCTTACATTTTTTTTTTGTTTTGTAAACTAATTAAATGATTTTTTCCATGTTTCTGTAGACAAGGAAATCTATTTTATATTTATGAGGCAAACCACCGAGAGAGGACACAAGCCGCAGCTGTACACGTAAGAAATAACTTGATGCAAGTAAGTTGAAGAGAAGGAAGGTTTTTAAGTTTATCCACCTAATATATATATATGTATATATATATATATATATATATATATATATATATATATATATATATATATATATATATATATATATATATATATACATATATATATTTTATATACAGTGTGTAACAAAATTATAAGACCACTGTGGATTTTGTGATTTTTACTATATATAGTAAAATTTTTAAAAAATTAAATTTGGTTGATGTTAATAAATGAAATATAAAATATATGTATATTATTTTTAAGAGATATTTAAATATACTAATTATTTTATGAACAATTTCAAATTTTTCCAGTCAAATATCTGTAACAAAATTATAAGACCACTAGTTAAAACAAATTTTTTTAATAAAACTAATATGATGTTGATCCACCATTTTTCTGAATAACTTCAAATACTCGATTTTTCATTTAATTAATTAGGTTTTCGAGCAAATATTTGGGAATTTTGTCCCATTCATTCATGATAGCTAGTTCCAATTCATACACAGAATCATACTGACGGTTATTTGCATACACTTGACGAGCCTAATGGCCCCACAAATTTTCGGTGGGATTCAGGTCTGGACTAAGACTTATCCAGTTTAAGACCTCGATTTTTTCTTTTTGAAACCAGTTTTTAGTTGATTTAGACACATGGTATGGCGCATTGTCTTGCTGAAATTTCCAGTTTGATCCTCCTAAAAATGGACCAAAATGTGTAAGGTGTTGGTAAAGTAGTTGTTGATAACATATGGAGTCCATTTTTCCAAGAACTCGCTGCAGATCACATTTCCCATCATATGCAAAAGCTCCCCACACTATCACAGAGCCACCACCCATCTGTCTACTGAAGTAAACCCGAGGTTCCTTTCGTAAATCATGCCAGTAAGAAATAATACCGTCCGGGCCATCCATATTAAATTTTTTTTCGCCGGAAAAAATAATATTTTTCTAATCGGCATCCCAGGTCATGACTTCAGCCTTCCTTCTTTATGATGCTTTAACAGTCTTGGTTTTCTTTTTAATTTCCGAAGAGCAATATTTGAATTTGATCTTAAAGTGCGCCAGACTGTCATATGTGAAATAGTTTTACTTACCTGCTGTGTTATTTTACGAGTAGACAAGTTTTGTTTTGTTGCAAGCTTGAAAATTCGTCTATTATCGCGACCTGATAATTTACTCTTTCTGCCAGATCTTTTATATTTTCCAGAAAAATCTCTTTTACTTAAAACGTTATGAATAGCAGTTTTAGAACGTTTAATTATCTTACTTATTTCACGTTCCAATTTTCCAGAGCCCTTATAAAACCAAATTTTTTGAACTTCTAGTTCAGATAATTCTCTTCCACGCGGCATTGTGAATTTCCTCATAAAAACAAACAAATTAAATTCTATTTTCTTTTACAATATTATCGTTTTGACTTTTTTGTGATGTAAAGTTACAGTTTATCTATGATTTTGAAAGAAAAAATAAGATTTTGAAAGAAATGAGTTTGAAAGAAAATGATGATTTTGAAAGAAAAAAGTTTTAAAAACGCAAACGATTTTAAATAAAAAAATAAGTGGTCTTATATTTATGTTACACCGAGATTTCAGAAAATCATTTACTGTGTGAAATTAACTCAATTTTTTTTTTCCTTTAAGCCATTTATTTGAGAAAATGTAACTTTTTTCATTTGCTTCAAATTTTAAAATTATTCATTTTATGCAGTGTAATATTAAAATGAGTGATATTTTGGGTGGTCTTATAATTTTGTTACACACTGTATATATATATATATATATATATATATATATATATATATATATATATATATATATATATATACAGTGGAATCTCGATCTATCGTTTTGCAAGGGACCGATTGAAATGAACGATAAATGCGGAAAAACGATGGATCCGAAAACGATCGATCGAGATTCCACTATATATATAAATGATAGTAAATAGTGAGTAAGTGATTCATGTTAATAATGTAGTAAATTATCGCTGAATGCTTATAATTTTGTCCGCAAAATTTTCTGATTCTTTTTTATGAAAATATATTGTTTTATTTTCTCCCTGTATATGTTACACTAGAGTAAATTATTCCGAATTTGTAGACCGCCGATTGATACCGATGATATACCTGATACCGATTATATGTGCTACTTTTTCAGCTTATGAAAATTCCTCTCCTTGCAACATAGGTTACAGAAATGACAGATGTGGCCAGCTAGATAAATCAACTTTGGATTTAAAAAAATCGCCAGAATTGTCTAACACACACATTCATGCAACTAATTCGATTTCTGATATATCTAAAACGTCCTTGTCTGGCATTCAATGCCGGCAGCACTCGAGATGTGAGGTCGTGGAAGAATGGAATGAGAAAGCGGAAACTCCCTCAATACCACGTATCGCTAATTTTTTACATATATGTTGAAGAGACGCATCAGTAGCGTCCTCTTGTGGGGGAAAGTGAAACTAAATTATTTAGGCTCTTAATGTGATTGTAATACCATTAAGACCAGGCCTGCACAACTCGAAATGGGATGAGGGCCATATTATTTTACAGAAAACAGCTACGGGCTGCAAGGAAATTGGATAGATGGGAAAGCGAAAAATGTTTTATACAACAAAAAATAAATTGCTTTTTATTTTAGAAATTAAATAAATATTAATATTCATTGCTTATTCCTTTCGTAATATTATATTCCTTTCGTAATAAATCTAATTCCTTTCGTTATAAATCTAAAAATAATATTTTGTATTTTTTTTTAGATATTAAGCGTATATTAAGCATCTTCATTTCAGGATTCGCGGGCCACAGAGAGAATGCTGGCTATGTTGAGCAGGTCTGAATTATACCGATGTAAACTTATAACTGTGATCAGGTTTGTGACTGGGCGGAATTTTAAAACTCCCTGGAAAAAATAATATAATAATAATAATTAATTGAACTTATAATTTAGTATAATCCTGTTCTTTAATGAACTGTCTGTTTGCATGCTGTAAACCGGTTTTTTAAATTGAATAAAAATGTAAACAAATTATTACATTTATTTGGCATTGA
The DNA here is from genome assembly GCA_907164885.2 of Dolomedes plantarius. NCBI lineage: Eukaryota > Metazoa > Arthropoda > Arachnida > Araneae > Dolomedidae > Dolomedes > Dolomedes plantarius. The sequence continues at coordinate 31,109,222 of OU015492.1, read as the reverse complement.
AATTAACAGTATTAAAAAGGTTATACATATACTGATAGAATTTTTAATTTGAATAAAAATTTTGTTAAATTGCTAAATTTAAAGTAACTTTTCCGACAGCAATCCAATCTAATTGTATTTCCTTCTGGACCTCAAAAAGTAATTTAAAAGTAAAAAAAGAATTTTATTTTTATAAAGCCTTACGCTGAGAAAGAACTGCAAGTAAACAAAACGCATCCTTCAGAGAGAATTAACTAGCGTTTTCAGCTTTAAGACATTATTGACCGGGAATGTTATTTAAATATAAACTCAAGTCACTGGCAAAGACTGAAATTTTGGAATAAAGTACGGCAATTTTATTTTCTGAAATCTTTATATGGGGTGTCAGAGATTCACAGTTTATATGGTAAAATGTGAGGATTGCTTGAAATACCTTCCAGGTCATAGTAGTTTTCAAGTAAAGCAATGTTAAATGGATCAAAAATTTCTCCAATATCACTTTTCTTTATCCTAAATTGCCTTCAACATGTGCATATAAAAACACGAGTTTACTCGGTACCGATCAAAGGTGTGTTAAGGCTGCTGTGTACTAACCCTAATGGATTCGCTCACCTTAATGCTAACCTACGGAGAAAATTTGTCTACTATTTACAGCTACATAAATGTTGATAATCCAATAAAAATGGTATTTTCAGATAGTCTGAACTTTTCAACACCTTGCAACAGGATTCATTTTATAAATTTCGCCCACCAAAATAAATTGATCAGCGTTTAAAACACACTATACCAGGTTTGTCCCCGAATAATTTAAAATTTAAAATATTATTTGCATTAAAAAAAATTTCAGGTACTCTCCTCTAACGAAACTACCGCGGGTTATTAAAGTAGGATTACTTATCGCTACTTACCTCTTTTGTATGTATAAATGCATGCAAGTGTTATATATATATATATATATATATATATATATATATATATATATATATATATATATATATATATATACATACATACATACATATATATATATATATATATACCAGGGGTTTCCAACTTACAAGTGTCCAAGGGCCGCAATCGAAAACACCTGTCTAGTGGCGGGCCGCAATTCAATCAGGTCCATACCCAGGAATTTTTTTCTTGAGGGATGAACCTTCAACAACGACCTTGATTATAACTAGCCAACTTTCGTTAAATTACACAGACACACACAAAAAAAGTCAAATAAGAAGTGGGTATTTAAATAAGAAGTGGGGGGGTTATGAAATAGAACATGAGTGGACACCCTACTTTTCATGGAATTCGAGGAAAATCAATCTTTTTTGTAAATGAACAGCATTTGAAAACAATAAAGATTTTTACAAAAACATTTTTCATTAACTAAGAATATCTAAATTGATGTAAATTTTTTTCCTAGAAGTCTTCGCGGGCCGCAAAAAAAGACACCGCGGGCCGCCAGTTGGAAACCCCTGATATATACATACATACATACATATATATATATATATATATATATATACACATACATACATACATATATATATATATATATATATATATATATATATGTCAAAATTTTGACGCATTTGGGTACTTTTCTATTTAACTGTTTACTGCTTGCCCAAGCGATACAGACTGGGTTTGGTCCGCTGCCAAAATTATAACTCGCGACGCAGGACATCTGAAATTTTGCTTTCCGGAGGACCGTTATGGAGGAACGTAATCCTACATTATAAACGAAAAATGCACCAAGGTGTAAAATTTCTTTCTGTATACGAAGTACAATTTAAAAAAAAAAAAATCTTTCAATCCCAGTTGGCAATCCTTGGACACATTTACTCCATGGTTTAACATTGAGGTGAGCGAATCCAACAGGGTTAGTACACAGCAGCCTTAAGTAATAAACATCCAAAGACAAATCCCCAAACCTAAGTGACGAACCTTACTTTTACGTATGAAGACGTGTAAAGAGACTTCGAACTGAGATCCTAACAGGTCAACGTCAGGTAAATTCAAGCAAATGATGACCGTAGCGCTTTAAACAGACCTGCCAAATAAGGAGCCACGTAATCCAACAGATCAACTCCCAACAACGAGCCCAGGATCCGAGGTTTTGCTGCAGGTTTTTCTTAATAAAGATTGAGCCAAGCGCCTAAAGCTCACGGGCCACGGACGAATATGGTTGAAGTAAAAATGGTTGTGAAGTGTGTGGGAGGAAGAAGTAGTTAATGATTTGAAAGGACTGAAAACGACTGCATTAACTATAGGCGTGACCAAATGAAAGGGAAGGTAGTAGTGAGTTGGTTACGCTGTAGTGCGTATAACTTACTCTATGTGGAGTTAATAATGAAGGTCAATTGCATATAATAATGCTATAACGGAATTCAGTATTTTTCTGAACAGTGTTGGTTCCAGCGAGAAAGGTTTGAAGGGTTGTTAAACACTTTCACACGGGTAGTGGTGCATGCAGAATCCGTCTTGGGGTACGATATATATATATATATGTTTGGTGTTCTTTGTTTGGATAGCAACATTTTATTCATTTCTTCTGATTCTTATGGATTCTTCGGTGTCTAAGTATGTTTATTGGTTAGAGGTTAGATCAAACTTATCAGAAACAATCCACTGGTTTTTAGACAGTATCGGCACCGCTGATGAAGAGATGCTGTCTAAAACCTTTTAAATACAGAATTAGCTATATTACACTATGCAGCATGAAACTAAGAACATGAAAAGATAAGAATTTAATCATCATCAACATCTCTTCATCAGCGGTGCCAATACCGTCTAAAAACCAGTGGATTGTTTCTGATAAGTATGATCTAACCAATAAACATACTTAGACATCGAACAATCCATAAGAAACAGAAGAAATAAAAAAAAGTTGCTCAATCAAAGAACACCAAACCTGGCGCTAGACAAAGTTGAAGTTAAGAGTAGGAAACCGTAAGGAGACTGACGTCACAAACCTTGCAACCATGGAGTTAATGGAAACACAGATGCAGACTTACAATGGAGACTGTGTTATAGGACATGTAAACCAAAATTAAAATTGTATTATTATTATTATTACTAAGAGTAAAACATTATTATTATTACTTAAGAATATAAATATTATTAATTAATGCTATTTTATAATAATTATTTTCACAAAATAAACTTATTATATTGCTTATTATTTTTTATTACTAATTAAGTGCAACTGAACAAGCTATTCATTAAATCTAAAACAACCAATTATGTGCTTGGAAAGACTATCGGGGTAATGATTACGTTTTAGCACAAGTCTATAATATGCTTATTCCTATTGTCTTTAGAACAAAGCCTATTTATACGTACTAGCTGATTTACAATAATGTAATTGAAAACAGATTTATGTAAACAAGTTAGCTAATTTTGAAATTTAACAATATTAAATTCATAATCTGATCTTTTATCATATAAGTCAAAAGTAAAATTACTATGAGAATTTACTTTGATGTTAATATCTAAAAAGTTTACATTAACATTATTTTGGCTACTTTGTATAGTTCCAGATTATGAGGGTAAAAGTTTAAGGCTATATTATTAGTACTTTTATTAATAACTATTATATCATCAATATATCTATATACTTTGTAATTGCTATTATCAATATTATCAATGTTATCAACTTCAAAATAATGTAAGTATAAATTGGCAAGCATACTAGAAGCATTTCCACCTTGTGGTACACCTTTAGTCTGTAAGTATATTATTATTGTGTATTATATAATTATGTTTAGTAACAAAACCTAAAAGCCTATTGAAATGAGTAAGATTAAAATCTTTGCTTAAGTATTGAATATTATTATGAATTAACGTTATAATTACTCTATTTAAATCATTTATATTCATATTATTGAATAAATCTTTAAAATCAAAAGTAACTATTGATTTACAATTATTTATTGTTTGTAGTTAGTATGTATATATATATATATATATATATATATATATATATATATATATATATATATATATATATATATATATATATATATATATATATATATATATATCGTACTATAGACAAATAAAGACAAAGCGTTTATTAAAAGTTTTTTTGTTTGTTTTTCGTCATGTATCATTTTAAAGATATAACTATTTGAGAATACATAATTTTTTTCTTTTAAAATTGTTGGCACTAAGCTAATAAATATTTGTAAAAGACTTTTCTGGCACATCGAATTTCTGGTTTAGTTTAATATAGCCTACTATAATATAGCAAATATTTATTTAGTATATGTATAATAATACAAAGAAGGATGAAAGATGATTTTAACAAAATCCAATTGTGAACTTTTGCTTTCCGCTTTTTTTATTTTTAAATAGTGTCATTTTATGTGTTAGTTTATAAATTTTGTAATAATAGCGTGCGGCTTTTTCACATCAGACATTTTGGGTAGAATATTTACTGAATGAAGCAATTTAATGGCTAGCTTCTTTTCCGTGTTTATCTCGTTGTAAACTATACACACAAAGAAAAACTTCCTTGGAGTCGAATCAAGAGCTGTCAAACAGAGATGCGTTAAGCATTCGTATCCTTCACCGATCCAAACAAGTTTTGAACCGAATCCAACAAATTGGGAGGTATATGGGAAAGACAGACAGAATCTATTCAGTAAGAAAAAAGCCTTGCCAAGAAATAATCCTCCGATATCAACCGAAAATGCAACTGGAACAATGCCATGCACACAGCTCAACGAATCGCAAAACGCCCAAATGTGTGAGCGGAAAATTAAATTTTCTTGTACATTTGTATAATCGGAGTATTACAATATGATATTCAAAAGTTATGCCAAGAACTTTTTCTCCTTTTATGGCTTTCGGGGCATCATTGGCCTATTTTAGATAATGTTATTATTGCTAATTTTTAAAAATTTTTTACTTCCCCCCATACAATAAAAACTAATGTATTTTAATTTTTAAATTTATATAAGATTTTTTTCTCTACATCCGAAGTAATTTCAGTAAAAGCTATACATTTTATTACAGAATATAATATATTTGTCATCAAGTGACATATTTTGGCAACAAATACATATTGCAATTTTAAAAAAAAATTCGTATCATTAATTTTTATTATTACACGGAATTTTTTCTAATGTATCTTTATGTAAAGATCATTTATCTATACTTATATATAAAGAGAGAGCGATTTTGTACGTGGAGGGTAATCTTCAGAACCACTGTACCTATTTGAAAAATTCTTTCACTGTTTGAAAGGTACATTATTCCAGATGGACATAGGCTATATATTATGTATATCTAATCAGTAGAAATAAAGTTAGGGGCTTAATCCTAACAATCTCCATTGTTACCGCTACTGTCCTCTACCGCTTTTTGTGCCGAAGTGTTCAACGATCATTCGCGTGGTGCTATCTATACTTATATATAAAGAGAGAGCGATTTTGTACGTGGAGGGTAATCTTCAGAACCACTGTACCTATTTGAAAAATTCTTTCACTGTTTGAAAGGTACATTATTCCAGATGGACATAGGCTATATATTATGTATATCTAATCAGTAGAAATAAAGTTAGGGGCTTAATCCGAACAATCTCCATTGTTTCCGCTACTGTCTTCTACCGCTTTTTGTTCCGAAGATTTTAACGATCCTTATCGTGGTGCTATCGCGGTGGGCTTCTGTTCTGACACTAGCGGTTGGAACCTAGCCGTTCTCTGGCACGCCTTTTTCTTTTAAAAAATTTATTTTAATTATTAACTAACATAAAATGAATTTAAGGTATTATTTAGGTTATTATTAAGGTAAAAAAAGATTTACAATTTATTGGCTATCAACTGGAAATTTATTGGTATAATATTTTGTTCAACCCGGACAAAGTCGGGACGGGCCGCTAGTACAAAAATAAAATGCTTTAACACTCTGCAATTTTATTTAAAAATATTTCAGTTTTAAACATGTTAATTAATATTATATTTTTTTACATCTGCCACACCAACCGCTCTATTTGCATCTTTCTTTTCACTTTTGCGCGTAGGAAAGGTTTCGGGTTTTCAGAAAGTTTCCATGTACAACTTACTTTCAAGGTCTGCAATGAAAAAGTTAATTAAAGTTTGCTAAAACTTCTCAAGTGTATGCCATTTTTTTTAACAACATGATAATACTAAGCACCGATCATAATATGAAGACTTTGCTTCGACTAAAAGCTACGAAGCCTGAAAAAAAAAAAATAAGAAATTTGGGGACCAGTCAAGGAATGTTTGATTTGGCTTATTTTAAATGAGACAAACTGAATAAAAAAATAAGAAATTTGGGAACCAATCAAGGAATGTTTGATTTGGCTTATTTTAAATGAACCAAGCTAGTCGGCATTCTTTAGAACGACCGCACCATATAGCGACCGTTCAAAAAGTCCCAAATAGAAACCCCCTTTAATGGTTTTATTTTTTAGAATTACATTCTATATAACGACCCTGCAGAGATCATTTAATCCCAATACGCCGTTTCCTATTCACTCCGCGACACAATCTTTAACTGGATGGAAAACTATGTTTTAATAACACCTCAAACTCATAAAAAAACAAACAGTGATTCCTGATTATTTTTCTAGGAATTAAATGTAACCTAAGATCCAATTTTTTTCTGATTTCATAAATTTTCACTTTAAATTTTTATTTTAGAAACTATCGATGTCTTAAATTGAGAATTTTTTAATTAATTTTTTAAAATTTACTCTTTAAAGTACTCCACCAACATCCTTTTATTTCTATTTAGTTGAATTTTACAGTTACATAAAAAAAGAGAAGTAGAATGTAACGAAAAAGTCTTAGATGATTTAGAATTAAAGGAAATGAAAGGTAATAGTATATTATATAACCCTAACCATAGGGCACGGGGGGCACGTGCCCCCCCCCTCAACTTAACTAGAAATAAATTAGAACGTTATTAGAAGTTTAGTTAGAATCAGAAAATTGTAAAAAACTTTTAACAAAGTTGGTTTTTTTCGCTTTTTGAAACTGTGAAACTGAAGATTCCGATTATGTCTTTAGCCTTAACATAGGTTTTAACAACGATATGATCCATAGCAAAAATTCGATGCTATATATTTTTTCTCATTTTAATTATATAATATTTATTTTTCTCATTGTATAACTCATTGTATGAATTGTCTCATTGTAATCAATAACTCATTATCTCATTGTATGAATACTACTCAAACATCAATTCTATTTTTATTCAATTTCAAAAAATCATAATATTTCATATTTTAAGGACCGTTCGGCAGTCAATGCGCCGAGGGGGGCCCTAACTGAATTCAATTAAGTGCCCCCCCCCCAAAGTTAGAAGCTAGTTAAAATTTGTTTCAAACTTTCAGGTACACATACATAATATTTGCTCCTCTTGGTCAATCGTCTATTTTATGTAAGTTACCTTAATAAAAACAAATTAAAATAGTATGTTGGTGATTTTCTTCTAGAAACTGCACCATAATTTGGTGTAAAAAGTTTAAACTCAAGGGAACTTTTTGTTTTTTCTCGCGATCAGAGGCGGCTCATGCGATTTGGCAACAGTGGTTTTCATCCATTTAAACCTATACAAAATAATCGATTGCCGAAAAATCAATTTGCCTCACCAAGAATCGGTTATTTTGCATAGATTTAAATGGATAAAAACCACTATTGCCAGATAGTACATGCAAAATTGTTGAGAGAATTCCTTTTGAAATAGGATTTTAGCAAAAATATCGATATCCATTTTACAAAAAATCCTGACGTGATGGAAAAAAATGGTAGCCATTTTCGAAATCAGCACACCAAATAACATAAAACTCAGTGAAAACTTCTCTTGTATTTTTCAAAAACTTCAATTTCGCAGGCCTGTGTAATTTAAACAATTTTTTTTGAAACTGGGAGCAACAATTTCAGTTCCCAATCTTTTGTTCAAATTAAAAAAATTCCTTTATTTCTTCCGCGTTCAGACGTTCTGAGTATGAACAAATCCTTGTTCTGCTAAATATCTCTAATATTTTTATTTTATTTTTTACCAATGCGGAGTCACTTGTCGTGAAGACATTCACCTCTAATACACCGCAGTTTTGCTGGCCATTTTATTATGGGGGCACAATATAGACGGGCCAGTATTACCCCCTACGAAGGGACGACACAAACGAAGGCATTTTAGTGGCGCGATGCCAGGATTCGATCCGAGCACCCTCAACACCGAAAGCCAGCGCGCTGTACCACAAGACTACCACAAGCCTTTATAAAACCTCTAATGTGTTTTCTGTGACGACTATTTACAGCATCACGGCCATTTTTCAGTCAGTAAACAAATGCAAGCTGAAAAATCTCGTTATTTTTAAGTTTTCATAGGCTTTTAAGTTTGCTATAAAGTTTTCTTTTACGTTCAATTTGTTAGTAAGTTTATTCGTAACTTTTTATTAAAGTTATTTATCACAAATAGTTTGTTCATTCAGAAAATAAAAACCAGTTTTGCCTCTAAAAGATTGGTTCGGAGGTCTTCCCGACCAATTTTTCACGTGACACGTAGTCCCTGACCAATAAAAAATAAGGAACCACTGAGCTAGACCAAATCCATGAGGCCTAGATTTAAAGTTCAGCCTGATAGTTATGAGGAGCGAGCACTGTGGGTTAGAGGACTGACCCAGCTCCTGTGCCTGCAGGCTTTAGCTGAGCATAATAGAATGGCCTTCATGCCTTGGGTGACCCTACCAGGAGTATACACTCCCGACGTGCTTCGCCCATTCCACCCAGTCCCACCCAATTATTAATATGAATTAATAGGACAAATTGGTTTGCAAAGGTCACCAAACCAAAGAACATCGCAACGGTGGTTTTCGACATTTTGCGCCAAATAGGTAAAGGCTCGCCATTTTGAATGATAACCTACAGCATAAATTTCATTTTTTGTTTTTATTTCATTTCTATTTACATGTTTAGTGAGACGGTGGAATATGCGTATTCCATGTTTCTATAACCTTTAAAAAGTTTTTAAATAAACCCACAAAACCTGAGCACAGTAACAAATATAATTTTCGTCCCCGATGAGACGAAAACTATAACCTTCTCCCCTTTCATTCCCACTAAACTCATCGGTACATAAACGCGGCTCCAAGGAGGGAGGCAGTAGGGCCAGCCCCCCCCCCCCCCAAAAAAAAAAAAGAGCCCGGTGTATTTTTTTTTTTTCATGGCCTAAAATTATATAATCGGAGGCCTAATACTAAATGAGTTTAAATTTAAAATTAGAGAATGTTTATTTCTTTTATATATATATATATATATATATATATATATATATATATATATATATATATATATGTGTGTGTACCCTTTATGGTACTTAAGGAAAATCCAGTCGACCATTTTCGCCAAATGAAGGCAATGGCGCCAAGAGGCGATTTTCTAGCCAATAATGGTAAAACCTGCCACACGTGATTCAATGTGACTTAATAACAGTTTCTTTTTAGCTCTCTCTGTGTTCTAAAAAATGTTTAAAATTTTGGATTTACCAATTACAGAACAAGAAGCAGCAGAATTCGGTAAAGGTATAAAATCTTAGTCATCCAAAAAATGCATTAAGGGCCAGTAAAGTTTTAAATAAAGCGCCACTATATGACACTTTATTTAAAAATACAGATTCAATGGCATTGTAATATTGAGACTTGTCAGAAGCAAATATCCATTCACAAAGAAACATGGTTCAAGGGTTCAACCATTTCATTTGTGACTGCACTAAGATTTACTTACAGCTGGCGAGAGAATTGACTACTATTGAATGGGGGAAAGAAGAATTAGAGTTGAGTGACAAGACTGTTATCGATTGGAACAATTACATTAAGAGAAGAAGTTTGTACACATAGTCTTTTAACAAAGCCAAAGAAAAAAATCAGAGGGGCCTACCTCATTGCTGAAATTGATGAGAGCCTTCTGAAAGTGTAAAAACCATGCAGGGAGAATAACCTTCGAGCAATGGTTGGAGGCATTTGCAAGGAGACCAACGAGTGTTTTATCATACAAGTTCCAGATAGGAAGACAATAATGCTTATGCAAGCCATAAAGGATAACTCTAAATACTGTTGTACAATGTACTCTAACTCACAGAAAGCTTATAAAACCGACGAAATAAGAGCTGCTAATTTCAAACATTTCAAAGTTAATCGTAAGTATAATTTTGTAGATCCTGATACTGGCGTACATACACAAAACATTGAACGATTGTGGGGCAACTAAATGGCGGAACAAAAGACATCGTGGGACAGTGCGACACCCCTTAGATTCTTATATGGCTGAATTCATATGGTGTTGCTTTCACAAAGAAGAAGACATATTTGTTTCTATTCTGCATGCAATTGGAGATTTTAGGGCGCCAAAATGATTGGCGGTAGAAGCAGCCAGGAAGTTTGGTGGATTTGTGCCAACTTTTATGGTCGACTAGATTTTCCGTAAGTACCATATTTATTTATTTATTTATTTATATAACCCTAAGAGCCGACGTGCCTCCCCCCCTCCCCCTCCCCGAAATCTCTGGCCTGGAGCCGCCACCGTCGTACGCAAGGTAAAAAGGGATTTCCCACCCAGAGAGGGAAAAAGAAGGGGAACGAGAAATTCAGAGGGAGTAGTTGTTTAAATTGTAATCCAGTTGTGTTACTGTGCTATGTGAATATAATATGTTATTGTTCGTTGTGTGTATGTTTTTTTCTGCCACGATGTACTGTGTAATAAAGAGCCCACGTCCAGCTAGCTAGTTGGCGTCTTTTATTACCATTATGGCATTTGGCGCAGTATGTAATTTTATTCACTGGAGGTCAGATCATTGAGTGCAATCTTTGAAGAACTAGTGTCGTATTTTCAGCGATATACTACCATGAATTAATTAATTTTTGCATTTGTATGTTGTAAACAAATGCTTAATATCCGGTGCAAACTTTATACCGGTGCAAGTGATTAAAAACTGGGATCACCACGCAGAGCAACAATTATTTGAAATAAAGTCAGAACACGAATGCATACAAGTACTTAAATGGTTATCCATTAATTTACCATTATTTCTTAATCTGAAATCACCAATGGTACAAATAGAAATGCAGTGAAACTTCTGTATCCGGCCACCCTTATTCGGTGGCCAGTCCTCTAAACTGCCCTATTTTGTTGAAAACCTATTAAAGACGACATAGAGCCAAAGTTATGAAAGAAACCTCTTTTCGACGGCCACCTCAAAACGACCCCTTTTTTATTGGAACCATGACTGGTCACCATAAAGAAGTTTCACTGCACTTAGTGATGTCAAAAATTTAAAAAAAAAATTTTTTAAGTACAACAAAGTACAACAAAAAAAGTTTTGTAGTTTGACAGAAATAGCTTTCTTGTAGAAACTCTAGTAGAGTAATAAACTCTACTAGAGAAACTCTTGTAGAGTAATAACCTAGAATGGGATGCTATCTCTGTCAATTAATTTCAGAAATGCCTTTAAATAAGAGCAGACTTATAATAATCAAAACTTAATATAGTCTCTCACATACGATATGTGCTAATAAAATTCGTTAAACTCAGATTTATATATCAGTTATAACTTATCTCTTCCATTAATATACAGTAGTGTATGATTACACAACTCAAGTAGATTACATTTTAATAAGACATACCTTGATCAGAAAAAATTTCGGCCTGGTAATTAACCCAAAAATTTTAAAGTTTTCCCAGTTTGTTTGAAGTAAGTGGAGATGCACAAAAACAAGTTGTATTGTATGTTTACATCTCTACGTGCCTTTTAATAAATATCACGGAGGCACGAGGGGGAAAAAATGCACGAAATCATTATTGTTACCCTAGTTACTTAAAGAGTTAGAAAATTAGTTTAAAATTTGTTAATGAGTTAGTGGCACGCGGCATGTCGCACCTGAACTCGGGCAGAAACGAAGAGCAAAATGTTTGTTGTTAAATGCATAGATTACTAAAACTCGTAAGGATGCGAATACCAGAGCTCCACGTGCAAAACGCATGACATCAGTTTTTTGTCCTTCGGTGACGTCACATGAAACTGTCTCAGAAACCACAAGGCACGTTCTATACCAATTTGTCTTATGGGGTTCGATAAATAAAATTCTAAAAAAAGAAGACAGAAAAAAAAGAAAAGAAAAAAAGAAACGCATGTTTATTTTCTTAATTTAAAGTATGCGAGTACTACGCAGTCTTTGGCCCTTGAAGCCTTTTGTGAAGAAAAATAACATTACAAATCTAAAAAATACGAATATTGTCCTTAGATTAATAATGTTACGATAAGAACATGTAAGCAATGAATATTAATCTTTATTTAATCTTTAAACTAATCAGTAATTTATTTTTTCTTGCATAAAATATTTTATCTTAAAGAGGCTGAAGAGGATTTCTCAGTCTCATGCTGTTCACCTGCAGTGGATTCCTTCCCCTGTGTATATTCATGGCAATGAGGTTACGGACAAATTGGCTAAGGAGAGCTGCGAGGATTTGTCATTCTCTAGCACTTCACTTACTTACCTTGAACTATATTCTGTCAGAAAGACCCTAGCAGTGGCGCACCCAGGGGGGCCCAGGGGGCCCTGCCCCCCCCCAAAGAAGTAGAAATATTGATTTTGCATTATAAATATTTTTATTCGTTCGTCTCGGCCCCCCATGCATTATAAATATTTTTATCCATTCATCTCGCTCCCCCCCCCCCCCAAGAAAAAATCCTGGGTGCGCCACTGGACCCTAGATAATATCTCTTGGCTGACATCCCCCACCCATCACTAGTACAAGAGGAGTCGTTCTGGTACTCCCCTTTTCCTAAATTGTGATAGAAACTCCCAATCTGCACTCTCTAGGCTTGCTAGTGGACACCCGAGGAGCCCATCTTTTGGCGGGGAAAGAAAGATCTTTTTCATCTGCACTAAGTGCCATGCCGGCAGCACATTGCAGTAAGTGCCTCCCCGGGGCACATTTTGGAATGTCTGGGCCTTGCCAGAGACGATCTCATCACAAACCCTCTTCTCGTCCTTGATTTTGCCCGAGTCAACAACCTTATGGATCTTATCTGAATTTTATTCGGATGCTAGGGGATCAGAAAGAACAACATGGAATATTTTTCTCCGTATACTGTCTTTACGAAAATAATTTCTTTAATTTATTTTTTCTTAGAGTCGTTTTCCCACCTATGCTATTTTCTTGCTGCCCGCAGGAGCTTTCCATAATGTAATATGGCCCTCATAACATTTCAAGTTGTTCAGCATATCAGCCAGCTATAGAGAATTTAAATAATAATAAAAAATACTTATTTCTATAATGACTACAAAACAAAGCTACAATATTCTCATCCGGTACTCTCCATGTGTATCGAACTATATTTACCTATAGTCAAGTATTATCTGTATCATATGTGCACTGATACCATAGTCAAGTATAGGTGCATAGTGCTAAGTAGTATGAGCAAAGGGCTCATAAAACCTTGTATTAGATCACACTTAGCACTATGCATTTACATAAAGTACTCATCGATACTTTAAGTCTGTTTACCTCGGACTGGAAGTTTTACCGATTTGTTATCTTTAAAAGGTTATACAGTGAAGCTTGAAACTTCTTTATGGTGGGTAGAAATGGTTCCAAAAAATGCTGCCGTTTTGAGCTGTGGCCGCCGAAAAGAGGTTTTTTCCATAACATTGGCTTTATGGAGTCTTTAATCGGTTCTGAATAAAATATGGTCGTTTAGAGGGGAAGCCGTCGAATAAGTGTGGCCGGCTAAAGAAGTTACACTGTATTTGAAATTCCTTGCAAGTTAATGATGAGAATTTTTTTTTTTACATCGTTTCTTTGTTCTGTTTTCATTAAAACTGTCTTCGGTATTTATTCGCAGTAAAAATTCTGCAAATATTCTTCCAAAAGTAAAAATTACCCTGAAAAAAAAATTTCATTACCATTTAAAAAAGTTTTCTAAACTTCGAAATAAATGATAATTCGTTGGTGCAAGGTCGGGGCTCTATGGGAGATGCGAATCACTTCCCAACCAAGCTCCAATTATTTCGTACGTGTTGCTAAAGATGTATGAAGCTTCGTATTGTCGTGGTGGAACACGATTCCTTTGCGATTTGCCAATTCTGGCCTTTCCTCTTTGATTTCTTCCTCCAATTTCATAAGTTGTTGGCAGTAAACATCTGAGTTGATCGTTTGGTCGCTTGGCAGCAGCTCAAAATACACAACACCTTTGTAATCCCACCAAATTGAGAGCATGATCTTTTCTGATGCAATTCAGCTTTCGATATGGTTTGTACTGGTTCATCACGCTTGGACAATGATCTTTTCCGATTAACGTTATTGTAGACGATCCATTTTCGTCACCAGTGATAATTCGTTTCAAAAAAGGGTCGATTGCATTTCGTTTGAAATGCGTATCGCAAATATTGATTCGTCGTGTTAAGTGAATTTGTTTCAATATATGCGGAACCCAAATATCGAGCTTCTTAAACGAGTCCAAGACATCTTATGTAATTTTCAGCTGTTGTGTGTGATACATTTAACATTTCTGCAATCTCTTGCACAGTTATATGACAGTGCAATTTAATTATGGCTTTCATTTTGTCATCATCAACTTCAGAAGGTCGACAAGAACGTTGTTCATCTTTAAGTGAAAAATCTCCGGAACGAAATTTTTTAAACCAATTTTGACACGTGCGTTCTGCAATTAACAGCATAAACTTCACATATCTCTTTGTGAGCCTCAGCCGCATTCTTGCCTTTATGAAAATAAAAGAGTAAAATATGTCAAAAATGTTTACTTTTACACTTCATGTTAAAATTGACCGTAAACTAACAGTTCTAAACAAAATTACATGGAATTTGTTTCTACAGTAACCTAAAATTGCCAATTAACAAATCTCTAAAAAAAAAATTAGAACATTGACAGAAGAATAACAAAAAAAAAAATATAACGCCATCTATTTGTGCAAACCGAAATTACTTTCTTGCCAGCCCAATATATCTAAGTATCTCTATGTTAAAAAAAAGTTACAAATTATTTAATAATTTATATTTTTATAGAGCCCATATTTTGGTTTAAGAGTGACAGAATTAAAATGAAATGTAAACGGTTTACAACTAATTATTTAAAAAACGACATTATTCCATCATATACGAACAAACTGTTATCAATCTGCATGAAAAAATACATGCTAGGAAAAGGGTCAGAAAAATTTTGGGAAACACTGAGTTGATGGATGGGAAAGGATTTAAACGTTTATGCCATGTCCTGAATTTTTCGGAATGCAACAAATAAATTCTCCATCATTGTAACCATATACATTTCCTGTGCTAGGCAACGATTAACATTCCAGAAAACCTTTTAAGACTAATTTTCTTCTTAAACAGGGGAATATATAAAACCCTTCCCAGCAGTTTAACTTGCACTAGATATCACCTCAGGCTTTCAATGAATTTTTTAGTACTGTACATTTTCCTATGGTAACTACTTAGACAATTTACATATCTAATTATGACACACACATATATATATACATATATATATATATACATATTAAAATTGAAATATTATATATATATATATATGTATATAACTACATCTAGTTATTTATTTATTTATTATTTTGCATATCCTCCTTTTGTACATTGTAATGATTTTGTATGCTCACTGTGGCCACTGTGCTCTCCCTGGTGTTTTTGCCGTACCTCCATTACTTACCACCACCACCACCTACTGTTTGCGCTGCTTTATCATGCTGAGCGTTCTACAAATCATGTGTGCTGCAAGAGAACACTGTCTGGGATAAATTGTTTGCTGCAGTTCAAGGAGCAGGTTATGATACCGCGCACTAACACTACTGGAGAGACTGTGCCACATACAAATTGTACATTCAACTTATCATCTTCTTTCTTTCTTACTGCATCATCGAAACGACGACGACGATGCTACATCCTGGAAGATCCAGAGGATTCCGATGGAGTTTTTCCTCATGCAAGTCTCTGCTGAGGTCGCCAGAGTTACTGCTTCGGCATTCTCTTCTCAACAGAAGGTCTCGATGTTCCTGTTTCACAGCAAGTGAAGTATCTTCGCCGATCCGCCAGATCCTCTGAGGAGCGAGTTTCATGCTCGAGACTGTTTTGCTATATTCACAGAACTTTTCCAAGAAATTAACTGGTTTTGATTCTAGTAGACTTGGCATGTAATATGGCTCCCTTGGCCCAGTCCAAGGTCTTATATCCTGATTTGGATTAATTGAGTTTATATTTGTGTTTTTTTTTTTTTTCTATGGGAGGGGGGGGAATGTGACATGGAATTCGACTTTGTAAATATATTTTATTGTCCCATAGTCTTGATGCAACATTGATTCGGTTCCATGCACATTCTAGTGTATCTGTTTGTTGTGTATGTCATAGGATGTATGTGTGTTGGATTCGCGCCTGTATTTTGTACCGGTTTCTGGGGGAAAGGTATGTACCCCCGGAGGCAAATCGGAGGCTTATCGTAAAGAGGTTTTTCTTTTTTTGTATAAGAATAAAAGCGTGCCTTACCACCCCTTCTCGGCTGTAGGGGGGTCTAGCGTCCTCATGGCAACGGCCTAGCAACATTTTTTTAGCCAATGAGAGAAAAAGGTGTTTGTTCGAGGATAGCTGACCTCTGCTCGCCCCAGTTCTAGAGGAAGGCATGAGAAAAGGTTTTTCGAAGGAGTGGGATTTTTAGGACCGACAGAGATAGGACCTCGTGGTAAGAATATCGATGAGATCCGCCATTTTTTTTGTGGCTTGCTTCGCCGATTCTGCTGGTCGACTGATGAGATACGAGATGTACAGATTCCATACGAAGGTGGTGGTAAGTTAATATTATTTTGTATTATATTTATCAAGGGAGAGCACGGCGATATATTTTGAGTAATTTGGATTTTATGTGTCATAATAATCTTTTAACGTATGATATTAATTGATATGATTTTCTCTGTAAAAGTGTGTAGTCAGTGTATAAATTAATGTATGTAATATGAAGAGAAATTAAATAGTTACATTAAATATTAAATTTGAGTACGTGCTCTTCAGTTATTCTCAGACATGTGTCAGAGTATATATATGTGTGTGTGTGGTGTGTGTGTGTGTGTGTGTATAACAGTTCAGTAACTGACTGACAGATAACGCACAGACCAAACTGATGGACCTAAAGGGCTGAAATTTTGTATGGCGATTCTTCTTACAGCGTAGGGGTGCGCTAAGAAAAAATTTTGAAAATTTCGCCTTAGAGATTTTTAAATAAATTTTTAAGCTGTTTTTGTAACATTTTTAAAGTCTGCATTTCAATAATATCTGAGGGTTTATAAAATTTATATCACGAGAAAAGATCATAAAAATTCCTTTAAAATGAAATCTTTTTCGAATCTTTACCTGCATTTTCTAATTTTTGAAGATTTATTTTTAGAATTTAATTTATAAAATGCTGATCACGAGATTTCTTTCTTTTTGTGATACATTAATTAATTTTGCGTCACGTGCTAACAACGAAATAAATTGACAAAAAAATATTAAAATACAGTAACAGATAAAATTCAATAATAGACTAATTGAGATGGACGTTTTTAAAGAATTTAATTCAAATTAGTATGTTTTATGGATATTAAATTAAACCTATATATAAAACTGCAATTTCCCCTCAAAGTATGCTTCACCATGACGATAAATAAGTCTCAAGTTCAAACTTTAAAATACGTTGGCGTAGATTTAAGAGAAAATTGTTTCTCCCGCGGTCAGTTTTACGTAGCTTGCTCACGCGTAAGATCGCGGATGAGCCTGGTAATATTAGTTCCACCCAATGAAGGAACAAAAAATATTCTTTATGAGGAAATCCTCTAAAAAGCAATTTAATTATTTTTCATTGTAATTATCCTAAAATTCCTAAAATGTACTCCGTAGCGAAGCAGAACGAGTATTCAGCTAGTATATATATTATAATATATATATATAGTATATATATATATTCTTTTGGTAAATTCAACTCTTACTTTACCCTGCTTTTTAATTTCAAGAGGAGTTTTCTCCCAAAATTTATGTAATTAAGCTCTATCATATCCGTTCCAATACAATGACCGTTATCATAGAGCAGAGCTCTTCTTTAAACTGCATACTTTATAATACAATAAATCCTCTTAATGAGGGGCAGTGACATCTGAAATAATAATAATAATTTTGGAAGTAGAGGACAATAACTGATAAACTGTAAAAAGTAAATTTTTTATTAAATTTTTTTTAGAAATGAGAAGCTTCAATAAAACTTACATGTTATATCAAAACGTGACAAGCAGAGACAATTATTTCTATTATACAGTTATTTATACGTTTAATTTTTATTTCTTGTTGATGAAATAAAAAACCTTAAAAAAAAATGATTTTCAAGTCAACAGAACTCGGGAATCATTAACGTTTCGCTAAAAACCACTAAAAAGATGTAGGTTTATAGATCAGGACAGGATGAGCACCTTTCATTGAAATGCGGCAAAGGAATATCACTATTAAGAAAACCAGCGTAGAAAATGCAGAATATCCATTCCCTAGGTTTACACGCAACTCTCAGGTTTTCTACTTTCAAGGTTCCATTGATACCATCCATCTGTACCACAATTTTTTCGTCCGAGGCTAGAGTTATGTTCATCTGGCAAGTTTCCGAACTTGAACAGTTGCTAGAACTCGCCTTGTAGTCGTAATGTGTCCTGTCTAAAATGAATTCAATGGAGAACTCATTGGGTAGGATATCCAAATAAGTATCCGAGGAAAATATGTAGTAATAGTGATCGGTATGCTCTATGGACTGGTGCAGAATATTTTTCTCACGAAATTCCCTCTGGTGGCACGGCAAGCATAGGTGGATGGAAGCTGAACGTGATACAGGGCGTCCCTGCATCTGTACACCGCGATTAGTTTCATTGGAGATGGCTCCTTGGCTGCTGGAGATGGAGGAAGTCACGTCGTCGGACTCAGACTTGGACAAGCTTTCTTCTCCAGTGCTATCGTCACCCACTTCCAGGATATACCTGGGCGATAAACAGAAAAAATGTATTACATTCATACAATGGTTACTGAATAACTTGAACTGTAAATGAGGTTAAAGTAGTCATTCTATGAATAACAAGTAATAAGAGTTATTGTGCGGCGGGAATTTATGATAATCCACTGTAGTCGTACAAGTTCTGTAAACAGAAAGACGCATTATGGTAGAACACAGTATCTCGGGAGAGCATGGGTTTGGAAACCTTCATCGAAAAAACTACTGAGGCATGAACACAAATTAAGAAAACAGCCTCATTGTTTAACTTTTTTTTAAAACTAAAAGTGAAATAATTGTTTTATGAGCTTGGACTGCAGACATTAAATACTATTTTGCCGCTATGTACTGATCAGAATAATAGATTACAGCAAAATGTTACGATGCTTCACTTTAGGATGTTCATCTTTATCAATATAGCATCATCAGAGAGAGTATTAAGTCGGATTCTTACACTTGTGGTGCTGACTAGCAAGAATCTAAAACCGAAGTCGCTCCCTTCAGCCTTGCAAGGGGCATACGAAAGAGAGAGAGAGAGAGAGGAGAGAGAGGAGAGAGAGAGAGAGAGAGAGGAGTACCTGGTAGAGTAAAGTAAGTTTTTTAAAATTTTTATCTAGTAAAATGCTAAGTGTCCGATCCCTTCGCCACCTTTATTTTTCTACTTTAATGCCTCTTAAACTATCCAAATTCAATTAATACTGTACCATTCATGAAAGACCACATAAAAATCTAAATTAAGTGCACAATTAAACATGAGATGTAAAAACACTACTATAAATAATTTAATATGAATCCCTTTGCGAAATGCTTTCAGTTTGATGAGACATGAACATGGCAACATGAGGACATGAACAAATCAAACAGCGTTCGATAAAACAAGAAACAGCGTTGGAGAAAAATACGCAGAAAAAAGTTTAAGCCTTGGAATGAATTTGAAACAAGATTTGGAAATTTGAAATTATTGGAAGAGAAGTTTTCTTTGTTCTATTCGATTTATTCATAAATATAGAATCAGTATCTAATCAAAATGCAATTGGATTCAGTGTGATTCAGATTAACGCAAAAATTCAGTGGAGTTAGCGTTCCTGATTTTAAAAATACACTCTTATACGACCCCAAAGCCAAAGAAAAAAAAAAAAAAGACGCACCAGAACGATAATGTAAAGTGGACACAAATTGATATACATACAGGTTTCGACGGAAAAATGGAAATTTTAAAGTTTGGCGGTCCAATGAATGAACATGTAACGCTGCAGAGCGCATCTCAACTGTACAACGGGGAGAATATTAAGGGGATAAATTTCGATTCTAGGTCACAAATTCGTTGCGAATTTCATTCCGTGTACTCGTAGAGAGTACTATGCCTCGCATACAGGTGCGCGAACAAATTATGCGCGATGTCAGCATTTGAGAGAGGACGTGTAGTTGGGCTCAAAGAAGCCGATTGTCTAATCGGCGAATCTCGACATTTGGATAGGGGGCGATGCTACTATTAGACAATGTTGGCAGGAACGGGTGAACCATGACCGAACACAGAGTGAAGAAGGAAGCGGTCGGCCTAGAGAAATGACAGAACGGTGAGGAAGTGGCACTCACAGCCCATATTCATCATTATCATCGATCGTACGTGCAACTGGTGCTTCAGTGACAGCAAGGACCATTCATACTCGGCTTCAGAGAAAGGAGACTGAGCTCACGCGCCCCTTGCGCCGACTACCATTGACCTTTGTACACTGACAAGCCCGTTTGCAGTGATGTCGGGCACATTAGACCTGGAATGTCACTGACTGGAGTAGAATTGTCTTCATAATGAGTCCCGCTTCGAATTGAGCCCTGATGACCAGCGGATACGTGTCTGGAGACGCCCCGGGCACGGTGAGATACCGACCTGACTGTCTCCCGCCATACGGGCCGACAACTAGGAGTGATGGTCTGGGGTGCCATTCATTTCATAGCAGGACCCCCTTTCGTTGTCATCCGCGGCACCCTTACAGCACAGTGGTACGTCGAACGCTATTCTACGCCCCGTTGTGCTGCCCTTCATATCACACCATCCTGGAATTACACTTCAGCAAGATGAGTGCCCGCCCGCACACGGCGAGAGTTTCTACTACTTGTCTTCGTGCTTGCCCAACGCTACCTTGGCCAGCAAGGTTGCCGTATCTCTCCCCCATTGAGCACGTTTGGAGCATTACGGGTAGGGCCTTTCCAACCAGCTCAGAAATTTGACGATTCTAACTCGCAAATTGGGACAGAAATTTGGCACGATATCTCGCAGGAGGACATCCGCAACCTCTATAATCAATGCCAAGGCCGAATACTACTTGCATAAGGGCCAGAAGTGACCAACGCGATATTGACTTTTTCACTTGTGAAGCTCTTTCTCTTGAATAAATTATCCAATTTTTTCTCAAATTAAAATCATTTGTTTTTCTGTATATGTACACTTACATCTACCAATTTCGTCCTATTCGGATAACTCCAACTTCTTGGTGCGTTTTTTTTTTTTTTTTTTTTTTTTTTTTTTTCCCTAAGAGGGCATTTTAGATGTCAGGTTTGAAAAAAACGCGAAAAATTCGCATATGACATTATTTCCATGTTGGAAGTACTGATTGGTGTGAGCAATTAATTTCAATTATGAAAGGAAATAAAGTCTCCTGTTAGATCCAGAATTACGACATTCACCCTTGGGTCAGATTGAAAGTAATAACTACGAACAAGATTTTCTCCCGAAGTAGGATAGATAGTGACAGAGAAGAGATGTCAAGTGTCAGGACGAAAAGATTAATATTATCCGTTGTTGTAATTTTTTATAATATACTGTACTTTCCGAAATAAACCTACGTTTCTATGAATTTTTTTTTTTAAATTTTGGTGGCCCTCAAAACTTAAACCTTGTGTAATGTGGCCATGTCAGCCTTTGAGTTTGACATGCTTGCTGTACAGTGAACAAAACAAACTGATTGAAGATGTCATCTGTCATCGAAAGATTGAAGAAACAGCGGTCATAAACAGAGTGGCAGATAAGCAAGATTTCATTACATTAGAGTTAGACCGCCGCAATCTCTAGTTTTGGGAACTTGACAGTGCTGACCCTGTCAAAAGAGAGTCAAACGACAGAAGTTAAAGCAATGATTTCGAAAAATCCCCGTGATCTGGGAATGTAAGTCAAGCTGGTTTGGATCTATCGTGATGCAAAAAGGGTCCAAGTTCTTGAAGAATTGGCCACATCAGAAATATTAAATTACCAAGCAGGGCCCTCTTAATTAAAAACGTTTTATGTACTTATCTGATAAAACTTATTACTTAGAAAAAACAGTTTAGAAAAGAAGAAAATTAATAATATAAAATGTAATATTAATTATATAAAATGTATTTATATGTATAGTAAATATAAAGTTACAAGAAATACCGGGTGTCTGAAAAAAGTATGGCTACACTTTTAAAAAATGAATTAAAAATAAACAAACAAAAGATTTTCACTTACGGTTTTTTACGTTCCATAAAGAAAATATCAAAGATTTTTATGCAGTGCTTTATTCCACGATTGGCTTTATACCAAGATTTCAATGTGCGCACCATTAGTCGCGAGCAACACATCTAGTCTATACGAGATTTCTCGCCACTTTCTATGAAGCATTGCAGGATCAACACTCTGAATGGCCGCTGTAATTCTACTTTTCAGTTCATCAGTGTCACAAATTGGAGATTGGTAAACAAGGTTTTCACGTATCCCCATAAGAAGAAATCCGGAGGTGTTATGTCTGGAAATCTAGGTAGCCACGGTTTTGGACCTCCTCTTCCCAGCTATCACCCGGGGAACTTTTCATCTAAAACCTTTCGCACTTTCAAACTCCAGTGTGGTGGTGCCCCATCCTGCTGGAAAATGAAATTGGGGTTGCAAGTCCTCTACTTGAGGAAATGCGAAAATTTCAAGCATATAAAGGTAATTATCAGAGAGGACAGTTTCTTCAGAAAAGAAAAAAGGCCCAATAATTCGATCGTGCAGTAAACCACACCATACGTTTACTTTAGGACTGTCTCTTGCTTCCTCCACTACGCATGCAGAATGTTGCAAATGTGGATGTAGCGCCATCTAGTTTACATTTCATTACACAGAAACTTAAATCTTTTCTTTATGGATCATAAAAAACCGTAAGTGAAAATCTTTGTTTGTTTAATTTAATTCAATTTTGAAAGTGTTAGCCCTACTTTTCGGACACCCGGTATAATTATAAAATGAAATTTCTATATTAATTACAGTAATTAAATTCTGGTAGGATGATGTAATGGAGTGTTTTGACGAATGTAACTAAGGCTAAGTGTCCACTTGTGACAAAACAGTCTCGAGAGTAGTCTAGAGACTAGACTCACAAATAAGGGCCTGAGAGCAGTCTAGGAGACAAGCAGGTGCAAGTATCAGAAACTGCACCTGTCACAAGTGGACATGCACATCCTGCTCTCGGACTTAAGTCTCCAGCTTTCGTCATTATTGGAAGATTTTTGTCAGAGCTGAGACTTGATTTCATTCTTTTAATTTTAATTTTAATTTCGCAATAAATATAAATCGGTTGAAAATTTTTTCAAAATGAGCGAAAAGAAGATTGTACCAGATAAAAGAGAGTGGACTGATGCTGAAGTGTTGAAGTTAATCCATCTTTATGAGGAACATGAGTTTTTATGGAACGTGAAAGAAATTATACAGGAGTCACGATAAAAAAATGAGCATGTTCGAAGAATTTGCGACAAAATTTAAAAAACTGTGATGGTCATTTTCTTGTGTTTCCTTCCTTCAGTTGTCGTTGGTACTTTTAGAGTATCATTCGTTTATTTATGAGTCAGTTACAGCTATATTTTGTAGTACTGTACAATAAATAAATTTTGAATTTTATTGTACAGTCACAAAGTTGTTTTTGTTTTGTTTACCCTATTTGTTAGGTCAAAAACTTTGATCTACGTATGCAGTTTGTAGTATTGATAATAAAATTAAGCTGAAAGAAAAATGTATTCATAAAAAAGGAAAAATAAATCTCTAATTTCCTCTAAATTTGATGCAGCTATCTAAATGAACTGGCTCTACAATTAAATACTTTTAATTTGTGGCATGACATCTTAATCATTGTAAGACCCTCCGTTTAGATAATGATAGAGGACGAGTAACAGCTGTGAATTGCCGTAAGCTTGATTAGTGAGAAGCGACAATAAAGATGACGGCACTTTGTCTGATGTCTTTTCGTTCGGCGTACACAGTGATGAAATAGCTGACTTTCTAAGCAGTTTTTTGTTCCACGCCAGTTTCATTCACGTGCAATGTGGTCTTGGAATTCAGAATCCTGCTACACTATGTACTGGTCAGACGGGCGCTATAGGATACCGACTTGAGTCGACAAGGTATATGGCTCAAAGTACTGACGCTAATTCTAGAGTTAGAAGTTGCTATGGTAGGGGAATTTACTTCGGGATAAATCGGGGAGTGGTAATACACGCGCGGAACCCTTAAAAATCACGTATAATGTGGTAAATTTATAGTGGGGTTTTTGTGGTAAACTACGCTACTATTATATGTAAAACTAATGCAAATTTTTTGCACCAAGTGCTATATTTTATACGTTACGTAAAAGGTTATAATAAGGCGAAACTCAGTTATCTCATCCCTGATAGGCCGAATGATATATCAAAACTAAACTTTCCTGACGAAGAATTCAAATTTTACGATTAGAGAATGCTGACCTTTTCGCTTCGAAGTAGATGTAAACCCTAATATACCTGTCCTTTGTTGGGTTAAAATAATTATTGAGAGGTATCTGATGCTTGAGATATCATCTAGAGCCGGAAAATTTTTAACAAGCAATTTAAAAATTTTATGTTTTATCTAACACATTTACTATAATATTAATTGCGCATTCTGGGTGAATAGATGGATAGGCGTCGCCATCAAAAGAGGTGTTCAAGTAAAAGAAATAAAATACTTACTTATGTTCAGCAAGACATCTCCTTAATGCTTTGTATCCTCTCTCACAACAGTCAAGCCCCCGCCGTAAGTCGGACGCACGTCATGATGTTAACCTGGATCCTCGCGTAGGTGCAAGCCCCAATATCTTTGTCCATTTGTTGGGCAATATAATTTCCTGAGAGATAAAGGTCCTTTCAAAGTCGTTGTCGTTGACTTCAGGCTCTGATCGTAAGGAAAGTCCGGAAACTGGACTCAGAGGACAAGTCAACTGCTTGGCACCAGGTAGAAGATATTCTCCCATTGATTTGAATCACATCTCCAGTAGCGACATTGTTAGTCCTCCGGTTTTGTAAACGTGGAACTTCAAAAAGAGAGGTACAGCGAAGAAGACGTTGCAAGAAAAATGGCTCCCAATGTAGCAAACGCGTGGCTAACCATTTTTATCAGGTTACTGAAAGCAAATGTACTAAGTTTCTCCCTTCCTTTAAAAATAACTAAACCAATTCATACGTACGTAAACCTTCTGAAAGTACATATTTAAAAGGATTAGGCAATACATAGAGATGATATATCGTTTTTTTTCTTTACCAGCTTTGAATGACATCAGAAAAAAATATCCAGAATTAATTCAACAAACCGAATGGCTTGAAAATTTCATCCTGAAGCCTTCCTTGTCTTCTAATATATTTTTTACAAGAGTATTTACAAAATAAAGCGGTTTTCAAAAGGAAATAAAAATATCACTCATCTATTAAAAATTACAACACAAAAACAAGCGATTGAAAAAATATCCATTTCGTGAATGACTCTCTTGAGAAAATCCTAACATGCAACAATAAGGAAAAAAAAAAATGAATAAATAAAAAAAAAATCTGAACTAATTTTCACCACTGCCATTCCTTACACGATGTGAACAAATGCTTCATATCTTTCAACCGGAAGTACTTGAACACGAGGGCTCCTATAGATTCTTACTGCTACTTGTAGCACATCACGAGAATGCCAAATACTCTCCATCATAAATTAATCTAAGTTTCATTGAATTTAATTTTGGAATGATCGTTTACCATTGCATTTTGTAAATCAATATACAAATATCTTACACACGACTTTAGACGCGCAGTTGTCAGAAAAAACCATGTTCGCCGCGTCTTACGAATAATGAATGTGTCGAGGATTTCATTTATCTTCATGAAGAGCTCCAAGTTTATCACGTGATGGATAACAGAGATAAAACTGCATCATTATCGTAAATATGTTTCATGCAATGCTACTTTTATTTTTCCTTCTAAAAATGTCTTTTAACGATAGGACATCCCTGTTTACTGTGGGGAATTATTTCAAGTTATATAGTAGAGTTTTGGCAATCACAAGAAATCTGTAATCTAGCACGGATTTAAAAAAAAAAAAAGGTTTGGTAGTCACATTTCTGAAATGAATATGAACTGATCGCCTCGAGGACAATGATGCGATTATCTATAGATGTACAATCATGTGAACATTTATGGACAAACAACAATGTGGAATATAGACACATGAATATTTGTTGACTACCGAATTTTCGGACCATAAGGTGCACCGGATGATAAGGCGTACCTTAAATTTATAGGAGGATTTTTAGAAAATAATATTTGTATTTTGTTAGATATATAAAGATATTTTCAATTTTTTACTTAATAAATAATATACGTAAATATATATATATATATATATATATATATATATTAATATATATTATATATATATATATAATATATATTATATATATATATATATATATATATATATATATAATATATATATATATATATATATATATATTATATATATATATATATATTAGGGTGGCCCTTAGCATATAGGCAAAAAATAAATTTTATATTTTTATAAGTCTCACCCCCTATTTCTTTTCCTTTTGGGCTAGTAACTAACTGTAAATTATTTGAAAATTTTCTTTATAAGAACACGTGCCGCAAGGGGGGTGAAATTGAAATAATGGGTTAAATTCCAAAATTTTCGCAATAACACTTTTAATAATTCTGTTTAAATTTAAAACAAATATATAGGAGTAAAAATACGGAAATAATGCCTAGAACTGCTTAACCACAAAAACAAAATTTTATAACATTAATTTCATATAAAAAGGTTCAATAATTTTTTGATATGAGCCATCTTTGAGCAGAGGAAAATGGCGTCCGATATGATTTTACGACTTGCAATAGGTATTGCTTTTGCTCCTCGTCGTGTGTTATAATATTGTTATATTCTGCCATAAGCTTCGCACCATTTTCCTGCGATATCATTGACAACTGTGAGATTTTGACCTACTGTAAGGCCACGTTGATAATCATGAAGAGAATTCCAGATCGCAGGATCAAGAGCATAAAATTGGGCGATATTTTAAACACCGCTTAAAAAAATTGGATCTGCTTTATGACACAAAGTTATGTAGTTCTTTGGGTGTGAATTCAGCCATTTCCTTTAAATCCAAAATGGAAACGCTTAGAGGTCACCAGTAGTTGATTCTTTTCTTAAAGACTTTGGCCATCTTTTGATTTTTGTTCGACAGGAATTGTGTCATTAAAAAATGGCTAAGCCACTATTTCTTCAATAAGTGACCACAAAATGTCCACAAAATTTTTGTTGTTTCTTGGGAAATTGTTTTCATTTATTTTCATTGTAAAAATAAAGATCTTTTAAAAAACATCCAATCCTGGTATGGTGCTTTGCAGACTAAGGGAGCATTGTACCAAGCTTTTATGTATATTTTTACAATAAATATACAAATATCCCTTATTCCTTGCAATTCCTGCTGAGTCAAATGAAATTGATTTCGAAAAATATTTTCAAGCAATAAATAGCTTTCGCCATCCACCTGGCATGGTGAAAAGCACCAGGTAATCGAAATGTAATTTCATTTGCTTCGTGTTCTCCTAAAAATATCATAACTAACTGCAGCAGCTCTTTGTAATCGTCTCTTGTCTGTTTAATAACAACTTGTGCTTTGGCAAAATGAAGCACAATCTCTATGTCTTTACCGATACTGTTCACAACAAATTGATCATCAATTCCAACAGTATATTTAGAATTATCTATATTGGCTCAAGCTTGTTGAAAATGTTTAAATAATTCTGTTTCGGGTCCAGACGACGTACCAATGCATGCTTCAAAAGCAGACTTTAAAACCAATTCATATATATGGTGTCTGCAAGGTAGGTATAAGTGATCTTTACCCAGTTTTTGTTCTAATAAAAAGCAAGCACCTTTTATTCTTCCAGTATTTGACGCAGTGGTGTCACAACACAAGGCTTGCACTGTATCCAAAAGTTTATTTTCAGCAAGCAAGTTGTAAATAGCTTCTGCCATATCGTCTCCACTGCAAGAATCCAATTGCTCTTGTCCGTTAGCGGAAATAATTACTGAAAGCCTGTCAAGCTTTTTGTTTCTAGTTATTGGTGGAAGCAGCTTTCCACCCCAGTGGACGGTAGTGAACTCTAACTGTAACGCCAGACGTTCATTTCAGATTACTGAAGCAAGCTCCGCACGAAGCTTTTGACGACATCGCTGCATCGAGGTTCGATTTATAATTAGATCTTCAGTGTTGTGACCCAAAGCTTCTGCAGTAGCCATTAAAATGTGGACAGAGTTTCTGCCACTTAACTTGCATTTATCAAGAGCTGCTACCAACTTGGTGTTAATAAAATTAATGTTCCCACGTTT
This sequence comes from Dolomedes plantarius, assembly GCA_907164885.2. Classification (NCBI taxonomy): domain Eukaryota; kingdom Metazoa; phylum Arthropoda; class Arachnida; order Araneae; family Dolomedidae; genus Dolomedes; species Dolomedes plantarius. Next base: position 31,080,523 of record OU015492.1, on the reverse strand, counting down.
ACATTCTTTGGGTGGACCTGGCTGATTTGTGGGACACAACGTATCTTCACGGTCAATTTCATTTTCAGATGAACTCTCCTTTTCAGGCGAAAGTGACACTAAAACAGAACCTTTTGTAAATATACTACACAATATTCAAAGAATGTAATAATTGGACAAAAGCAAATTTCAAAAGTACTTAATGGTTTTTATTTACAAGACTCTTCGATGTCCAAGTTCATGTCCTCCATTGTTTCACTCATTTTTGTATCCTCTTTAATTTTTTTTCGTCGCTGTTCTTCTACTCTAAGTTGTTTTAGAACTCTTTTTTCCTTTTCATCAGTTCTTTTATCAATGCCCCCTAAAACACCAATTCGTCCTTTCTGCCTCTGGGAGGTGAGAAATTGTGTGTCTTCTTCTATTGTAATAATTTCCAAGGCAATAGAGTGAGCAATATCAAATAGGTCCTCTAGTTTTTCTTTAAAATTTTGTTCTTTTTGCTCCCGAGTTTCCCTCTTTCGTTTAGAACTTTTTTGAAGCACTATCCATTCATTATATAGAACTTCCGGTTTAACAATGCAATTTTGAGGTTCTCTAAATGGTATTCGTGCTTTTTGCCAAAAAATTACAGTTTCAGAAATTACTAAACGAGCACTTTCACGGAGACTTAATTTTAGGCATCTCATATTATAAAATAGCAATTGCATTACTTGTTTGTTAGAAAGTAATTTGCTACCTAATATTTGATTTCTTTCTCTTTCAATCAGATATATATGATTGCGAAGTTTACCCTTTAGCGCCATTTTTAACAAACCACGTGCTACCGCTTCGTTTGGAAGACAACGCAATACTGATTATGACTAAGCGCCGTGGTCAGTTTTCCGGACAACCAGGACTGCCGACGCCTCCTGCACAGCGCCCCCCTATCGTGAGTCCTACGTGCTGGTGGGTTATGCAAAACTATGTTTTAGTGTATATTTGATATTATTTAGTTTATTAACGCGCATAAAATCTTATTTTTTTTTTCTGTTAAACTTGTGGGAAAAACAGTAATTTTTATATAATGGCGACATTCACAGCCTCTGCGGCACCACTTAGGACTATGCGAAGGACCCGATTTTTTTGGGGCTTTAGTTTTAGGCTAGTTGAAAAAAACTGAGGGGGGTAAGACATTAAAAAAACAAAGTTGAAAAATAAGGGCCACCCTATATATATATATATATATATATATATATACATATATATATATATATACTAATATATATATTACATATACAATATATATATATACATATATATATATATATACATATACATATATAGATATATATATATATATATATGTATATATATATATGTATATATACATATATATATATACATATATTATATATATTATATATAATATTATATATATATATATATATATATATATATATGTATAAAACAGGTTGTCGGAGCTAAAAGTATCCAAAAGCTATGGCTTAATTTTACGGAACTACCATTAGAATTTAAAAAAATATTTAAATACAAGAACATCTCACCAAGTTTTAATATCAATAGATTTCGTTGTGTGCACCTTTTATAGTACGACAAAAGTCTAAACGGTAATCCAGTTCTCTCCAAGTGTTTTATAGCATATCAGGAGTTATTAGTGTATAAACAAGAAATTTTGTGCATAAACAAAAAATTGAAACTGTGAATGAGTTGAAGAAGCGTATTATTCAAGTAATTTGTTTAATAAGTTGAAGAGTAATTCATCACTTGGAGAGAACTGGATTACCGTTTAGATGTTTATCGTGCTACAAAAGGTGTACACATCAAAATCTATCGACATTAAAACTTGGTGATATGTTCTTTCTATTTAAATAATTTTTTTAAAAAATTCTAATGGGTAGTTCCGTAACATTAAGCCATAACTTTTGAATACTTTTAGCCTGGACACTCTGTATATAATAAATTTATATAATATTTATAATAAACATATAAAATACATATAATAAAATATTCATTTTATTTTAACGTTATCTTCGGACCATATGACGTATCCCAATTTTAAGTCGATTTTTTAAAGGAAAAAAGGTTTGTCTTATAGTCCGAAAAATACGATAGTTTGAATCCCGGGACATAAAAATAAAATTTATATTTATATTTTTGGGCGGCCCCTTTCTGTTTCCAAGAGCAGTTCGTACCGACGTGCCCTTTTCCCGATAAGTTATCAGCCTAATCATAGTAAGAAATTTATTCGCCGTTATTTTCTTTAATCAAAGACGATATAGCTTTACAAAATCTGACTTTGTTGTTAGTGATGTGAGAAAAATAAAAAAAGTTATAGTTGGCTGATAATATATATAGTAGGAAGAGAAAAGGACTTTAAAGTTTGAAAGCCTGGCTGTGATCTGTTAAAAGGACAAATTGGTTAATGCTCCCTCCCTCAACACACCACGCACACTTTTCGTTAAATTTTGTATTTTATCTAGGATTTTATTAGAAAAATCTTCAATTTAAACCTAGATCAGAAACAGGGAAATATAAACTAAGCATATTTATTTTCGCCGTTATTATTCCAGTTTAGCACATTATGAAATTAACTAAATTTTCTCACTTTTTTTATGTTGCCTGTTTCTTTATACAATGCATTGTTTCCTTCAACAACAAAACTCTCCCACGGGACAAATTGATAGCCTTGAATTTTAGGATCACATGAGAACATAAATCAAATTAAGGAAAATTATATCCGCATTGCTTAATTGAGGTTCTTAAAGAATGATAACTTCCTACAGAGAATTTACCATCATTCGTTTAAGTGAGGTCTGCACAACATATGGCCCGCCAGCACTTGTGCTGTGGTCTGCGAAGCCTTTTGTGAAGAGACGTAATGTTATAATTCTAAAAAATATGGACTAATATTTTTAGACATATAATTATACGAAAGGAATATATAAGCAATTAATATTTACTTAATTTTTAAAATAAACGGCCATTTATTTTTCGTTAGATAAAATATTCATCGCTTTCCCATCTATCCTATTTCTTGCGTCGAGCAGCAGCTCCCGATAAAGTAATGCAGGTATTCCTCGACTTACGACCTCTCGCATTTACGACCGAAATTTTTAAATTAAATTCTTTTCCCTCAAAAATACTGTTCCTCGAATGCACAGTACATACCTATATGTATTGCACAATTATTAAAAAATATGATGCAATATTCTGCAATACTGCAAAAATTTATGACGCATTAATAGAAATGTATGATGCAATAGTTTCGATATCCACACGATAAATCAACTAAACTTTTATTGGCTTCAGAAATGACTACAGCTTTTCATTATATTAATAAAAGTCTACAACAATTAGAAGCAATGGATCCAAATGAAGAACGATTCACAAGTGTAAATCGTCGTATTCAGGAAAATCTGGCTTGCTACCAGACAATATACAAGGAAAAGAAAACGCAAACTGTTCGAATTACCTTAGAAAACTTTGTTAAAGAAACTTTCAACGTTTCTTCTGTCCCAAATTCTGAACCAATGGATTGTACTAACAAAATAAATAGTGATGACGAAGAATAATTTATATCTTCTAAATACAATGCATTTTAAATTACATATGAAAGTTTTTTTAAAAAATGTGTAGATACATATACAAGAAAAAAAAATTGTTTGAAACTCGACTTACGACCAATATCTCGGTCGTAAGTCACGGAATATCTGTATGGCCCTCATCACATTTCGAGTTGTGCAGGCCTGGTTTAAGGCTGCTATGGTTTGGTTTGGAGCGCTACGGTCATTTTTTGCTACACGAGGGCTAATTAGACCGGGACCTACAGCTTAAAGCCGATTCCGAACGGCTACAAACATCCATGCCAAGAGTGGGACTCGAACCCACAGACTCCGGTACCGAATGCCAGCGCCCTAGCTATTCGGCCATCGTCCGGCTTTAAGGCTGCTATGTATTAACCCTATTGGATTCGCTCACCTCAATGTTATCCTATGGAGAACATATGTCTACTATTTACAGCAGAGGTGTCAAACTCAAAGGCTAACTTGGGCCAAACAAACACGGTTTAACTATAGGTGGGCCGCAAAAAAAAATAATAATATTAGGTAAATAAACGTAGGTTTATTTACCTAATTACAGTATATTCAACATAAATATACGCATTTTGTTTAATAATAACAAAAAAAGAGTATAATTAAAAAAACATTTAGCGAATTCTTCCTATCTTATTAAAATTCTGCGTCGGTTATTTTATTATATATTGTGTGCCAATATATTGGCCGGGACGCAAGTTTGACACCCCTGATTTACTGCTACATAAATGCTGATAATCCAATAAAAAAGGTATTTTCAGATAGCCTGAACTATTATGCACTTTGAAACAGGATTCATTTTATAAATTGCGTCCACCAAAAGAATTGATGTACGTTTAAAACACTATTTATCAAATTTTTGCCAGGAATAATTAACATTTTAAAATATTAATTGCATTTTTAAAAAAACGAAAAACGCCTCATGGTGTAAAATTTCTCTCTCTATTACGGAGTACAATTTTCTCTATAGGTTGACATTGAGGTGAGCGAATCCAGTAGGGTTAGTGCACAACAGTCTTAAGTCATTAGAAATCTTTTTGAATTCGGTAACTGTCGCCCAACTTTCTTTCAATTTGTAATAGATGCCAGCAGTAATTCACGATTATATCTTTTCTAGAGAAAGAAAATCTAAAGGTTGGAACGTTATATTCTTCTGCAACAAACAAACCCTCATTCTGAGTACAACCACAAGCCAGACTTACTATCACCCCCCGGGATCCTATCCTTCCAGGAAAGATGTGATGTACCAGTGTACCACAAAGCCATGTCGTGATCTTCTTAAATATGCCTCACTTCGCAAGTTAGTTGAATAGAATTAAGTGTACAATGCCGATTCATTTCGTTGCACGACTTTCAGGAGCCAAGTTAATAACTTTAGTGGAACTTCCCTAGCCAGTGACCCTTATTCGACGGATGCCCTTCTAAACGGTCCTATTTTGTTCAGAACCAATTAAAGATCTATAGAGCCAATGTTACGGAAGAAACCTCTTTTCGACGGCCACCCCTCAAAAAGGTAACTTTTTTCGTAACCTTTACTGACCGCCATAGAGAAGATTCTCTGTACATCTTATTGCATTTATTGTAATATATCTATGGTGCCCGGTATAAAGGGCTTAAGTCAAAAACAATGATTTAAATATGTAAGGTTTACATAAGATTCGATTCACAAGAATTGAACTTTTAAGTGAATAAATTAAAGAAGCCGCTTGAAATATGCTAATTTTAAAGCATACGCGGTTGGTATAAATACCAAGCAGTTAGATTAAAGAGACGAAGTGTCGACGAAGTGAAAGGAAGTGTTAAGGAAGGAGCTAGGTTGATGTTAACCTACGCGAGTTCTTGTTAGTCCCAAAGTTTACGTGGCAGCACTGCTGGTTTGACTTTAAAGTATTGTGAGTATTGTAAACTGTATTTTCTTGCGAAGTATCTATACGGGAATATTATCCCTTGCATGAATGTTATATATATATATATACACTGCTCAAAACAATTAGGGGAGCACATGGTTTTAACGAAATTACGCAAATACTTACACCGATAAGTAACATAAAATAAATCATCCATAATTTAAAGCCTAGCAGGAAACAGAAGAAGAAAACTTCATATGCAAATCAAAGTTCATGACGTCAAAAACCAGAAAAAGAACATAAGGGCGGAAATCGGGATGTTGCAGAAACGTCTGTTTCACTGCCTTAACTGTGAAATTCGATTTCTCAGTTATTATTTTGAGAAAATGTGACTTGAAAATGTCTCAACAACGTGATTTACCGGAATCCATGGCGTGGCGTATTATAGGCAGACTTGAATCCGGGCAAACACAACGTAGTGTCGCGGACGCTGTTGGAGTCGCCAGAAGTGTCGTTGCAAGGCTGTGGAATCGATTCCAAGAAACAGGGAATGTTAGACGTCGACCAGGGCAAAGTCGGCCACGCGCCACTACAGCGACTGATGACCGGTATGTATATTAACTACCTATACTCGAGTTCAAGCAATGGGGAAATTTCAAGCCCGCTGATTCGTTGGTTTCTCCCCGTCATCTATGACATCACTTAGCGCAACTTTCAAAGACTTGATATGGTGGCGCCATCTTTTCCTCTGAAACCGAATCGTTCCATTACAATATACTATTTTGATTAAAACTTTTTAGAGCGTATATGAATCAATCGTGAAATAACTCGAATATGATATTCTAACTCGAGTTCCAAAAGTATATTTTTATTATGAAAAATACACTTAAATATTTAAAAGAAAACTTTGAAAAAATTTAAAATATAATGGTAGCTTTGAAGTTTTTATGAAATATGTAACATTATTTTGGGGGGAGGATTTATTTTACTAGAACTTGCATTGAAAGATATAAATTCGTATGGGTATATGTGTGTATTATTTTGCAAGAATGCAATATTTTTACCACTGACTTATTTTTTTATATTAATATATGACTTATTTTTTTTATATAAATATTTTTTATAAAACTTAAATTTGCCTTTTCAAAATATATTCAATTTTATTAATGGATTACTTAAAGAAATCTTAATGCAATTTTTTTAGCCATTATATGTATTTACCGATCTGTTCCTCCCCCCCCCCCTCCCCTCAGTGCTACTCTCTCTCATACACATAGATGATGGTGTGAAAAAGAGAACACTGGAAAAATATATTGCATCATATGTTTAATGTTTCTGGCGCTTTAAAACCAATGAATTATACAAACTTAAATTTATGAAAAATTCTACAAAAAATTGTCTCTGTGTAATATATTAAACTAAGTGGCAAAAACGGAATTCAATAAAGTCTCACTGCTTCGCTTTTTAATAGTATTGGAATTTTTTCGAGAAGACAATATATTTTTCAATGTGTGGCGATGTAAATAGAATAGAATAAAAAAATTGCTAGTTTTGTGTGTACGATTTTATATATAAAAAAATTCCTTGGACAAGTTGAGAGTAAGATACAGGGTGAATCTTATTAAACTTTAATTGGAATGAATAAATTTCTCAAACGGCTTAAAAATATTAGATCTTCTGGCAGCTGGAAAAGCTTTTTGCATACTGCTGGTAGTATCATATCTATTAGAAGAAGAAATGGTGCTGCTATTATATATATATATATATTGTAGCGAACTGAGGTTCGTAGTTTCAACCAGTAGATGAACTAAACACACCAGGTATACATCACTCATTTCTTAAACAAAACAAATGCAATTTATTGAGAAAATTGATGATGATGAGATATGTACACTGCACAGATGTAAGATGAACTTCGTAATCTTAAGAAAGCACACTCGATTTAATCGGCGTGGGGCGGAGTAAGAACAAAGAAGTCCGCTAGGCTAGCAGAAACTGACTCCGCTTCAATGATGAAGAAACGGCACTTCGTCCTGATGGGAAAAGGGGCTCCCCAATAATATCAACGGCGGTGACCACTGCACGCACCCGGTAGCGATGAAAATATAAAAATAAGGAGAAGGGACTCCTCACTGGAAAATACGGTAGCAAAGACTACTTCCACGAAGACTGGTCTCCGAACAAAATTAGCGGAGTATGTTGACTCCTGCAGGAACTTAATCGTCGCTGCAAACAGCCACAAGGGACTCTGTACCTATAAGGGCGGCCACCCTGCTGCTCTCACACTGGATCCGCCACGATCAGGAACAAAAGCCGCAAGCCACGGGCAAGAGATCCATTCTCTTTTATAGGAGAGCCTCCACCGGATATTGCATCACTCTCCGGAACGTTCGAACGATCTAGAACAAGTGAGCAACGGAAATGGGTTTCCTGGGGCGATAATGAAATATTTTCCCCGGGTCTAAAGCGGCCGCCTTTTTAGTTTGTCCTCAAAGCCATTTCAAAGAGCCTCAAAGGGCCGCTTCGGTAAAATGCGAAGGGCACGAGTCCTTTTGTTTAGGCACGCGGCGCCTCCAGGATGCTGCTTAACAACTGATAGTTCATGAATGAAAAGCACCTGGAGTCTCCTGTCATTTATAACTGACGTCAACCGGTGTCACCCGGTAGCGATGACTAAATCAAGAAAAATGACCGAGGCCTCCTAACGTTCTGTGGAACAAGTCTATCGGATGAACAAAGGGAAAATGCAGTCAGCATTTTGCCACCTGAGTGGTCGGGTTTCTTTTGATGACTCTCAGGCCGAGATAGAAGAATTTCTTTTGTTAACGGAGAGGTTGAAATGCAATACTCTACAATATATATATATATATATATATATATATATATATATATATATATATATATATATATATATATATATATATATATAAATAAATAAATAAATAAATAAATGTATATATATATATATATATATAAGTTTAATAAAATTCACCCAGTATCTTACTCTCAAGTTGTCCAAGGATTTTTTTTATATATAAAATCGTACACACAAAAATTGCAATTTTTATTCTATTCTATTTACATCGACAAACGTGGAAAAAAATATTGTGTCTTCTGAAAAAGAATCCAATACAATTAAAAAGCGAAGCAGTGAGACTTAATTGAATTCCGTTTTTGCCACTTAATTTAATATATTACACAGAGACAATTTTTTGTAGAATTTTTCATAAATTTAAGTTTGTATAATTCATTGGTTTCAAAGCGTCAGAAACATTAAACATATGATGCAATATATTTTTCCAGTGGTCTCTTTTTCACACCATCATCTATGTGTGTGAGAGAGAGTCACACTGAGAGGGAGGGGGGAGAGAGATCGGTAAATACATATAATGGCTAAAAAAATTGCATTAAGATTCCTTTAAGTAAGCCATTAATAAAATTGAATATATCTTGAAAAGGCAAATTTAAGTTTTATAAAAAATATTTATATAAAAAAAAATAAGTCATATATTAATATAAAAAAATAAGTCAGTGGTAAAAATATTGCATTCTTGCAAAATAATACACACATATACCCATACCAATTTATATCTTTCAATGCAAGTTCTAGTAAAATAAATCCCCCCCCCCCCAAAAAAAAAAAAAAAAAAATGTTACATATTTCATAAAAACTTCAAAGCTACCATTATATTTTAAATTTTTTTTCATCAAAGTTTCCTTTGACTTGTTATAAAAAGTTCAATGTTAGAAGTTTTCTTTTAAATAATTAAGTGTATTTTTCATAATAAAAATATACTTTTGGAACTCGAGTTAGAATATCATATTATATATCGAGTTAGAATATGGTATAGGGTGGAATCAGCATAGGTGGACGCACAGACCTGCATATCATTCGGAATGGTACTTTGACAGCCCGAAGGTATGCAGTCGAGATACTGAGACCTCATGTCATACCTTACGCTGCAGCCATTGGAGATTCCTTTGTTTTCCAGCATGATCATGCCAGACCGCATACAGCTCGTCTTGTGGAGAACATGCTTGAAGCTGAAACAATACACCGTATGGAATGGCCAGCGTGCTCTCCTGACCTGAATCCAATCGAGCATGTTTGGGACATGCTCGGACGACGCATTGCTGCGAGACCAAGGCCTCCTTTTACCCTCCGAGACTTGGAGATTGCACTTCTTGAGGAGTGGAACAGTATTCCCCAAAGTCTTATCGATAACATCATCGCATCCATGGAAAACAGGTGTGCAGCAGTCTTAGCTGTTCGAGGAGACCACACGCCATATTAAAAATCTTGCATCATTTCTAAACAATACTTTTTTTTTATCGTTTACATGTAACCAAATTGTTGTCCTAAATCATCTTTTCATGTTTTTTCCATATTTTCAAAGAATTAAAGCTTAATTACAAATTTTTTTACGTCTTTTTTTCTGTATTGCGCATTGATACGCGGGTACTATCCATTTTATGCAAATACGTGGCTGTCTCGCACGGTTTTCTTAACTTCTTTCCTTGCTCCCCAAATTTTTTTGAGCAGTGTATCTATATTGTACTAGTAGTACGTATGCTTATGTTGAAAAGCAAAGTAATATGTGTCACTTTGAAATAAATGTTCATTAATTTAGAACTTTGTTTGAATCTAATTCATTAGAGTGCCACTTCAAATTATATACACTTAAGGTAGGGTAGAAGTGCAAAAACTTTATAAATATACCAAGTTATTGGCTTTTATACCAATCGCAGAACAATAATTTCGACTTGAGTATTTTGTGCAAAGAAATGTACTTTTGTATACAAAATTGATAGACTCAAGCCTTTTATACAAATCAAAAGATTTTTTATTTTTTTAATTATATTTATTTATTTTTTTACAATACTAACAAATATCTAAAAATCACTTTTTTTGACTTAAGCCCTTTATACCCGGCACCATAGATATCTTACCTTCTTGTAGTGATGAAAGTGTTGCCAGATGAATAATTCTAATTTGAGTAGTTCTTCTACACCTTAGCACTGCGTTGTGTTACACGGAGTGGGATGATGTACAAAATTTTTAAGTGAGACTTGTGAAATGTGAAATTCCGTTTCACTATCTCCGGACAAGAATCACTCAGTAGACTGACTTTTTATATTTAGATTACAGAAGCTGCAAAAAATAATGGAAATGCCGGACGCAGCTTAAGATGTGAGAGAAAAGTTAATCTAAACCGCAAGAGTGACGTCAGATGCTAGCAAGGACATATGACGTTGGCCATTCGTCCTAGAAAGACAGCCTTTGTTTTTGGAGCGTTTAAATGTCGTACCCCAATGTGTTGCATAAAAGGCTTGATTCTTAGTATTATTGTACAGATACCTCACACTTTATCTGTGATAAAGTTCATGAGCCCGTTACACTGATAAAACTGCGTCACTTACGTAAACAAGTGTCCATGAATACATTGGCATAACATACCGTATTGATAAGTAAGAATACTGAATTTTTTACTGGAACACAGTGATATTTTTGTTGCATATCATTCCCTTTCCGAAATTTATCCATGAAGAAGTATTTTTTATTCAAAACGAAACTGTTAAATCATTATATATATATATATATATATATATATATATATATATATATATATATATATATATATATATATATATATAAATTGTTTGATAAGTAAAAGTTAATTACCTTTGTTATTAAAAAGCTTCTCTTTTATTTTTATGATTGATATAAAAGATTGTGATGAAGAAAAGAATATTAGTGTGTGCTCAATAAAAATGTAATAACTATGCTAGTAATAACTATGCTATCCTTAGACAACGACAGGTATTACAGTGAAACTTCTCTATGGCGACCAGTCATGGCTCCGAAAAAAAAAGGTCGTTTTGAGGGTTGGCCGTCGCAGAGAGTTTTCTTCCATAATATCGGCTCTATATAGTTTTCAACCAGTTCTGAACAAAATATGGCCGTTTAGAGGGGTGGTCGGCTAGAGAAGTTTCACCGTATAAATAAAAGCTTTACGATATTAAAAGGATTTGTATCAGTATTTCCCGACCTAGTTTTGATCGCGACCCCTTTTTCAGCGGCCCGAAAGCTTGCCACTCACCCCCACAACATTTACATTCTAGGGAGTTTTCATTAAGGGAAAGGAAATACATAGAAAAAAATTACCCATGATGCCTCCCCCTCTCAGAATGCAATTTGTGACGCACTTGGGTGTCGTGACTCACATGTAGGAAATTCGAAGTGCATATATTACCACGTTTAATTATTAGCTTACAACAGTGAAATACGTGAATGAGGTTAATGTATTGAGTTTAAACTGCCCTATTTAAATACATATCCATAGCATTCTAATGTAAGTTTAACAGGCAATAATCAGCAAAATCTAAGAGAATTCGCGTTCTAATCTTTTGAGCTTTTAAAACAGTGATTCCCGACCTTTTTATGTTTGCGGAACCCTTGGGAATGAATTTAGGAACTTGGAGCATCCTTGCTAGAATTTTATTTTTTTCAATATTAAATTTAAGTTGAAATAAAGACTTACTCCATTGCTGATTTTAGTCATTTCCTGAAAGACAACAAACACTAGAATAGGATATATAAATACAGTTTCAAAAGTAGCCATGGGATTCAGTATGGTATTATACTAGAAGACTGCAATGGAAATTCCTCAAAAGAATTTTGTTTTATTCGTGCGAGACTTGCGATGGATGCTTAGAGCACGAATGTTTGATATCAGGCCTAACAGCTGTGGGCGTAAGTGTGGCTGATTTATCCTCAGGAAAGAGTGCCTCGATCTGTGTTACAGTCTGCCGGGCGTAAGAATCCTTAATTCAACTTAATATTTATTTTAAGTGGGCCCTAATAATATTTTTTCGTTTTTAGAAGGAAAAAAAAATCTCGACCCTTGGCCGATATCACGGCAATGCCGCGCCACACCGGTTGGGAATGTTTTTCAAAGTCTTCAAAGTTATTTTCTTTTTCTTCTTCCACATAATCATTATTTTAGACTAATTAACACGAATATCCTTCAACTCCAGTTAAAAAAATTAGAATAATCAAGGAAAAATGTTTTTAATGATTTGCAGTGAAGCTGTTGCGATAGAAGCTAGAGTGCTTCCGGGAGGGTTGAAAGGATAACTTGAAGAGACATTTAATATGAAAATTTCCCTTCACCAGTGTGTGATAAGTGGCATAGCGCAATAGGCTTTATTTTGGTTTATACTGAAAATAGCTATTGCCAAATTTGAATTACCATCATCTAGATCAGTGGTTCTTAACCGAGGGGTGCGGGCACCCCTGGGGGTGTGAGAAAAGGTTCCAAATTTTTAATGAATATTACCAATTGAGTGAATCATTTGATGGATACTTTTCCACGTGAAATATAAGCAAAATTAATAGATGGATCCATCTTTGTTTGACCTAAATTCAATGGACGAGAACGTTTTATTAAAAGACGATCATATTGTAATACGAGCTAATGCACATATTGAAATGGAATTTTAAAAACTGGACTTAAACAGTACTTGTGTATGCAGTTAGTACTTTGTTCAGAATTGGCACAAGCAGCATTAGAGACACTTTTACCATTTGCCACTACTTACCTTTGTGAAATGAGTTTTTTTTATCACTTTTGCACATCAAAACAAAAGCCAAAAATCGCTTAAAGGCATCTGATGACTTACGCGTGGCCTTAAAAAAAAACTATCGTTTTTAAACTATAATTCAGAACAAACAACAACAACGTAGCTATTAAAAATGTAGATATTGTTTTATATGTAATACAGAAGGTGGTTCGCACTTTATGGAAACGATTTTGTAATTTATTTTTGTCGATTGCATTTTAAGATAAAAATTTGGCAACTTCAGAATAATCGTATGCTACTGTTTTGTTTTGATTGGAATGTAAAATAAAAGATTTATTTAGAAAATGGCTCCTATAATTGACAGATAGCTCGAAGGTTACGTAACTGCGCTTTCCGAGGAGAAATATTCGTCTCAACAAATTATGAAGCGGTGTAAAAATCACGGTTATGGAATTTCAAAAAAAGGTATTTATAATATATTAAATTTGAATGGGAAAAAAAGTCTAACTGAAAGTAAAAATAAAAACATGACTGCGAAACCTCATCCTAACATTGTTCGAACGCAGGTAAATATCAAGAAAGTGATGTCTCTGATTCTAAAAGAAAATCCGCCGACTCAAAGATCATTCGCATCGAAACTAGGAATGTCTTCCGGCACTTAAGTAAAATCATTCATAAAGTTTTGAAGTTAAAAAAGATGTTTAAATCTAAAGTTCATCTGCTTTTTGCCAAAGCATAATGCTGAAAGAAAAACAAATCGTAGGAAATTATATGAAAAACACCTAGCTGCTGAAAAATGAAAATTTTTGGTAACACTCGATAAGGTATGGGTATATTTAAGAGACTAATAAAAAAAGATCAATTTTCTATTACTTAACTCGGTGCTCCCCAACCTTTCTATCGTCGCGGACCGGTCAACGTTTGACAATTTTACCACGGCCCACTGAGGTAGGACGTTGATTGTTTATATTTTTGATTTAATAATTGATGTTATTATAATTTTGATGTATAAATGACGTTACGTTTATTTATTGTTCAATAAAAAACTCGTTTTATTTATTTATTTGTTTCGTTTTTTTTTCTTTCTTTCAGGAAAGAGCATTTATTTTCAATTTTATGACTGCAATTTCAATTCATAATCTTTAAATGTTTAATAAACAAAAAACTAATTTAAAATAGTTACAAGATTTCTTCTGTTACAAAGGTATAAATTAGCACAAACCCGAGAGAAATGCACCACAGTAAATAAAATGGAAATAATTTAATGTCCCCTGGGCGGCCCGGTACCGGTCCGCGGCCCGGGGGTTGGGGACCACTGGCTTACCTGACGGGGATGACCGTGCGAAATGGCCTCGTAAGTGTACAGAAAAGTTCCCAAAGAGATTCATGATAATTGCAGGATTTTGTTACAACGGCAAATTAACAATCAAAAAAGTCTCAAGTAAAGCCAAAATTAATTCACTCTATTATCAGCAGAATATTTTAGAACCAATTTTTGAAGAAAAAATTCCAGTATTATATGGAAAGGACATTGATAAAGTTCAGCTTCATATGCGCAAAGCCTCGAGTCCCACCCTTAAATCAACTGCCGCTTATTTAGCAAAGGAAGAATCAGAAAAAGGAATAAAGTGTATCCCATTTAAGGAAATATCTGTAACATCACCTGAAGCTTCTACAAGGTACTATTGTGCTTTCAGTTTATTAAAGCGAGCCTTACGAAAACGGCATCCAAAAACACTGAACGGACTTTGGAAAACGGTCCAAGAGGAATGGTGTAAAATTGACATGACAGTGCTAAGAAAAAGTTTACTTTCATGGGAAAATTCGAGCTAGATTTATTGGCAAGAACCATGGCTATCAGATAGAAGCAAATCGCCGCAAAAAATATGGCATTTATACATAAAACGCAACTATCAAAATCGTTTCCATAAAGTACGAACGACCTTCTGTAATATAGTATGTATTATGCAATAAATGTATTTTCCTAAATAAAAAAAGAAAGTTTTCAAGGGGGTGCGAGAGCTTATTTTCAGAATCAAGGGGGTGATTACTATTAAAAAGGTTAAGAACCACTGATCTAGATCAACGTACAATTATTTACCCCCCCCCCCCCTCCCTAGGATTAAAAAACAGTAAATACATAGAGAAATAGAGTTGGAACATTAAACGCCATTAAAAATTGTGTATCTTTATTAAACTATCTCTTACATATAGTTAATAATTACGCAATTGGTGAATGCGTATTGAATTATCATCAGAATTTACAGAAAAAATGACGTACCGTAAAATCTTGACTATAATACGCATGCTTGATTTTGCGCGAAATTTTCGTAAAAAAATTGAAATTCAACTGTAATACGCACCCATAACTTTTCAATATTTCATTTAAAAATTGCACAAATATTTATTAACATAAATAAAATTTGTAATAAAAATAAACAAAAGCGTCAAATTCGGTAGAAAAAAAACTTAATTTTTAATTCAAAACAAGCAATACAGTGAAATTATCAGTATTAATCACTTTCACTAGAATACAGCTCATCTATTGTTTGCCGTTTATTCAATGCTTAAAACTACGTATTTTTGTACACGAGTATAATACGCACCCTCATTTTTGCGGTCTAAAATATGAAAATTGTGCCTATTATTCTCAAGATTTTACGGTACATGTTTTCCCCTCAATGTTAAGAACATTTAAATTCTTCAGTGGTAAATTATTCAGTTTGATCTGCTTTAAGTCTATCCAGGAGTGAAATTTCTAAGATTCCGGCATATCACTTGATAACCTCTGTTCAGAAAACGATTAATCGAAATCCAAATGGATGTCAGTTCCGAACCTAGTACACAAATACACTATTTTTATATTCCATCTAAACTAATCGGTAACTATTGGAATATTTTGAACTGCAATGGAGTATTCTAACACTGGAAACATTGACTACTCTAATAGTGAAAATAAATTTTAAGAATATATTTTTAAAATTCAAGGAATTCGTCCAGGAAACTTAACTAAGCAATTATATTACCCTTTTTTAAGTGTGCTAAACAAAGTTTTTGTAAAAGAATTTGCTTGAGCTAACAGTTTTGGAACAACTATAATTAAAAAATAACAGTTGTAAATGTTATGAGATCAAAGGTATCATTTCGACTGTATCATAACTTTCCAAACTTATGCGAATAAAAAGTGGACAGGGTTATCAATAATACAGTTTTTATTACATTTCATATATACAAGACTAGAACTTAATCTACAAAAAAAAGAGATTAGTTTGAAGATTTTCAAACCATTTATAAAAAAAGAATTGAACAAAAATAGAATTACCTATTAAACATATGAACAACATACAAGACTAGAAAATAAAAATGGAATTCCGACTTCTTCGATGTGACATGAAATGTTCCCAAATTCAGTTTTATACACTTGATTCAATTATAAAAAAATATTGATAAAGTTTATTTTCTGAAATATTTCTTGAAAAAATTTACTTATAGAATATTCACAATTAATTTATTAAATCACATGTAAAATCATTCTTTACTCCTTCTATAACCGCTGTCACTGGAACAATTATCAAATTTGTAAGGAATCTACGCAAAGTGTAATTGTTTGCCGACTTAGCATGGATAAAATGAAAGAAGTTAGTATACCGACGTTCGTGAAGTTTAACTGATATCATGGTTCACAGGAAGAAAAAAAAATGGGTATAACAATTGACATTGAAGATCTTTAATC
This sequence comes from Dolomedes plantarius, assembly GCA_907164885.2. Lineage (NCBI taxonomy): Eukaryota > Metazoa > Arthropoda > Arachnida > Araneae > Dolomedidae > Dolomedes > Dolomedes plantarius. The sequence continues at coordinate 31,063,787 of OU015492.1, read as the reverse complement.
AATCCCACTGTAAAACTAAGGTCGATTTTGTTCGTAGGGTTTTTCTAATCACAGATTAGCAAATGTATATATATTATAATTACGTTATTTACAATTGAGATCAGGTCTTTAGATGAAAAGTGCGTTTTTTTCCCAAACGTCTTTTTATGTCAATTTTTTTAAATGGGGTCATCCAAGTATTATGTAAGCATTCAAAGGGGGGGGGGAGTTCAAGCTTTGCTTATTTCTGCTGACAAGGGGGAAGGGGTGGGAAAGATCAGAGTAATGTTTACATAACACAGAAGCATTCCTCTGACATTAACAGAAAATACGTACGCAAGAGAGTACGCTGCGATGTGCTTATTGACCACATCAAGTTCCATGCCATATTTGTATATTTAGTCACTTTTGTATTATATTATTTAGTTTCAAAGAATTAATAAAATCTTTGATATAATTCTGTTTTTATTTATAGTTCAAGGTATTTGCTGTTAATGATTTAATATCTATGCATTTTTACTAAGTACAATAAATTTAATCATTGGAAAAATTCGCTTGGCCTACGAAACAGCGACAAGAAATTTCCCAAATCTTACGTAAGCAAGAGGGGAGGGACTGTAAAATCACTAAAAATGTGCTTACGTAATACTTGAACGGCTCCAAAAACGATTTTAATTTTTGTAATCCTAGTCATCAATACTTTAACGTCCTTTACAAAATACGGAAAAATTTAAATTTTTTAAAATAGGCATCATTTATGTAAATCTCTAACTTCATAAACAAAAAAAAAATCCTCATTAATTAAATCTATGCATTTACTTATGTGATTAAGAGTAACACTGCGGGAAATAAAATTCTCCTCAGTTTTATATTAGAATTGAGAAGATCTGCGATGTCAACTGATGCAGCGCCTTAACGAACTGCCGATAAAAATAACTTATGAGTCATAAAACTAGAGAAGTGTCAAAACCGGATAACATGGGTCTCGGAAAAAGAGATAAAAAGTGAACTAAAATATCCCTCAGCTGTAATTACTGAGATTTTTGTTGATGCGCGTAAGGCAAAGGGAAATATCTTTATCCGCTTCTTCAAAACGAGATTGTGTGACGTCTGTATTATATTTTTTAAAAAACAAAAGCAAATGATTTTATTTATGAGTCATTATGGCTAATGTTATTATTCATGGGGTTGTTTGTCAACAAAAGAAATCGCTATCTGAGTTCAACTCAAGTAACACAAATACAGATTGTCTACTGAATATAGTTGTTTAAAATTCATTATGGCCTACGTTATTATTCACAGGGTTATTTGTCAACAATAAAAATCGGTATTTGAGTTCAACTCAAGTAATACAATTAGATCATCTACTGTAAATAGGTGTTTAAAATTACATATATAATAGACAATTTTGGAAATAAAAAAATACAATAGGTTATAAAACGTTCAATCTCATTCCATATGAACTAGTCTCAAAAGAACTGAGTATTGTTTACTGTTTGCACTGTATAATGTTTATCATATAATATACATGAACACATTTTGGCAACGAAAATAATCTGTTTCGTTCTATTCGTATGTGGCCTCTCGACAAATTTTGGGTTTCAAACGTAAAAATTAAGTTTGCCTTTCATATTAATTTCATTTATGCGATGGACCCTTATTCCCTTGCTTTGCTAGCCCTATGTAAGTCACTAAACCTATTCTTGAAGACTATTTCTAAAGGAGAGCTCAGTTAAACAATTGAATTAAATTGAAATAGCAGATCGTTATTGCAAGAGTTAGGGCTCAGTGGTATTATTTCTATAACACACTGTTCACGTTAGGATTGGAAGAAAAATAACTGAGATGATTGGACTGAGATACTTTGGACACACAGCATGACACAGAAAAAATATGCCTGAAGAAATCGTAAGGTTATTCATAGTGATTACACTTACCTATACGCTATTCGGGGAAAAAATTAGTTATTTACAATCAAAGGAGACCTTTATCAGTTACTATAAATTTAAAGTTTTACATTTGGTGGTTCGACAGCTGGTATATACCATTAAATTGTTTGCATTTCTAAATTATCATAGAGGACAATATTGCAGTGTACCTAAAAGTAACGTCAGTGGAGAATTTTTTTTTCCTTTTTTTTTAATAAAGCACCAAATTTTTCAAGAATATATCCAAACTACATGTAGTTTCGAATACCAGTAGACTTATTTTACGTGACTATCTCAAGAAATTACCCTCAAAAACCCACAAATGCCTTTTGATTTGGACGGCTTTGTTCCTTCCTTTGAAGATAAAGTATAGATCCAGAGTCTAACTTGTAAATAAAGTTACTGTTGAGGATTATTTCAGGAATCTGTATTTCTTTGTTTATCATGCATCTCAAATTTCAAAGCTGGTAAATCATTAAGGCGATAACAAGGTGAACAATTCTTATGTCGCATTCTTCTCGGTTAAAGGGGAAAAAATTAACATGCGAAGGAGGGGGAGAATCGAAAGTAGATGCAGACGCCCTCGTGAATTATATATTTAAGCTAAATAAAATAAATTTAAGGGGAGCGTAAAAAATCAAAATATTATATTAATAGAAAAATTTAAAGATAAGATAATAAGTGGCAGGAATGAACTCTGCGTAATTAAAATAAAATAAAATAATAATAATAATAATAATAAACAGACAGACCAAACTTGAAAACATAAGCTGATCTTACTCAAAGGAGTAACTAAAAATTTAAAGAAATCACCAGAATGGAAAATTTCGACAAATTAAGAATTATTGGTTTAAAATAAAACACAATCCGTTGAAACCAAAGACCAAGAAAAGCTGGTTACACATAAAAGACTAAAGCAAATATTTTGTAAGTTATGAATAGGTCTAAATGCAGTCTAAATTGTTTTTCAAACTCTGTGCCTAATAAAAAAAAAATAAATAAATCTAGAGAAAAAAAAGACAGTTGGGAAAAATGTGTATTCTTAAATATTAACCATGTTACTTTACTTCACTTTTCTATAGTTGACAGACTTAGGAAGAAAAAGGCAGTAGTTACTGATCCATTTCAGTTGGAATGAAAATAGTTTAAATTCACATAAACATTATAGGCGACGGACAAATAGTGTGCTTCAAGGGTTTGAGAGTGGTGTTTAACTGCCGAATATAAAGCTGGTGTTTAACTGCCGAATATAAAGCTAAATATATTAACTCTAATATCACAGTAATATCTGTCATTCAATGTATCTTGCTTATAAACTAAAAAATAAATATACATTTAATATTTCAAAAATGAGCTTAATATGGATTCTTCAGTGAAAGAAAAGCTGAACAAACGGGGAAAAAATCATGAGTTGTTGGCACTAGACTGCCACAGTACACGTCACTATATTCCCCACATTATGATATGTCTATTATCATTATTATTATAATATTCCAAGAGCAGGAAACACTCCTAAAAGTTCTTAGGCTGTTCCATACAGCTGTTTAATCCAAAATTCTTGTAAATTTTGGGTCGAGAAAAGCCATTCAAAAAATGACGGGGACAAACCTTTTCTAAAAGATAAGAATTCTAAAAATCCATCTTTAGCTCTTCCAAATTTGCCGAGGGCTCTCGCAATTACGAGAATAAAAAATGATCCACGGATCTTATCTAGACCTTTGTACCTTTTTTTCATTGCGAACCTTTTCTTCATCTTGGCCGAGACGTTTTTTCTTTTTCTCTTTCCACGCAATCATACGGCGGAGGAGAATCGTATAACGTGTGGTACGCAGGTGGCATTTCGTCGACCTGTTCAAACCGCCGTTGCTCCTCGGGAATTGGAATAGAATCGAAACTCTCGGCATTCCGGTCGTCCAGAAGAGGTGCGACAAACCTCGGCCTGTTCAGCTGCCTCCTGTCGTCCTTCCTGCAGCAGAACTTGGCAAAGAAAGCGTCCCGGTCAGCTCTGACCACAAAAGCTACAGCCAAGAAGAGCAGTAGAGGAAGGAACACTGAGAGAATGGCAAAAACTGCCAAGCGGGGTTTACAGCGGGATCGGACGACGAAACTGGAACGACCCGAGTTTGGCTCCTCGGGCATAGATACCAAAACGCGATCTCCAGACGCAAAGCCCAGTCCTGTGGGGAAAAAGAGAAAAATCGATTTCAAACCCTCGATTATGTAATGGTTTTCAACTACATAAATCAGAGCAAACGACCATGTCAGATTTTAGTACAGTATAATGTCTAAACTAAGGTACGTATGGTCTCTAGGGCACTGGTAAGACTAGCCTTGGTGACGAAATGGTTTGCAACTACAGAGATCAGAGTAAACGCCCATGTCAGAATTTATTATATACAATGTCTCAACTAGGGTATGCACGGTATCTAGGGCACTGGTAAGACTAGCCTCGGGTACGCAATGGTTTGCAACTACAGAGATCAGAGTAAACGTCAATGTCAGGATTTATTATATACAATGTCTGAACTAGGGCACTGGTAAGACTAGCCTCGGTTACGCAATGGTTTGCAACTACAGAGATTAGAGTAAACGATCATGTCAGATTTTACCGTATACAATGTCTAAACTAGGGTATGCACGGTCTCTAGGGCACCGGCAAGACTAGCACCTTAGAACTTTCTAAGAATTTTTAGCTGCCTGCGTGTATTTTGGGGTCTCATCAGCTTGGCACTCCAAGCATTTGTTTCCCTCTCTAGCGAAGTATATTGCAAGAGAACAAAGGAAAAGTCAATGGCAGTTTATTCGTCCATAATGCAAACACTAGCAAAAGGTTTAATTTTAAGCAGTTTGATCAGTGTACACAAACTGTGACGTTTATTCTAACTTTTTAAAAGTAAAAATATATTTAAAATTATAATGGTATGTAGCCATTACGTTTTTGATGCTATCTCTATATTTTTATGGACGGCTGGGAAATTTAAGCTACCAGATAAATTTAACTAAACAAAGAAGAAAATATACGTGTCGAAAAATTACGTTTATTATATGCAACTGCAAAGATGTTTGGTTAGCTAAACTATTTATAGCGCAAAGTCGCCTTCTGACATACTGTGTCACCCAGACAATAAAAATTTAACGAGATTGGAAAAAAATAAAAGTACTGAAATTATACGCATAAAAAAGGTACATACAGCCTTGTAAAATATATAAAGGTCATAAATATGAGATTTTTTGAAAGAAAAATTCCCCCTACCACAGTAATAAACTTCATTGACCAGCTTGAAATTCATCAATACGTGAGTCCCAGCAATAACATTTTAAGGCTTATTTCGTTCATTATATGAGTGATAAACATACTATAAAACAGGGGTTCTCACAACCTTTCAGGCTCTGTGCCCCCCCCCCTTTGAACACTGATGTGAGGACACACTAAATGTTTCAAGACTGAAAAAATATAATATACAAGGGCATGACAGAAATCCATTAGAAGGCGGACGGTCTTAAAAGTAAAGGCCATCATGGTACGCAAACTGACGTAAAAAAAGGCCTTCAAAATAGAAAAAGCAAGAAAACTACCAAAAAGGGCTAAAACTGACAATACCTTTCAACACAGGGTCATAAAATTAACGAAAGATAAAATAAAAATCAGCATTTTTTTTTCTAGATTACGTTATCAAATGCAATTTTTCAGTATTAGATATCTTCCTTATTCCGATGTTGATAAAGACGAGTTCATTCATCGCAGAATCCTAAAGTACATCGATAAAATTGCCACGGAACATATAATAAATGCTCTTTCTGACTCTTTAATAAAATCGTATTCTCATCTGATCTTTATATTTTATTTAAAAGATCAGATTTTCTTAAATTACTTTTTGCTTTTTATGATTTTAGAATGTTTTCGTGAGGAAAACAAAATTTCGGAGGAACGTTAGACAGAGATTATCAAAGCAATTAAGATACATGCCAAGCGACGTATTTTAAAGAGAACTCACCGATGGTGCAAGCATTGGACAAGCTGCAGAGATCGAGAGGTTGTCCAGATCTGTGCACCACATAACGTGTCCGATCCAACAGTATCTGCAGATTCACATGATTTATGACATGGCGATTAGTGTTCCAGATCACGATCACGTACTCGTCCGCAGATGTGACGTTCACTTTCAGTGGGTACAACTTGGAGAACAGACTACAGTCTGCAGAATCACCCATAAGACTGACGTCGACTGTTTGTTGGCTGGAAAGAATAATAAAGGTGATATATAGAGGAAAGTTTTCTCAGGCTAGAAGATGCAATTAATATGTTACTTGCATTTTACATTTTTCAAACGAATATGCAAAACAAATTAGCTATTATGATGCAAAGTAAAATGATATCAGACAATTTAATCGACATATATTTCAAAGCACAAGAATATCATTCCATACACTATAGATGGAGCTTTTAATGAATGTAATAGAAATGAATTAAACATTTAATATCAGTTTTTGTATTGAAAAGCGTTTTCAAAAGTGTCCCTCCCGAATTGTAAGTAATGTTGGTATGTAATCTCTGGTCCCGACTCGATAGACTGCATCACATTACACTCAGACACCGCTAAAGGATATTTAATTGTGAACGTTTTCCATGTATGTGAAAGAGTTATCTCCCGAGCTATCTTATTTTGCTCCATTTATTTTGCACACTAGACTCTAATATATTAATACTGTAACATATGCTAATTTATCGGGTACAAAAAAAGGACGAAATCATTATCTGTTAAATTGGGAATTGAGAAGTTTTGAATGACATTTCTAGAAATAATATATTACCTTATATAACTAAATCAAAACACAATAAACTAATTCCGTCATAACATCCCGCTGCCCATGCTGATACATTAGATTTTTATTTATGTTTGGAACGTACAAATCGTCAAGTCTATGAATCATGTCAAAGTTCAAAAATAAATTATAGTAAAGATTTTATTTAAACAATATTTGTTGCGTGCTCACGCCTTAAATTTTACCTTTTAGTAGAAAACTCAATTCGACAACAATATTCATCACAAGATACGTGAAGCAGTGTAAACCATTTCTATTTATTACATCTAATTCCAAACAACTGAAAACGAAATATATGATGTTGCCATACATAAAAAAGATATGCTAAAAGAACGATAATACATCAAATAGAGAGTAAATAATGTAAAGTCGCTGGCTTGTAGAATACGACGTAAAGTAAAACTTGTGAAGTTATATCAGAGTGGAACAATATTAGTTATGCAGATTAACGTCTCCCAGAAAAGTACCGTTTGTCCCGTATGGCATATGTGTAATAGTTTTCAGTAAAAAACAAATTGTACAGTTTATAATTCCTCCATTTCATTTCGACGTTCTAAAAATTCCAGTCCACAAATACTTATGTAGAATATGCCAATAACTGCATTCACAGAAACTGAATTATGGTTGGTAACATGTATGTAAAATCTTTCTATCAAACTACTCTTCATGTGATCGACCTAGATTCATGGGATAAGATCGTGGAATATGCAAGAGCATTGCTAAATACATACCCACAATCCAGTCTGGCTATTTCTCCAAGAAAGAAAGTGGCTTAATGCTCTACACCAGTAGTTCCGAAATTGTGGTCCCTGAATTCCCTGGTGAATGTCAAGTGTCAAAGATCCACAGGCCACGAGGCTTTTCCATAACCATAATGTTTTAAAAGGGGATTTCAGATGCAACGAGCGGCGTAAATATATTAACGAAATAATATTTGACTTTTTCTGAATAAAATAGATTTACAGAGACATCGCGGAATGGCTCATTAAGAATTGTTTTTAAGAGCCCAGAATTTCTTTTCATGGTTGGTTATCGGGTGATATTGATATTCATCAAAATTTCACTCTGCACTATTACTTTCCTTCGATAAAATTTACCTTTGTGAGTACGACCTCTTTATGTTACTATATTTTAAAAATACGCTGTATTTGAAAAATAAACAAAGTTGTCATTGGCAATTTAAACATGATTTTAAGGAACTGACGAATCCAATATTGATCACAACATGCTTAACTGATATTTCGAATGTACGGTGAGTTTGTTTCCTAGCAACATGATATTGGATGCGGGGTAGCAAACTTTCAGATAGACATACATCAATAAAATATTAGTGAAGAGGGAGGAGGAAAAACTGAAGGCAATAGAGAGTATGCACTTGCTGAATTTCTATGCTGGTTGCTATGGCTTGTGCGCAAAGATGACTGCAAAGCCGAATCGGCCATGTGCCGTTTGATAAACAATACATTGTTTGAGAAAATACTGCGCAGCCGTAATAAACTTTTAAAGCATTAAGTGTCTGCTGCGCAGATAAATCAAAAACATTAGATATCCATATTCTAGGCATAGCAATATCTTTTTTTTTCAGTTAATGGCTAGGGTAAGAAGTTGAGCGTATTCCCCCCCTCCATACAATCTCTTATTGTGCCTAGAATCCCTGTGCAATTTAATACGTGGAGGCACTGTTTGTTAACTATGTAAATGCCATTCACTCGATTTCTAGTCAGCTTTTCTGAACAAAATTGCAAGAACTTCGCTAAAACTACCCGACTCAAAACCTTACTGATTTGTCTTTTTCATAAGGCATGTCGCTAGGGCTCGTGAGACGATAATTTCAAAAACATTCTTAAGGTTCCAGAGAAATCAAATACGGAGTCATTTAAAAACATATTGGTATCCTAATGCATTGAGAGGTAGATCGGGTATATGCTCAATGCTTCTAAATAATCTATACACCAAACAAACGTGTTTTTCAATTCAAAGAATCACGGCTAACAAAGGAGGTATCTTCCTAGACTTCTATATATATGATGCATTAATTGTAACCCTTCTTACGCTAGCAACGACGAACAGAATTTCTTGTGAGAGAAAATGTCGACTGCAGAGTTGTGAGACTGATAGTCATCCTCTTCTTCCGAGCTATCCTCGTCAGAATCATAGTCACTCGTTCTCGAGAATTCCTTGTAGACGAGGCTTTGTAAGCAGCTCTGCACGTCCAAGTCACCCTAGTAAGAAAATTCTGGTGAATTTTTTTATAGGTAAAAGTAAGAGAAGAATAATTTTTTTTAAGGAAGTAACCATGACAAATTCAGTAAGTTGAATCTCTGCAAAAACCATTGTTGATTATAAGGAAAAAGGTCTATGGCTTGGGACAGAGGTAGTCTAGGGGTAGCGCACCGGCTTTTGGGTACTGAGGGTGATCGAATCGAATCCCGACAAGCGCCATTAAATACCTTCGTGTTTAGGCCAGGTGTGGGGGCACGTTAAATCCGCAGACCGGTAAGTCCTTCGTTGAGGTCAGTGAATGGGGATGGTACGATACCCCCAGATATCACCCTTGGGGCTGCTCGGTCAAAATTGAGGTTTCACCTGGCTAAGTCGGATTCCGACTCTTGTGGTGCCATTATAAACCGGAGCCACACCCCTCAGGCCGCAAGCCAATATGGATCTGGTCCGGAATACATTCCCGCTAGGGGGCATAAACAACAACAAGAACAAGGCCAATGACAGCATTAGAGAACAATTCCAACTCTGACTGAATTTCACCTGCTACAACAATTTCACTTATTATATTAACGAGCAAAAATTCCCAAACTGTGCCACTCTTACAAAAATGGACGATAAAGCACTGTTCAGACGCGTAACTAATGAAACTGACTGTATGTACAATGCTAATATATTTTCAGTATGAAGCAATCGTGTTTGTTTGTTATATTGTACATTTTATATACACTGGTGTAAGAAATTAAGAGAATTTGCAGACTTGGTCGATTATCTCGAGAACTACTGTACCGATTTTAATTAAAATTTGATATGTACATACATTTATACAATACAAAATAAATAACCATTCAATAATTGTAATATACACGCATGATCGTGCGTAACAGTCGTTGGAGTCGGAAGGTATGAAACAGCGGTTGCAGAATAAACAAAAAATGGGTTAATAGGGTGTATGATCCCCTCTTACAGATAAACAGGTCTCGCAGCGTGATTTCATACTTGAAATAAGGCAGTTTATCATCTCCTGTGGCAATTGATCCCACTCGTTCAGCAACGCTGTTTTCTTTCCCTGGATGGTTCTCGGAGGGGGGTTGCGAGTTGCAATTGCCCTCTCCAGAGCGTCCCAGACATGCTCTATAGGGTAAAGGTCTGGAGTTCTGTCTGGCCAATCCATCCGGCAAATATCCTCACTCTCTAGAAATTCATCCACCAGAAGAGCTCTATGTGGCCTCGCGTTATCGTCCATTAAAATGAACTCAGGGCCAACTGCACCCCTGAAAAGGCGAACATAGGGCTCCAAGACTTCATCCCTATACCTCACACCAGTCACAGTGCCTCTTTCAAAGACATGGAGAGGTGTGCGGCCATCCAACATGATGCCTGCCCAGACCATTAAACCTCCTCCGCCATAATGGTCGATTTCGCGGACATTGGAGGGTAGGTAGCGGGTCCCTGGTTCTCTCCATATGAACATACGGCGAGAATCGGTGTTTAGGCTGAACCGGGACTCATCAGTGAAGAGAACTGTCGCCCATTGATCCATACTCCAATCTCTATGCTCTCCGCACCACGATAAACGAATTCTCCTGTTCGTAGAAGGGAGTGGGACGCAAAAAGCAAGTCTTCTTGCAAACAACCCTCTCTCATGAAGTCTTTTGGAAACAGTCACCCTTGATACACGGGTTCCTGTGGCTGCATACAAGTCACGAGAGAGCTGAGAAGCTGTAGCACTCCTGTTATGCCTCGCTATAATCGACAAATGGCGATCTTCTCTGGCCGTTGTGGCTCTTGGACGACCTTGCCCAGGCTTTCTCTCGATGGATCTGGTATCCTGGAACTGTTTCCACAAGTTACACACGACGCTGGGCATTAAATTGAACTCTCTACAAATTTGGACTTGAGATTGGCCCGTTGCTAGTCTTCCCACCATTCTCTACCTCATTCCATCATCTAAACGTTTGTGGTTACTCATTTTTACTGTTACAATTTGAAATTAACCGATTGCTGTAAAATTAACCCATCTATTAACCCATTTTTTTTGTTTATTCTGCAACCGCTGTTTCATACCTTCCGACTCCAACGAGTGTTACGCACGATCATGCGTGTGTATTACAATTAATGAATGGTTATTTGTTTTGTATTGTATCAATGTATGTACATATCAAATTTCATTAAAATCGGTACAGTAGTTCTAGAGATAATGGACCAAGTCTGCAAATTCTCTTAATTTCTTACACCAGTGTAGTTTCAAAATTTACTCTACTAATAAATTAATTTACAGATCTTTAAAAGGGAAAATGCAGATTATCTTTAAATATATATCAAATTCTAACGTATATCGTTTTCGGTATAAAAAATACCAGATACTGTCAGAACGCAAGTCACTTTTAGACAAAAGATGTTAAAATGAATCTAGAAAAAAATTTCAGGTAGTCTCTTCTAACGAAACTACCGCGGGCTACTAACGTAGGATTACTTATCGTTTCTTACCTCTTTTGCATGTATATATATGTATGTATGTGTTATATATGTCAAAATTTTGACGCATTTTTGTACTTTTCTGTTTAACTGTTTACTGCTTGCCCAAGCGATACAGACTGGGAGAACGGAGGAACGATATGGAGCGGTACGGAACAGATATGGAGGAACGCAATCCTACGTTAAAAAACGATCCAAATATAGACATACCAGCATTAAAATTTGCTGTACAATACATTGTTTGAGTTGTTATAAAGGTTGGATTTGAATAGATACTGAGAAAGACAGTAATAGAATTTCTTGAACGAACCAACAGCAAATATTTAAATGCTCTCACTCAGATTGGAGGTTATTATGAAAAAAAATTATTTAATACATCTTTCACATTAACTTTCAAAAAGAGAGAGTTCTTTAAACTGTGTTTGCAGAATATCCTTTAAAATGGCATGTTATCAATAACGGGCCTAAGAATTTTGTTTACGATGTAGCTTTACGAGATATTTCAATTTTTCCCGATATTTAACTAAAAATTAAGATTATTTCCTGTATTTTATGATTTTTCACGTTTAATTCCCCTAAATAACTCCAAACATTTTAGATATCTAGATATCTCTAAAAGATAATTTAAAGTAAGGGTAATTTTGAGAAGGAAAAAAATGTATAATTTTGCTATTAGTGAGCAGCCAATTCTGATGAGTTATCGTACTGAAGGTGATAAGACGATGCTGTGATACATCTGAGGGAAATATTAAAAATCACGAAATAAAGATCTTTCAGTTTTCAGTGTTTCCAGTAAGCATTCCCTTTAGATTTCTAGCACATAGCATCTAATACTTAATCATAAAATTATATCAGCACTTTTTAAAATTTTGTTCTTAATTAAGAGTCCCGTTCCCTAGATCGAGAAACTGATTATGGACTCACTGATGAATTGATAAAACTACTGGAGATTATTTTTACTCGTTGGAAACAGCGATACCCTTTTTGAGCCATAATAATCACTTTATAAAATACGCAGTAAAAGTTACCTTAAACACCAGTATCTTTGCTTGTGGTAATGAAGCACATCCAAAAATTTCTATAATGGAGGACGGTAACAAGAAGTACTTCAGTTTTACTGAATTGGTATTCCAGCTTCCACCTAATCGAATCTGTTGATCCACTCTCTGCAAGTTCATACGCATCGGGTTCGTTTTCGTGTCATGGTTTACCTGTAATCAAGTAATTTCTGTTTTTTTAATTAAATCTTTTGAATAAGAAAATGAATAAGAAGTAGGCATGAAATTAACCAATTAAGACATAGATATTATACATACAACATTAGTTTCTATAAACTATTTACATATAAGCCTAACTGAACTTAAAAGAACCTGGATAAAGTAAAGTCAGTAATTCTAGGCCAAAAGAAAATGGTACTATTCCACTAAACTTCAACAAGATATCCACAATAATAGGCCAGAAATGTGTCTTTTATCACTTAAATGATTCCTTTTTCATTTATGTGCGATTACAAATAAAAACCAAATAAACCGGTATATATCTATTAAATAGATCGATTCGAATAGACCGGCCCAAGAACGTGCGATTTAATTCTTAAAAGAATCGCACATCCATGCGGAGAACTGGAAAAAAAAACCAATTTTTTTAGTGTATTTTACATGTATCCCGAGTAATAATATCCACCAGATGTACAAGCGATAACTCAATACAATACTCGATACAATATGAATCACTGAGAATATTTACATCTTCACATCGCCGTCGCCTGAAACTGCTGACATAAGGTAAAACATGTAAAAAGAAGATAATGTTTGAGAGAAAAAAGAAACTTTTTTTATACAGGGTCATCGAAAAAAGTGTCCGTGATTGCAACGTGAAATAAAGAACCATATAATAGAACTCATGATGTTTATTTTTACACCAAAAGATATAGAAACGAATCAAGGTTTCGATATGAGCAACCCTCGTTGCTCGCACATATCTAGACAATAGTCGATATCTTTATCCAGGTACACTCGATCATAGGAGTCACAGTCGCTATTGCAGCAGTGATTCTGTCCTATAAATGGCGTAGTCCCGGATCTTCTCAGGCTACACAATGTTTTTCAGGTAACCCCATAGAAAAAAGTCTAGAGGGGTCGAATCGGAGCTTCTTGGTGGCCAAAAAATTGGACCATCCCTTCCTATCCAACATCAAAACCCATATAGGAAGGATCGCGACGTTACAGCGTCGGCGCATGCTCCCAGCGCAGTCACGGTCACCATAACGGGGAAAAGTAAAACTTCCAGAGTAAAACTCCCATACCATCTGCTACTACTCAAAATCCGATCGGATGATTGTTGCCCCTGTGTGCATAACTAAAATCACGGACACATTTTTCGATGACCCTGTATTTATGGGATTGCAAATTTGTGCCATCTTTTTACATACGCGTTGTTTTCCCTACGATAATTTGTTCATGGTAAAACGTAAAAGAATTTTCAAATAATAGCAAATAGTTTCAGCAATTGATTGTCCAGCTTTAACAATAACAACCTCATGCCATTGCTTTGGATTACTTCCCTTAGATTTAGTAAACAGTGCTCCACATTTTCAGCGATACGTGCTTCAAGGTCTTTAATGGCGTAACAATAACTTTGACTCAGATTTAAAGGAAATAACCTGAAATAATGGCAAAGAATGAGATTAACATTAACTATAGTCTTATTAAGAATGCATACTTTCTTAAGATTTATAACTCAAAAAACTGTAGAAGTATTCTTGTTACCTGATGGGCGTAACTTCTCTGTTCAATGCATTTGAGGCGTATGTTGATGTAATAATGCTCAAGGAAATATAATTTTTTAATTATTTACACTTTATTTACAACATACTAATCATATTGCTAATTGCCTCTAGCTAAGTGGAAAACATCGCAGATAGCAAAGAAAACCGAAACGCGCGAACATAAACAGACAGTGTTGCCAGTCCAAAACAGGGAAATTTTGGAGGCGAAAATATTTATGTACATGGAGTCACCACATCAGCGAGGCGTATGTTGATGTACAAGGAAATATATTTTTTATAATTATTTACACTTTATTTACAACATACTAATCATATTGCTAATTGCCTCTAGCTAAGCGAAAAAGATCGTCGCAGCTAGCAAAGAGAACCGAAACGCGCGAACATAAACAGACAGTTTTGCCAATCCAAAACAGGGAAATTTTGGAGGCGAAAATATTTATGTACATGGAGTCACCACACATTCTTGCAGAAATGTTCCCCTTAGACTATTTATTACAATTTATAAAATATATCCTTCTGAAAAATGGATCGCAGGTGATACACCAGGTTCAGAAATGCCAGAATTAGGATAGTGCGAAAAGATGCACCGATCGATGAGTACATTTTCTACATCTGCATAAAGAAATCTCTTTATTCTAAAACGCTATTCCTTTTGTGATGGAACAAGAAGAAATATTTCAGATGGTTAGGAATGGAGTATTGAGAAATATTTGTCACAAGGAGAAATAATTCAGGCGTGAATAACATAAGAAAATGAATAGCAAGTCATAATACTGGGCATACATAAACAATTCGAATGATCACGTAATAAAATGCAACGGTAGAAAATTTATGGAAGAAACAAAGATTTTATACACGAAAACGATAAATCTGTTTCTCCTCACAATTTTCGCATATATTTCAAAAGGTTTCTCAACATTTTTTTTGTTTGTTTGTTCTAAACAAGTTTAAATAGATTCCAAACCTTGCTCAGTGGCCATTTTACTAAGTTTTCGTGTATAGACGAGTAAGTTTTATCAAGTATCAAATTCTGGAATTCGGTCACACTTTAAACGACTTGAAATGCTTCTCACCGACGGCAAACCTATCTGATGATGGAAATGCAATTTAATTTTCGCCCATCATCTCTATAGTTCAATGCATTTCTTCGTATTTACGAAAAACATTCAATAAATTTTATCGCCTCTACGTATTATCTGTTACAGAACCAATTAAAAATAACGGGAACACAGGGCTACGATGTGCCGCTAGTTTTTAACACGAAGAGCCAAGGTTTTTCGGTTAATATTCTGGATTGTTATTAATTATGTATTTGAAGCTCCCTTAGACGAGGGCCAAATGGTTAGGGTTCTTGTATTCGATTCCAGAATCTGTGGGTTCGAGCCCCACTGTTGGCATGAAAGTTTGTAGCCATTTGGAATCGGTTTAAAACTCTAGGTCCCTGTGTAATTAGCCCTTGTGAAACAAAAGTTGACCATAATGCTTTCAATCAACCAAATCAACCCTTGGATTTGCAAACTGTTTGCGTCAATTAAAGACGAAGAGAAGCAAAATACTTAATTATACATAACTTTTAGTGCGAAGGATTATATAGAGAAAAATATATTGCTGATCCATCATGTCTGTTATGGTATACATCTATCACAATAAAAGCTAAAAAAATTCCACATACACTGCTGGCCACCCAAATTGCAACACCAAGAAAGACAAGAGATATCACAACAAAATTTATTTTGTAGATAACATGTTGACCAAGTATCAAATGATAAAATTTATAGACTTCTGTGAAGTGTGGTTCCTGCTAAAATCAGTAGCCAGAGTAGCCGCCATTGTTGGAGATCACCGCTGCCACACGCCTCGACATTGATTCAAAGAGACTTTGGATGAGTTCTTGGGGTACAGCAGACCAAGCAGCTTCCACACGTTGCCAAAGTTGATCTGCTATGGCAGCTGGGGATGGAATCTGGGTCAATCGTAGAGCAACCATGGACCACATGTTTTCTATCGGCGAAAGATCCGGAGAGCGAGGCGACCAGGGAAGCAATTCAATCTGGCGATTGACGAAAAACCGTTGGACAATGCGTGCCACGTGTGGTCGCGCATTATCCCGCGCACAATTTGCCTGTCATCACGTGAAGTGGTGCGCTGAGGTGGATGCGATCGAACACGCCGGTCCGTCGTACCCTCCTGCATCCAACGATCACATATCCGCATTACAGTTGTTTGGTTTCGTCCAACACGACTACCGATTTCCCCGAAAGATAATCCACAATCTCGGTAGGCCACTATCCTTCTTCTGTCGAACTCGGATACTTGATCAAAAGATGATCGCTGTTTTCGACGAGGCATAATTGATCGTTTTTTTGAAAAAACCACAAGAAAAACACAATTGCCGAACTTGAAATCGTAGAAATCTCCAAGCCTTAAATAGCGCTTTGAAGTGGCGCCACAGGCGCGCGTGATGTGCGTCTGCGCTGAAATTCTAATCATTTGCATATCTCACCTCCGCTAATGCATGTTGTAAATTTCATGTTATTTGCATGTTTCCTTCAGGGTGTTGCATTTACAGTGGCCAGCAGTGTATTTCGGATAGTCAGGGTTTACGACTTCACAGATCAAAATTACCGTTTTTTCGAACCATAAAAACCTTTTTTCAGAACAAAATCGACTTAAAATTGGGGTGCTTCGTATGGTCATAAGGTAACATTAAAATAAAGTGAATATTTTATATATATTATTTATCATATTTATTATATATATTTTTTTATCTTTATTAAGTAAGAAATTGAAAATATCTTAATATTGTACTTAACAAAATACAAAATATTATTTTATAAAATCTTCCAATAAATATGAAGTGCGTCTTATCGTCCGAAAAATACGGTTCCTTTTTGTTCTCACGCAACAAAAAATGATGGTAAATTATTTTTTTGAAAGATAAGATTACTCAAATTTATGTTATTAGCCATAGCTATTTTTTTAAAACTCAATCTAACCCTCCCCCAGCCTCAAATGTTGTATTTATTCCTTTTGGACATTGTCGCTCAATTTAATAAAATACCGACCCTACCTCAATATATGGCAGGGCATCAACTGACCTCGCAGATCATCAATCCCCAGATTTTTTGGTTTCTGTTCTTTTTTTTCTTTGCATTTGAAAATACATCACCCAAAGCATTGTGCATGTTTTTCAAACAAATATTTATTTTAGTTAAATATGTCCTCCCCATTTTTAAAAAAAAAAAATCGATCGGCATCAATAATTTAATGTCCTGTAGAAAAATGGGTACAGAAAAATTAAAAGACAAAAACTACGAACTCTTCATTTAAACGTCTACCTTCATATGCAAAAGACTGAATTAAAAATCTGCATTTGTTAATCCGCGATTACAAAAATGCCGAGCGGTCCGACGTAGCGCGTTGAGCTTCGAACTAGGGGTTCTCTGTTCGAATCCCGACGAACGACATTAAATACCTTCGTATCTATGCCGGATATGGGCACATTAAATCCGTAGACCAGAGAGTCCTTCCATAAGGTCAGTGGGTGGGGGAAGTTGCGAGCCTTCCAGATGTTGTCCCTGAGGGTGCTAGATCAAAATTCAGGTGGCAGGAATAGAGCACTGCTGACTTACCTGTATGGTGCTCCCAGATAAAAAGTAGTCAACAGTTTCCACGGTTCTATGCGAATATCTCAGGACAAGTGCCTCCATTATTCTCCCCCCCCCCCTAAAAAAGTATGGGTATGTATATGTGCGTATATGCGTTGACTGACTGACTGACTGACACACACACACACACACACGATATATTTTTTTATAAATATATATTTATATATATATATATATATATATATATATATATATATATATATATATATATACCCCTGAAAACGACCACTTTTTTTGGAACTATTGCTGGCCTCAATACAGAAGTTTCACTGTATATAGTATATAGTTCACTGTGTGTATATATATATATATATATATATATATATATATATATATATATATATATATATATATATATATATATATGTTGTGCCCGTTATAAAGGGATTAAGTCAAAAAAAGTGATTTTCAGATATTTGTTAGTATTGATAAAAAAAGAAAAAAAATCTTTTGACTTGTATAAAGTTAAGTCTGTTGGCTTAAGTCTATCAATTTTGTATACAAAGTACATTTCTTTGTACAAAAGATTCATTACTATCTTTGACTCAAGCGCTTTATACCGGGCAATATATATATTTCGGGGAGGGGGGGGGAGGCACGTCGGCTCTTAGGGTTATATAAATAAATAAGTAAATATATATATATATATATATATATATATATATATATATATATATCTGTGGCTTGGTACAAGAAGTGACTAAGTCAATTTTTTTCACGATGACTTTGCTTGCTTATGTCTCTTTACAAAAATAATTTCAATGTAAGAAGTTCCCAAGTTTGTCCGATGCTTTAAAGGTGTTTTCTACACCATAGGACAGACTTGGTTACTTCTTATAATAGAAAATATTTTTTTTTTCTAAAAGATACATAAGCAAACAAAGTCACCTTGGAAAAAACTGACCTTTGCACTTCTTGTGCCAATGTATACAATTGATGTAAAATATCTATCTATCTATCTATATATATTTATAAAAAAATCGTAAGGGATATGCATTTTTTTTGGATAATATCCAATCGTCTGCTGCATTAGAAAGAGAAAAAAATATTTTTTTGTCTATTTAGTTGTTACGCACGTGACGATAAATTTATTGAAAGTACCAGAAAAAGAAATCACGTGATCAGCATTTAATAAATTAAATTCTAAAAATTAATCTTTAAAAATTCACCAAAAATCAGGAAATGGAGGTAAAAATTCGAAAAAAATTTCATTTTAAAGGAATTTTTATGATCTTTCTCGTGATATAAATTTTATAACCCTCAATGTATTATTTTAAATGCAAACGTAAAAAAAGTTTAAAAACAGCTTAAAAATTTAATTTAAAAAAATCTTTCTTAGTGCACCCCTACACTATTAGAAGAATCGCCATGCAAAATTTCAGCCCTTTAGGTCCAGCGGTTTGGTCTGTGCGTTGTATGTCAGTCAGTCAGTCAGTCAGTGAATGAATGAGTCAGTTACGGAACTGTTTTATATATATATATATATATATATATATATATATATATATATATATATATATATAGATAAATAGAGAGATAGAAAATATATTGAAAAATTCCATCTTTAAAAAGTGAAAGGCATACCTGGTAACCGACAAAGGAATGGTCAGAATAGAGCGCCACCGCCTCGCACCATACCGTGGAGACGGGGGGCACGAATCTCATGTCCATGGGTCCCAGCTCTATTCGGTGCTCGGGCCAGGTCTTGCGTTCCGTGAAGGTGAAGAAAAGGCCGAAAACCAACACGAGGAACACGGCAGAGAGAACAAACCACCCGGACACACGACGCTCGCCCATCACTCACGGCCTCCTACGACAAATGAATAGGGAGAAAGAGAAAGAAGAGAAATATCTCATTAAGTTTCATTGCTGAGACTAGGCAAAGACATCATACTCTCACAATGAAAATGCACAAGCACATGCGGACCATATGGTATTAAACTTTCCTATACATTTGTCCTCGTCAGAGTAAACGGAGAATGCCAGGTAAGGCTTTGGAGACAGAAAAAAAAAAATGGTGGAATGTAATTGAATCACTAATCTCTTAAGTTGCCATTTTTGACGAAGAAAAAAAAATCAATTTAGAGATAATTAAGGTGGAGGGTCTACCTATTGACAAGGCTGATTTTTAATCTCGGTGTTTAGGTATTGAAAGCTTCCTGTTTTTCTAATCGCTGTTTAGCAAGGACATTTTGAAATCTGAGAAGCGAAAGGGGAAGATGGAGAGTGTGCGCGTGTGCAATAATGCAAAAACTGTAGATTTTTTACAGGGCAGTACTGTAGATGTCTTTCAGTACAAAAATAATTTTTTAAAGAAAATATTGAATAAAAAATTGATAAAAAATGCTTAATGTGTTTTAAAATGCTTATTGTATGTCTATTTTCAAGTGGAAAAAACAATTCAAAAACATGCATTTGCTAATTAGGAATTATAAAAATACCGAGAGGAAGGTTATTAATCGCTTTATTTGGGATAGTAGATTTGCAAGGTCAGCTGATATTCTTCCCCCTAAAATATATATATATATATATATATATATATATATATATGCAGAATATATGCAGAATATATATATATATATATATATATATGCAGAAAAACCTGAAACAGCTATTCCTTATAAGACTTTTAAAGTACTAGAATTTAGAAAAAAATCCTCTTTTTTTTTTATAAAATCCCGTGATATGACTGTTAGAAGATGAGTTCATATGGGATTTTCAAGGAAAATATGTGCCGGTAATTATAAAAGTGGTCTAAGTCATATTTTTCATTTCGAGATACTTTAATCGTTTGAGTTTGAACATGAATTGTGTAATGACACAACATCCTAGTCAATCTAACGGTTCAATTTTTACAATTTTGCAAAGATTGCTTCAGATTTCGGTAATATAAAATAATGTAATATGAAAAAACTGATAAACTTATTCTTGATTTAGGCCAAATTCATAATCACCGGCACATACTACATTGCTAACACCTGAGAACGGTCGACCGTCATGAGATATCTAGGCAAATGTTCCTTGTGGTTGTGCCGGGGCTTTGTCGAAGTTAACATATGTAAATCAAACTCAACATTTTTCAGATTTTTTTTTTACCGTGCATGTAATAATTTGACAAAGCAACCATATCCAAATTCCTGGAACTGGATATGAATTATGTATGGAACAGGTAAGTACATTTATAACATAATTTTCGGGAATTCGAAATGTTCTAATTAAAATAGCTTATTTATTGAACTGCTGACAGCACTCAGAGATTTTGTATATTTCGCTAAGGCATGTATGTTATGCCTTCCAAGCCCTTTAGTCACTATTTTTTTAAACTTCTCATAAGAGATTAACAACTAAAAAAGAATATACAATATATCACAAAAACACGAAAAATCGCAAAAATTAGGAGACTACATTTTATTACGAAGTGGTATGTTTGCTAAACATACATTTTAGATTTTTGTCCTTTTTCAAAAATACTTATAAATTGGGGAAAAAAATTAACAACGAAGAAACAACATGTTTTTAATATTACCCTAAATCAAAATATTTTCTATGAATATTTGCGATAAACGCAAGTGTCTGTTTCATAGCCAAGCGCTGTTGGATACAATTCGGCGTTGGGTCTTCCTAAAGCTAACGCTGGCTGGAATATATTCATGCTTGGGTGTTAAGTATGTAGTTAAGAGAAAATTTCGTCAGAATCAGTTAAGAACTTTTGAATTATTTTTAATCGTAGGTATTATGGGGGAAGGCCTGATTACATTACTTGCCAGTGTATTACAAAAGCATTTAAACTGAGTTCTGAAATCGTTATTGATATTCATTGTTGAAAATACTATTACGAATGAAGTAAAAAATTAGGATATGTTCAACACGCAAAATAATACCATTTTTTTTGACTGATTATGCGCTAAAGAATTACTCCTTTAAATAAATCAAAATTCTAATGAAATTTCTTTGCATTCTTTTCAATATTGTCAAGTTATCACAGTTTTTGTGTGTTTTACAGTAAGACTTTTCAGCTGTATTCTGTACAATGAAAAGTTTTTTATTATTATTTGTAATTATTAATAATGATTTATTTTTTACCTAACAAATTTAATTAAACCCTATCAGAATTTACAGAGAATATTGATAATGTGTGGGATAAGCTTTTGGCTCATTTATCAAAAATTTTCGAGGTGATTAATTTTAATGTTTCTTAATAACATTGTTATTGTGTCTGTTTTACGATCCCTTAACTCTATAATTTCTTCAAGCTTATTTTGATAACGTCGCCAGATACTTTAATGCCAGTAAAAGCAGACACATTTCTGTTTAGTTTTTACTGCTTAGTAACCAACAATACACGTAATTGTATAATGACACAACATTACAATGAAACTGACATAGGTATCGGAAGGTAGAACAATGGTGATCAAATTGTGGAATTTCATGCAAAACGGAAATAGGCAATCTTAACTTAATAACTTCTGTACATACAAAGACAGCTAATAGACACTCGCTTAATAACAATCACGAGTTTCATCAGATCTTTCGGAAAAATCCCAAACACTTCAAACTTAATTTTTCTTTTAGCGATCTCAGGCAACATTTAAGATGATACAAGTACTCTGTTGAATATCTGATAACGAGCTGATAAGTAGCGGATTATTCGAATATATTACTAGACTTATCTTTCTGTATTGCAAGCTTGTGCAACCTGACGGCTAATCTGCTGGACCTCGAAAATAAAAACTGGAGCGACGTGCAACCGATTTCTGAAAAAAATGTGCTCTATATTAAGGTTTCTGTGTACTAACCCTATTGGATTCACTCACCTAAATGTTAACCCATGGAGAAAATGTGTCCAAGGATTGCCGACTTGGGTTGAAAGATTTTTTAAAAAACGTTGTACTCCGTAATTAGAGAGAGATTTTACAACTTGCAGCATTTTTAGTTTTTTTAATGCAAATGTTTTAAAATTTAAATTATTAGGGAAAAAGTCCGGTATAGTGTGTTTTAAAGGCCCCTAAATTACTTTGTTGGACGAAATTTATAAAATGAATCCTGTTGCAAAGTGCAGAAAAGTTCAGGCTATCTGAAAATACTATTTTATTGGATTATCGGCATTTATGTAGCTGTCAATAGTAGACACATTTTCTTCATAGGTTAACACTGAGGTGAGGAAATCCAATAGGTTTAGTACAGTAGCCTTCAACTTCATTCAGATGGTTTACATTTATTACGGTAAAGTAATTTCCATAACACACCAGTTTTCAAGTTAAATTCATCTGAAGCTCCCCATAGCGTTGCTACCCAAATTATTCTACTCCCTGTTATATGATAGGAAGTTTTTTTCCTCTTCTTAGGAGCATTTGCCCCTACACACATCTAGATATGTACGTTATGTTTTTATGGGAGTTCCCATAAAGCGAGCCCACATTACTAATTAGGAGTGGATATCACAGGTAGGTGTGTGATTTACCAGGTTTTGAACTCAGGCTTATGCGGTCTGTTTCTAATGCAGTGATTCCCAACCGGTGTGGTGCCGCCAAATTAGGCAGGGGTGTCGCAAGATTTTTATTTTGGGTGATAAACACAATAAATATTAACAGAGCCCACTTAAAGTAAATATTCAGTTGATATCAAACATATGTGTCCTAAGCATCAAGCATAAGTCTCACGTTAATAAAACAAAATTCTTAGCGATTTCCATTGTAGTCTTTTAGAGTAGATCTATATTGAATCCCATTGCTATATTTGAAACTGTATTAATATATTCTATTCTGGCGTTTGTTACTTATATATTTCAACAAAAAAATAAAATCAGCAATGGGGTAAGTACTTATTCTAACTTAAATTTGACATGTTTCGGATTTATATCCAGCTTTGATTTAATGTTTAAAAAATTGAAAAAAAAAAAACTTATTTACTAAAAGTGTGCCCCGAGATTCTTATTTCATTCCCAAGGGTGTCGCAAAACTTAAAGTTGATAATCCATTTTCTAATGCTAACCACCATACAATGTAGGTGGCAGGTTAAAAAGCTATTACTCCACGCAACATGTCTCGAAAATTTTTACTTTTCGTACTCTCCAAATTAGAAAAATCCTTACGTGTGGAACAGAATTATGACCACAAAAAAGAGCAGTTTATATGTTTTTTGTTGACGAAACATCTGACTATACCGTCAATCTTCCAGAGAAAAATTAGTAATTTAAAAAACAACTATTTTTCAATACAGTGAACTAGATATAACCACAGCTGATCATCCATACGCAAACGTGGTTCTAACAGTACAGTCTACACTCAACTTTTACGGATTTCAATAGTCGCGAGTTTGCCTGGAATAATTAAATATAATTGTTTCTTAGTGTTGTAGCTTACTGCTACACTATTATTATTAAAATTGATAAAATCATGAACTTATACAGTACTGAACTGCATATGACGTTGCTCAGTCATACAGTACTTTAATAATTTTACTGGCGTTCTAAAACCGACCACGTATTGTATCAGATGCTAAGTGTGCACTGTATTACCTACCTCTCTTTTAGTTGGTTATACGTGAGTGTGTATATGTTAAGAATTTTATTGATATAGCAATTTTAATTTTATAAAACATACTGTAGCCATTCAGTGTACTGCTTTACTTTGTGTACGTTTAAAATGATAAAAACAGTATTAAAAGTTAAGTTAGATGAGAGCAAGAAATAGTCTCATATTTTCAGTTTCGCATGGGTTCAGCAACCTAAACGTAAAAAAAAAAAATCTACTTCATTCAAACAAAAGGAAAAGTGAAATGTAAATTCAACACTCGTTACAAAAAGTTTTACATAAATTTGACTCCACGAGCATGCCAGAGAATAATAACTTTATCACGACGTAGTTTGTTGAGAGGTTTGACCTCTAAACCAGTGTATGTGAATCAAGCTATAGTAAGAACACTGCTTCCAAATATATAGATGCATATATATTCCATTCCAAATATTGTCAGAGAGAAAGTGAAAAATAGACACAGAAAAACGAATGTTCTATCTTGCTTATAATATATTAACCTATCAGGATAAATCCCCCGAAAACTGCTTTATCCTACAAAGAAAAGAAGGAAATGCATGATAATGCAAACAACGTTCTTCGCCAAACACAGGAAGAAAAGAATAGATGTTAATAGGGCCTAACACAGCTGCCATAAGATCAAGGTTACCCTTTTGATTCGCATTTCATCACTACTTATCTTCAATGCCGGGAAGCTCGGTACTCGCTCTTTTAAACAACAGATTAAACTATTCGAAACGCAAGGTTAAAATGTCTGAAGAATTGAACTGCGACAAATACACTGCTTTTGATTATGACAGAGTTAGTGGCACTGATTATTAGCGTACGACGATTGATCGGATAATTGTAAAACAAAGCAGAACAAACACACACAAAAAAATAGCAATGGCGAGGTCATGTTGCTACGCGTCTGAAATTTCAGAAAAAAAAACCCCAAAGTAAAACCCAGATCAGTAAACAATAGCCTTTCTTTCCTTAACATGATATTACAGAACATCTACAGATTTTTAAGTACGTGCCAAATTATTTTTTTAAAGAGTCATGTACATTTTTATTACGAAGCATTCAACAAATTCGATTCCTGTGTTTTGACAGAGATTTAAACACTAACACAATAGCACAAAAATGGAAGAATGCATGCTACGGATAGTTGCTTTGATTTACTTCAAATTTTATACAGCCATGAATTATCTTTTTCCTATCACAGGAAAAATTAAAATAGTTAGCGTGCAAAATTATGTCTCAATCTACAGCTTTGAAACATCGGATGTGAGCAACATATTAGAGCAAAAGAAAAAATGCATTTTCATTTCCAGGGTGAAATTCGCATTTCTGTACGATTATCTAATACATATAATAATATATTTACATGCATATCGTTACTTTATATACGCACACACACAATCGCTTCATCGGAGAAAAATAAATCATAATAATATTTGTATGTCAATTTGTATCGAAGAAATTAATTGGAGTTCATCTTATCTTATAGTCAGCAAATTAACAAAATTGCAATTTTTACCTTCTTTATGGTCAAACCGCGAAATAGGAATAATATGGACAGCAAATGGTTGAGTGCATTTTTTGACACAATCGATGAGCAAAGAACTTCTCAGATTTCATCTCAAAAAGGCATTTAATTAAAAAATATAATATATAGAATAAATTTCCAAAGAAATATGACCTATTTGAAAGAAAAATCGTACAGATACTAGAGTAATGATTTCAAAATTGTGGTTTTGCACACACCTTGGAGATCTCGGAAGTAAAAATAGCCACAGGTTGGCGGGAGAAAAATATCGCGTTCGTAAAAATTTCCATTTGTTTGCGAAGGTCATCATTTTGCTCGCTAATTGCGTGCGTCCTTTTTGTATACGGGAATTTCCCTATCTTACAGAGTAGCAGTTCTCAAACTATGGAATGCGTATCCCCAGGGTTTTGCGCGCAATAATTAGACGGCACTTAACAGCATAAGGTAAATCAGCAAAATGACAAGGAAATCAAACGCCGTTGGATAATTTTTTTACCTTTCACTACTTGAAAAACTTGTCCTAAAGTGTTATTTCCATCTCGATGGTATACTTAGTTATATTTTATCTTAATTCTGTTTACACGCCAAAAGACCTACATTAATATAAAAAAATAAGTGCCCAGTAAAAATTAAGAATTAGTTGAATTCTGCATCGGAAATCGAACTGAAAGATTCAGCTTGACTACTGAAAATTAGAACGCTGAGTTAAGCTAAGAGGAACACATCTTCTACAAAAAAAAATTATGAGGTATAGAAATTTATCATAGTAAGAATCAAGACTGGAATTAAGAATAAGATAAAATTTCTGATGATTATTGATATAGTCCTATCAAAATTAAGAATAAGCTGAATTTTGCATCTTTAAATCCAACAGTAAGATTCAGCTTGACTACTGTAAATCAGAGAACTGACTTACGATAACAGGAACACACCTTTTCCTAAAATATTACGAGGTATCATAATTTACCATAGCAAGATTGGAATTTTTATTCGAAACATTTGAGATTTTTTTTTCTTCGTTCTTTTACTTTTGAACAGAGTATTTTACTTTTGAAAATGTCAACAGACACAATTTCTCTTGAGGTTGGGTAAAATTATTTTATTCCCCCTGATGATCATAATAATTCTAAAGAATAATATTTATTAAGTTATTGTTCAAATATCTTCTCATGTTTGAAATATTTTTGGCAAATATATTGCTCTATTTTAATTCATTAAAAACTTCTTTAATAATACACTTGGTAAGCATAAAATTTGCTTTAACAAAACCTTATTCCTCAGAGGACATTCTGGGGGCATTAGATTTTCCATCACAACTAAATGATACAACTTAAAAAAGTTTAAGAATGATTGTACAGCGTTTTCGGAGCTTCATCTCTGAGGAGTACCATCTTTTAGTATTGTCTGATGACATCAAACAAGATGGAAAGTAACTGAACAGTATTGGTACACGTTTGTGTGTATTTTTTAGCATTGATTATTAAGAAATTTTGAGATATAATAAATGCAAGTATGCTATTCCTTTGAAAATCTGAATCTGAAAATTTTAGTTGCTCAAGTAATATAAGAAACAAAAAAATTTCAATTAATTCAAGCATACAATATTAAATAGGATATTCTGACAAATTTTTATAAATTTCCAAGAGATTTGAAAATTGACAACACGATTTAGATATAAAACATTTATACTTCAAGTAGAAGAATGTTTTATGCATAATGAATGTTATTTGATTCAATATTCACGTTGAAATTTCAATCAGTATCATCTGTTTAGTCAAGAATATGTAATTC
Source organism: Dolomedes plantarius (assembly GCA_907164885.2). NCBI lineage: Eukaryota > Metazoa > Arthropoda > Arachnida > Araneae > Dolomedidae > Dolomedes > Dolomedes plantarius. Next base: position 31,036,047 of record OU015492.1, on the reverse strand, counting down.
ACATAAACCCCAAGGGCAAACAGTGAAAAATGGGATCTAATAAATTATTACTCTGTTAAATTTTTTTTAGAGCATACACACGAAAGTATTGAAACATTTATACTTGAAGTAGAAGAATGCTTTATGCATAATGATTGTTATATTGTTTGTGATATGATAACGATTGTTATATGATAATGATTATTTAATTCAATATTCAAGTTGAAATTTCAATCAGTATCGTCCGTTTGAAAAAAGTATATGTGATTCACGTAAAACCAGAACAAACAGTGAAAAATGGGATCTAATAAAATATTACTCTGTTAAAAAAATGTTTACAGCATACACACGAAAGTATTGAGACATACATAATTTTACTTAATGATTTTACATAATTACTTATTAGATGACTGAAATTTAAAGCACAAACTTACACTGAGATCTTAAAAGCCAAGTATCATATGTGAAGGATAACGGGCATTTAAAACTGAACTAATCTCAAAACTTAGAACGATGATTTTACTTAAAAAATTTACATATTATTTTCCCCATCAAGTTCTTAAATGATATCGATTACACTGACTTCTAAACAATCTTCCCATTACATAAAAATTTAAAACAGACATGTCTAAAAAACAAAACAAAACAATTCATACCATAACAAAAATGATGAAATTTTTTTAAAATTCGGAACCCTGTTGGTCATAGTATAAACAATGATGTACCTGCAAAACTGAATCCCTTTAGATCACCGCATTTGCCGTGAAAACCATACTTCAACGAAGGACAAGTTAACGCGTGATATCAATATCACTGACCTCTAATTCAGCATATCATTAAAAATAACTGTCGGTTATACGATAATCGATCTTACCTTTCAGAATTCTACAGGCACCTGCTTCACAATATCTCTACTTCCTGTCTCCAATCTCGGAATCCTAGCGACGCAAGCATTGCCATTCTCTGTCAAATAAAACAAGAATGAAAAAATGAGTAAAAAATAATTTGAAGGACCGCTCGAGAAAGCCAATAGGCCCAGCGCACAAGAGTTCTGTTGATAACGCGCAAGAGAGCAGCACTGTAATCACACGGACACACGTCACACCAACCTTTAGCCGATGCAGTAAAAGCTGCTTAAACTGTTTTTTCCCCTCGTATGTTATTTTGTCAGCATGGGAGCTTTTATTTACAGTGGAAACAGCCGTGTAATGATAAGCAAGCGACATAGGATGAAATTCAGCCTCCAATTAGCAAATTTCGCTGATGTTTAAAAAACAACAAAGGCCAGCGTAGTCAACTTATAGTAGCATCAGAGGGAATGATATTGGAGAGTTTGAAATATCGAAGGAAACATGCTGTTACGATCTAACTAATACTTTTTCATCAGAAATAATAAAAGAGTAAAACAGGGATTCCCAGTGCCGAGGCACTGTAGGATGCTGTGAGATCAGCCAGTGTTTGCTGGGAGTTCATTCGGGGGGGGGGGGGGGGGGTAGTAACAAAATATTTGCAATTCCCACTTATAAATAAATATTAAGTTGAATTAATGACTCTCAAGCCCGACATATTGTGACACAGATCTATGCACTCGTTCCTAAAGATTAATTTGTTATTCTCACGCCCACAACTGTCAGGCCTGATATTAAACATCTGTGCTCTAAGCAAGTCTCACATTAATAAAAACAAAACTCCTTTTAAGGAAATCCATTGTAGCCCTCTAGTGTAATACTACACTGAATACCATGGCTATTTCTGAAACTGAATTATTATATGCTATTCTGATGTTTGTTACATATATCTTTTTATAAATGAATAAAATTAGCAATGGAGTAAGTATTTATTTGAACTTAAATTTAACACTTTTCTGTTATATATTCCACTTTGATTAAATACTTAAAAAGCTAAAAAAAACTAAAATTCTAACGAGGGTGCCCCGATTTTTTAATCCCATTCCTAAGGGTGCCGGAAACGTAAAAAGGTTGAGGAATCCCTGGTCTAAATGTTTGCTACTGAACCCAAAAATTTTAAAGACACTGAAGTTAAAATTAAGTAAAGTTGGTACAGAATTTAATTTTAAAATTTCTCGCCGCTCTATAGTTCAGATTTTCAGCAATGCAAACAATATCTCGTGAAAAATAGTCAATTTTTTTTTTTTAATGCCTTAATGGCCTGTTCACACAGGAGACCGATAGCGGCAGCGTTAGGGCCTGTTCACATAGGAGTCCGTTGCGTAGCGTTGCGTTAAGGAAAAGATGACGTTGAGACGGAAATAAACCAATCATAGGCCTCCAAACGATTAGCAATGAAATTTTTAACGCCTATGATTGGTTTATTTTCGTCTCAACGTCATCTTTTCCTTAACGCTACGCAACGGACTCCTATGTGAACAGGCCCTAAGTATTGAAATATATTTAACCAATGGCAAACATCCAAACGATTAGCAACGAAATTTTTAACGCTTATGACTGGTTTATTTCCGTCTCAGCGCCATCTTTCCTTTTAAGCTTTCGCTACCGAACTCCTATGTGAACAGACCCTAATACTGTTCGTAGAAATTTATCCCAACACCAAATGACGTATTCTATAAGCGTTTATAGTCTACAATGTATTATAGTATTATAGTGTATTAATGTATTATAATGTATTATAGTCATGATTAATATCATGGTATGCTGCTTTTAATACGCCATCGGAGTGAGGCGGCCATCTTGGAGACCTTTGGAGAACATAACTAAGAAACCCTATGGAGTTTAGCATGGCCACTATTTTGCGGACACTTTTATTCGAAATCTATTCATACTTAGCGGATTTTCTACTATGTAAACCTTTAAATATTGAAAATCTATGATTTTTGAAAAGATTACGCCTGGAAATGCCGTTTCATCAGATCATCAGATAAATGGGGTAACTACGTTATATAGGCCACGCCTTCCAACGTAGGCTTGCATAGAAATGACCAGAGTAAAGGTGAAAAGAGATAGGTTGGATTTGGATCCGGGGAGTGGCTTGAGAAAAGGAAGTTTAATGTGGTAGATAAAGCGATGCTCATGGGAGCAAAGTAAAAAATAGTTAGGAAAAACTTAAAAATAAGAAAAACTTAATAAATTAAAGCTCACTGCTTACCAAAGTAAGAGTAAGGTTACAAAAAGTAATGAAAAAAAGAAGTTTAAAAATAATTAAGAACAGAGAACGGCTCTTGGCCGTCTTCTGTTAGCAGGTTCGTCAGGGTCATAATTGGCGAGATTTAAAAGGAGTTCATTATCAATAGAATTATGGAAGTTAGTAGTTAAATTTTTGAGGAAATTTGGAATAGTAAGGAGGCCAAGCTCCTCGTGGATTTCAGCATTCCTGAAATACCACGGTGCGTTAACAATTTGTCGAATAGTAATATTTTGTGCTACGGTAAGCTTTTTAATATGAGAATCTGCTGCATATGACCATGCCGGAGCTGCATAAGTAATAAGAGGTCGAAGAAATGATTTGTAAATGAGCATTTTATTATTTATAGATAATTTACTGTTCCGAACAATTAAGGGGAATAGTGAACGTTTAGCAACTCGAAACTTGTCCCTAATTTGTGTTATGTGATGCCTCCAGGTGAGATTTTTGTCAAGGGTGACTCCTAAATACTTAACGGTGTCAGACCAGGGGATAATAGAGTTACCAATAAGTTTGTATTTGTCAATTGTTCGTTTAGTTTTTTGTGTAAACATAATAGCAATACATTTATCAGTGTTAATTTTGATTTTCCATTTGTCGAGCCACTGTTGGATAATTTTCATATGGTCATTAAGGTATTTGACGGCGTACTTGGGGCTATGATCAGTTGCGTAAATTGCAGTGTCATCGGCGAAGATGGCAATATTAGTTTTATTATATTGATAAATATCGTTAACGTAAATGTTAAATAAAATTGGAGCAATAATAGAACCTTGGGGAAGACCGCTATAGAAATTTAATTTGGAGGATAATTTATCTTTAATTTTAATTTGGAAAGTACGATCTTTTAAGTAGGAGATAAGGAGTTTAATAAGATGAGGGGGAAAATTGTAATTAATAAGTTTATGTATGAGGCCATCAATCCAGATTTCATCAAACGCTTTAGCAACGTCAAGGAAAAGGGCAGCAGTGCATTTTTTATTTAATTTAGAGTCAGCAAGATGCTCAACAATGCGATAAATTTGGTGAGGGGCTGAAAGAGATTGGCGAAAGCCAAATTGATAGGGGATAATAATATTAGCAGAGAGGAGATGATTATTGATTTCATAAGCAATGAATTTTTCAGTAAGTTTACTGATGGTATTTAAGAGGCTAATTGGCCGATAGCTATCAGGAGAGTTCTTATTTTTTCCCGGTTTAGCTATGGGCACAATGATAGAATTTTTCCAACTTTGAGGAAAGTTATTCAATTTAAAGATAGCATTAATAAGGGCAGTGATTTTGAAAATGAACTTAAGGGGGATGTTTTTAAGCATAGTATTAGTAATTTGGTCTTCGCCAGGCGATTTACGATTAGGGAGTTTTTTAATTATTTCCTTAACTCTGGAGGGGGGAATGTAAATTTCAGCAGTGGGGTGATTAATAGAATTAAAAAGGTTTATATTAGTTTGAACAGTATTGTCTATGCTAGTATTGGGGCTGGGATTAAGGATGAAGTTGTTGGCAAGGGTTTGAGCGATAAGGTTAGATTTATCTTCGTCAGAATAAATGAAGTTATTGCTACTAGGATTAATGAGGGGGGGGGGAATGACATTAGGTTTATTTTTAAGGCATTTAGCGGCTCTCCAAATGGAATTGTCAGTTATGTCAAGTGAAGTAATGTAAGTTTCCCAACTTTTATTGGCTTTGTCATGAATATAATATCTTAAGTTTTGTTGAGCGTTGTTCATTAAAGTTTTATTATGTGTGGTTTTGTTCCTTTGCCAATTTTTACGCGCTCTATTTCTTTCATTAGTGAGAATTTTAAGTTGGGTGTCGGTACGAATTTTATTAGTAGGAGGAATAATTTTGGTATTTTTGATGAGGGCGGAGTTAATGTCATTAGTTATGCTATGAACAAGATTATCGATGTCGTTATGGGTAAATGCCGTTTTTAACGAGAAAAAGCAATAAATATTATTCAGTTTCGAATGTTGCTATGCCAAAGTCTGCCAAGAAGGCGATATCGGTATTCAAATAGAATATTATGATAACCTTTGTATGGCAACCTTGTATATCAAAACTGTACGAAAAAGATGTCAAATCATTTTGAGTTTGTTAGAAAAGTTCGTATTCTTGTGAGAGTGACGAGTTGTGTGTCTACGAAAGATATTGATACTTTTTTTGTGCGAAAATTTCAACTTAATCAAACCAGAGGATTAAGATGCTCTTAAGCCTTCTCAATTATAGACGTTCTATTACGACTTGTCTGGATTAATACATGCTTGTGTTCATGCATCAATGAAAAATTAAAATTTACCATGTTGTGTTTAATTTTGTTGCTGATTCTTTTTTCTCAGATCTTGGTTTGCATTTTTAAAAACTCAACATGCTCTGTTAGAGATCAGTTAGTATTTAGAGATATTTATAAATTCGACTTTTTTGATTTGAAACATTTTAAATTCTCCCACTCTCGATAACTTTCGAAAAACTTTCCTGAAGGTTTTCGAAATCAATAAATAATCATCGTTTAATTAAGTGTGAAATGTGACGTTTATATACTAAAGGTCATAATTAAAAAAATTTAAATGCTTTATTGCATAAAACGAAATTGTTTGTTTTTATTAACTGCTTATGCAACTAGTCTCTGATACCTAGCTAGCTGGTGTTACACTTTTGAATAGATTAAATTATATCTGTTTTTAAGTGTTAAGTCTTGCTGGCTGATGAATTAAAAATGTATATATATAATGAGATAATCCACAGGATTCTTGAAATCTAACTATCAAGATATAAATGTATTGTTTATTTTATTTTGTCTTTGCTATCGTGAAAATTCTTTAATTGTAAAATTTTAGTATTTCTTCAGATTAATACTGGAACATTTCCTGTGGTATATTTTGTCAATAAAACACTCATTATACAGAAGTAATTTAATTGTTAATGATAAAATTTCACCCATGGCTCACCCAGTTACTCTTGTCTACAAATTACAATATGTTTATAAATTATGAACACAAAACAGAAAGTGAATTTTATGCACAAAACAGAATTACTTTAGACTATCTTATAATATGATATGTATTGATACACAGGATTAAGTATCAAATTTATTACTGATCACCGAAAAATAAATTTTAATTTTTACAAATTTATATTGGAGTTCTGAAATAAGTGAGATGGAATTTGAGAGAAATGAAATGATAGCAAATAATCTGCTAATACCAATGATTAAAATTCTAAATAATATAAATTTTAAATAGTATAAGTTTTAAATAATATAAATTTTAAATAATATAAATTTAATGGTTAATTTTTAAATATATTTTATTCATGTAGTAGTCAGAAATATATGACACTTGCTGAAAATTATTTTTATTATAAACATGGATTTTCATAGGTAATTGCAGTATGTTAAAAATCCCAAACTGTTTAGAAAATTTAAAGCATTTTGATGAAGTTCTTGAGTTTTTAGATATAAAATGGAAGTCAATTCAAACTTTTGAAAATTGGATCATAATTCTGACTTCATGGCTAAATCTTTCAGAAAGAGCAAGAAGCATAGTTACATAGATTTTGATCTTTGATGTCTATGTCAGAATGAGGAAATGGCGTAATTATATATTTTAGTCATGAAATATGGGGCATACTATTGAGTTTACTAATATTTGAGAAAGATTAACAACGAATAAAAATACGAAAACTCTATCTTTTAAATTCCTTGTCAAGTTTCAAACAGACCAAGCTAAATAATTTCAACAATCAATAAATTAATTAGCGACTTAAACTTAAAAAGTTAATTTTATACACAAAACAGAATTACCAGAATATAATAAAGAAATATTGATACAATTCAGCTCACTTTTTTTCTTTACAATAAAATATTCAGTGGGAAATGGAAAAAATTAGTTGCTGTGCTTCTAATTCTGATGACTGCAGTCAACAGCAAAACAGAGTTTATTTAAGTAAAGTGTTAGGTAACAAATTCAGTTTTGTACTGAACGTAAACTAGTTTTATGATAAATTGTATTTAATTTTTGTGGAAATATAAAATACTTTTGAAACAAATACAATCGTGTTGTGGTTGTACGATAATACTTTTAGATATACGTTGCATAAAAAAAAATGATAACTACATTATTAAAATGAAATAGTTTCAATAATCGCGACGGGAGAATTCTAATCCAGAAACATAAATAACCCATGAAAATTATAGCTTCCGCCCGTTCATTGCCTAGCGAGATATTGATCGCCAATCTGAGATGTACAAAAGCTTTCGCACTTGGCGACAAACAGCCAACTTTGTGCCAAATGTTTGTGCACAAAGCTTAAAACAGCCGATTTCCAAAGAAACCTTTCAATTTTCTTTAAATATTGCGTTTGGAACAAGGTTAATTGTATTTTTAAAATGAAGTTGACGTTCTTCGGTATACATTTCAAGAGGTTTCACGAGTTTAAAAATATTGGCTCTGAAGTAAAAAATCGTCGAAATTTTCCTCTATGGACGTTAACACGGGAACAGTTAGTTTTGGTCTCCAAAGCTAAAAATGGCGTCGCACTCCGATGGCTTATACATACCATGAACTGGGAAGTAACATAACAAATTTTCTACAAGAAATTTTACAGGATTTATATTTATTGGGTTGATATTGAAAAAGAAATTCATAAATAGATTGAGGAAAATTACATTTCAACGAGGCAAACGTGTGGGATAATTTTATTACCATGAACTTGTATTTCCCCCTGGTTTGTTTCTTACTCTGTAAATATAAAATTTTGTACTTGCAAGAAATGGCAACGGCGTGTTGTGGTTGTAGAATGAGGATTGAAAAGACGAATCTGGGACTCTCTTTTTGTTAGATATGAAGGAAAGTTTAAAAAAAAAAATTAATTACAGAAGCAAAAACTGATGTTTCAAGACTGTGTATAAAGAAGGGGGAAAATCGAGAAGAATATCTATTAAGAGCTGAAAAATTATTAGAGCATGCTATACTCGGGGAATACCTAACCTGAATACAGGCAAAACGCTAGAGCAGTATGATTCCGCCATTGCGATATAGTTCGCACTTTTTCCTATTAACAGAGTTGATAAAAGGTACATTTCAGACATAAATCATTAAAATAATGATTTGACTGATAAAGCGTAGACATATTTGAGCAACAAAAATGTGGTGTTTCATGTATTTAGTAAATAATGCGCAATACAGCATGCGAGAGAGAAGTAACGTCATAGAATAATCTGACCATTCACAAGGCCTCGTTTCCTTGGCGGGAGTATCTGGTGTTCAATGTGGATGTGAATTTTTGGTAACTCCAGGTCTCCTCCGAAGAGAAAATCTCTCAGAAAGTGGCCACTCGGGGGGGGGGGGGGGGAGGGCAGTTCTTTTTTCACGAGGGGTGGAAAGTGAGGAGGAGATTATTGTCACCAAACATCCCACACTTTTCGCCAAATAACGGTATTGGCATCAAGGAATAGTCGAACAGGTGTTACTTCCTGCCGACGGGTAATGGTTTACCCTAAGAAAAGGCAGTGTTTACAAGAGACAAGTGGGGAGGAATACACATCTGCAGTTAACAATTGAAAGAAAATTTTCAACACTATACCTATTGGAATATCAACTGCCGTGATTTGCTGTACAATCTGAAATGTTTAAACGCTGATTTCTTATGTCTATTTTCCAAATTATAAACTTGCAACTAAGCAAAAAATCTTTCATGTTTTCATTTAATTTTTAAACTGGGCAAAAATATAGCTAACAAAATCCAGAGGAGTTTTGTTGACAAAGTTATGAGAAGATATTTCACAAAGGATGAAATTAAAGTTTGACGAAATATTCCCCTAGTTAAATTGCGAAAAATGGGAAATTTTATAAAGTGTTGAAAAAATTAAATGCATGTGATTTTTCATTGGAAGAGGTCATTAGTGTAGTCATCATAACACTTTAAAGGGCAGGATCGGTTTAAGTCGATTTGACCTGTTAGATTAGGAAAATTTTTAAAAAATGTCTAAAAGAAAATTGCGTAAATAGATGTAAAAATTACTCAGAATAACGACTAAAAGAAGTGTGTAAAACGTGCATATGTATATCTCAATATGCTGGTTGAAGAAATGGAAGCATTCTTCCATCTGATCCCCCCCCCCCCCCCCCCCAGTTCTAGCTGGTGTCCGAATCGGTAGCATCTATCGGTAGCATATCTTTCGGTTCATCAGTTGCCGGGTTCGATTTACACTGCGACAAATTCAATCCAATGCCCCCCCCCCCCCCTCTCTCCTTTTCACATATTTCGGAGAGCAAAAAAAAATTGGCAAAGTAATTTATAAGAATGCATGGTTTCAATGAGAGTAACATACTATTTGAAATCATAAAATTAACAGGAAACAATTTTATAGGAATTAAGACAATTCTAAAATTTATGTTGGTGTACTTTAGAAAATTAGTTCAAACTGTGATGTGAAAACAAAACTGTCTCCCGCTTTGCTGGAAAGCAACCGATGGAAAATCAATCCTCAGCAGGCGATAAAAGGCCAAATATGGCAATCCGCATTTTGTATTTGACGATACTTACGTTGCAGGTGTAAATTGGCCGTTGTAGCATAAATAGTAGTGTCAACTAAGGTTTGCCTAGAGTATAGAAATTTAGGAGCGGCAACTGAAGATGAAGAATTTCTAGATTCTGTCATAAGAGACCTACCTGAAGTTTACAGTCTCGTAGCGGTGCAATTAGCTAATTTAAAGAAAATAAGTATAAATGATTTAAAGCGAACATTAAGACTTTATATTGAAAGATATTTGAACAATGCGAAAGAAGAAAATTCTAAAGCATTCAGGATTCATCAGAGAGAAAAATATTTCAAAAGAAACACACAGAAAAAATATCTGTTATATTTGCTCTAAACCAAGACATAAAGCTATAGATTGCTGGCACAATTCCAAAAATTTTCAGAAGGAAGAATCGAACGTAAAAGAGAGAAGGAATAAATTTCAAGCACATTAGAAAGCTAAAGTAGCAAATATTGAAGAACATGAATATGTTAGCACAACATTTAGTGAATGCTTGCTTAGAAGATGAATGGATACTTGACAGTGAAGCGACATGTCACATGACATCAAACAGAAATTTGATAATGAATGTTCAACATATTAAGGAGAAAGCAAAATTGGCAGATGGTTCATCAATTACATCTGAATGCATAGCATGAACTAAAATAATTGGAAAAGGTGAAATTATAACGTTAAATAACATATTATATGTTCCAGAACTATCAGGAAATCTCATGTCTGTTAATAAATTTACAAAATACAAAATGAAAGTAATATTTGATAAAAATGCAGCACATATACTTTCAGAGAAGGATGAAGAAATTTTAACAGCACAGTAAAAGGAAGAATTATATATTGTGAAAACATTAAAAGACTGTTGTGACACAACTTCAGCCTTTAAAGTGAAAACGACATCATGGAATGATTGGCATAAAAGATTTGAACATTTAAATGAAGACTATATGATCCTAATGAAGAAAAATAATGCAGTACATAAATTTTAATGAGAGATTTTAAAATTAGAACCATGTGAAACCTGCATACAAGCTAAATATTCAAGGAAACCATTTAAAGATGTGAAAACTTCACAGTCATCGCAATCACTTGATTTAATCCATGTAGATTTCATTGGACCGAGAGGAATCCATTGGAGGTGCTAAATATGTTTTAACAATTGTGGATGATTTCTCAAGAAAATTATTTGTTGAATTTTTAAGCTATAAAGGTGAAGCATTCGAAACTCTGAAAGCAGCCATTACAGCAATGGAAAATGAAAAAGGAAGTAGAATTAAACAAATAAGATCAGATTATGGATCTGAATTTGTGAACCATCAATTGAAACAATATTTAAAACAAAAAGGAATAAAACACCAGCTAACTACGGTCTATATACCTCAGCAAAATGGTATCTGTGAAAGACAAAACAGATCCTTAATAGAAGGAACCAGAGATTTACTCATCGAATCCAAGCTTCCTATAAGATATTGGGCAGAAGCTATGTCAATTTGAGCATATATTAAAACTAGAACACCAACTAAGAAATCTGATGGATTATCCCCGAGGAAAGACTTACCGAGAAGAAACCAACTATTGCTCATCTAAAAAAAATTTGGATGCCTTGTACATTATTGGATTCCAAAACATGATAGATAAAAGTTTGAACCTATCACTAGGACAGGAATATTTGTAGGATATTCGAGTATCAAAAAAGCTTATAGAATTATTGATCCAAATAAAGAAAAACACGCAATAGAATCTCGAGATGTTACATTCTTCGAAAATAAATGTCGAAATGAATTACTTCAGGATAATAAAAGACGAAATGAAGATTATATCCTGTACAGAACTCCTGATGATCAAAAATCTACAAATGACATTGATTACAACGTTGAAAATGTTGATGTGAATATAGAAGCACAAAACAACCCATATACTGACGATCAAAACCTTTCAGATTCTCAAGAGCAAGATATCACAAACATAGGAGAGCAAACCTCGGAAATTCAACTTGAAGATTCTTTAGAAGAGCAGAAAGAAGCAGAACATCCATATCTTAGCTCCATATCCTTATCGAGTGCAAGAAACAAATGCTACTATGAATTCTCTGATGATGATGATAACCTTAGTAATCTAGCTTACACATCAAACAACCAAGCCTTTTTTTTTACAAGAAAAATCAATATTGCAAATTCTTATGAAGAAACAATAAGTAATGATGATCAATACCTTTTGCTACGCTGAAACAATGTACGCTATTAATATCTCTAGCATTTATTTCCATATCTAATAACTTTTTCAAATTGGTTGTTACTGGTAAACAAAAGGACGCATTTTAATTTAGGAAAAAAACAGACAGTGGGGATATATGTTCATTTAGACACTTTCAAGTATACTAGTATATGCATATATGCGTTTATTCATGCAGATATAAAGGAAGAAAAGAAGCCCGCAGGTATCATAATACATGATTTTCAATCAGTTTCTAAGTCAAGAAATTCTGAGTGCAGGATATATTTTACGTATGTTATTTTTCTAAGCAAGCAAACTTTGCATCATCAAGACTCGTAATGTAGAAAGCAAAGGATCGGAAGCAAACTATGTAGATAAAATAAATGCGTTTTGATTCATAGGAATAATTATTTTCAAATTATTCCCCACTATGTGTGCTGGAATTCTCACAGACAAAGCTCCACATTTCATGTATATTCATTCTTATATATAAATATCAATAAACGTCTGAAACGCAGCTCATCCAATGCATCCACAGATAGTTTCGTTGTTCTGTGAATGTAGCAGAATCTCTGGACCATGCAATATGTACAGAGAAAAGAATGAAAGGAAAAAAATAAGGGAAATAAATATTGGTTTTGTTCATAAAAATTGAATGCATAAAGATTCCTATTGTTTTTCATGTGAAAATACACTGTTTATATAACTATAAAGTTTTGGCATACATCTAAATTGCTAATGTGAGACGCCAAAAGATAATTCTAAAGGTTCCGCCGACAACAGCGATAAGCTTATACGGCATATTTAATTGGAGCCAAATCGTCCCCCCAGCAATCCGCTCTTCAGGGACCCATTGGCTCGGGGGCGAACAACTTACTCGGACACCACCAAGCCGAATTTTTCACTTTACAATTCGCAATCCTAAACTATCTATTTAACCAATTTATAATGGCAACCCCGCTTAAGTTCCACACCAGTTCACTGTTGCTTTCTTTGTTTTTCCCTTTACTTATTTATACATATCTTTCTTATCCATACCCTGCAAACTAATTGCGCTTTACAGTTACAATTTACATTATAAAATTGACATTTTACATTCAAACTGCAGTTTCAATTACAATTACGCTTGCGAACATATTACAATTTTCAATTACAGCTTACATTATATACTTACAATTTTACATTTAAGGTGCAATTTCAAATACTCTTACTATTACAATTACCATTGCATTAATAACATATTACGATTTACAATTTCAATTTACATTATATACTAACAATTTTACATTTTTGATGCAATTTCAATTACAATTTCAAATACAATAACATTTACCACAACATTATGGGTTATCACAACATTATGCAATTTTGAATTACGATTTACATTGTATACTCACAATTTACATTCAAGGTAAAATTTCAATACAATTACCTTACTCTTTTTTCTCCAACGAAGCAGCCACATTTATTGGTTGTTTGTAATGGGAGCACCATGTAGGACACCACCCCTATGTGCCAACCCAATTTTAAACGAGCACCAGCATAGACGAATTTTAAATACTTTGATTTCTACATTATCGCGGGACATTTTGCTGTAATAAAACCCCTTTATTTCGTTATTTCATAATCAGCATAATAAAAAAAGTAAATAAATAATTAAAAAAAATAAAGTTTTAAATAATAGATTGAGAAACAAAAACTTCAACGTAAGTTCTTTATTTTACCATTTTAAAACAAAGCGTAATCCTATTTCTTATTTGGAGAAAAATCTTAATACAACTATTGAACACGACTATGCAGTAATATAACATTCTAACACTTGATACAAGTTCTGAAAAGAAGTGATTTTATGAACGTCTGCGATGTCGTTTCATTTAGATTTTAATTTTTTGACACTGCATAATGCGTAAGCTACGTGGTATTATTTTCAACTATTCTTTGGAAGAGGAGACTTTCCCAAAACTTCATGATCAATCATTCATTCGATGTAAAACTAAAATGTTCGGAAACCTAATGCCTTTTTACAACACAGTACTAAACAGCGATCAATATTATTTGTTACGTCTAGATCTTAGAAGTTAGAGGTTAGATTTCAATGGTTGTCATCTTTCCTAAAGCACGAGAATACATACAGTTAATAGCAAGAGACACCATCCGCTCAAAAGTGTCGCTAAATTCGAAGTTCATACAAAGATTAGAATTTATTGATAGTTACAGAAAACTTTCAAGGAGGAAATACAGTAACAGCGAGCTTGTTGACATCACGAAAAAATTTCGGACTAATTCTGAAGGCAATTAGCTAAGCCAGTCTAATATTTTTAGCTACTCCAGTATTTACTAAAGAAAGATCTGTGATTTTCTTAAACTCAACAGTCTTTTATTCGTAAGTGCATTTTCTATTTGATAAAGGCAAATCAAATTTCCTAAATTAGTTTAAAGTTTTAAATTAATATTGAAATTTCACTTTAATCCTAAGTCCATACACGCATCTGTTTAATTTAATGTTTTTATCAAACTGAACAGATGCATGTTTATGGACTTAACTGTTAACTTATGCCAAGTTCTAAGCTTAAAATATGCTTTTTGAAATTGTGCAATTATTTTCAGAACGAAGGAGATATAGAGAGAAAGAGAGTGGGAGATAAAATAACATACTCCGGTATTTCTTTGAGTAAGTCATGATACATCATGTATAAACGAAGGACTTTGAGATTTATAAGAGTGATACTACCGAAATTATATAAAGTTAAAGCTCAGGAATACGTTTAAAATTAAATATTAACTAATTTCAATTTATTCATATTGTACTCTCCTGTGCACTGATATCAAACACAAGTCAAACATATCCATATATACTTTACTATCTCCATCGCTGAAAGCCTGCAATCAGAACTGAATTAAGTACGGAGTTTCTCGTTCTGTTTTATAAACCATACGTAATATGAGAAAGTAAGACTAACGTATTTTAACTGATTGAAAAAAATATCAAATAAAATAATTGTTTATAATTATTAGCTTTTTCGCAGAGAAACATAACATCCTGCAGGCTGTGAAATATTGGTAAATGCCCTCAGAATTTGGATCCGAAAAATATTTTTTTTATTATTCATAAAAACGGAGCTATAATATCTGTAGAGCTATCTTACAGATGAATTACCCCATTTAGAATATTTGTTTCAAATGCCACCTAACGTACAATTCCCTTTGTTATAGTCAAAAGTCGACGGAAAGTTTGATAATGGTCCTAACATTTTTCAATGGAGAAAAACATTACGGCCTTAACAACCTTAAAAAATCATTTGCGAATTTGCCCTCATCTGCTTCCCACTTTTTGTGAGATTTAAGAAGTAGATGTTTCTCTTCCGATAGTCAAATTCTGTGACTACATCTTAAATGTTCTCTTCCAAGGATTTCATCTTCGAAACAGTCACCTTAACCGACAATAAATTGATCCCAAGTACAATAGTACATGCAACACAATCGATTAGACACACAACAATAATCGATTCATTCTCCAGATCCTTAAGAGTGTTGAGTAATTAAAGATAAGATGTAACAACATACATAGAACAACCGATTCATACCATCCAGAACCTTTAGAGTGCTGAGACACTGAGGATGAGATGACACTCGAAAGAGACGCATAAACGATAAGTTTTTAAGAAAAGCAAAAAAAAAAAAATGATTTACCTCTTATAAATTCCTCCTGTAATCAGCAACTCGTTTCCACAGAATGGTTCAAGAGACAGATGGCGTGGTTTTGTTTGTTGCCTGTAACATACTAAGACAATAACTCCACACGTATTTCAAAGTCGACCCACTTTTTTCGTATACGACCTTTAACCCGGGTATCAGATGAATGAATGAAAGTTGATTTCGTAGGCAGGTGTGTAAGGCCTCCACGACTTGTTAAGCACACACGCAACGTCCTTAAGCGAGCGGGAAAAGTGGAGCTGCGGCTCGGTATAAGTGCTGCATCAAACGCTTCCATTGTAACTCCAAAAGAGGAGTTGGACGACCTACGTTTCGGATTCTTGCATCAGGAGGCGACAGTTTTCTGGGGGAAAGGAAAAGTGAAAAGCGTAGTTTAGAATTTAAAAAAGGTGATCACATACAATTTAAAGAGTCACATTACGGTGATTAAGTGAGGGTTGGGAAACATGTCTGCGCATACTCGCAGTTGATATACGTGTAAAAAAAGACTTTATGATGTGCATTCGGAATTTTACATTTGAAATATTCTGCGGTACTTAAATACATTTCTTTTAATATACGCCATATTAAGGAGTATGTAACCGAGCTGTCTTTTTTTCAGAATGCATATAACCAATATTATTTATAACCTCCAATAGTATTTCTATATCATTGCACTTTTGAGGTTTTTGTAGAAAAATGGTTTAATTTTCATACACTGTTCCTAGAAATATAGGACATACATAAGGCAAAATTTGGATGAATATAATCAGTTAGAAAGCACGTAGCGAAAATAAAATACCCCACACACACAATGAGAAAAAGGAAAGAAAGAAAAATGGTTGACGATGCCATATTTTCTCCTGAATTCATAATTAAGAGCAGCCTTTTGGTTTATTCTACATTGCAGTTATACATAAAATACTCAAGAAAAGCTATTCTCAATCTCCAGGGCATTATTCTCAAAATATTTTAATTAAAATATTCTGAGAAACTGAAATATATTTATTTGAATTTACGTCATACAAAGAAGTATGTGAAATATATGATCATCGCTGGTAATTTGACCTAGGAACATACAATTTATAACTTTCAAAGTAACAGATATCTTCTGTAAAGTTATTACTGTATTTTTTTATTCGTCAATTTTTTTTTAAATTCCAGGATATGATGTACACCGTATAAAATATAAAAGCATTCACTGAAATCTTGAAATACACAGCAAAACCTCATGAGAAGTTCTCAAGAGGATAGAATTCCATCTAAATGTGAAATCCTTTTTTATATTTTTTTCCACGTCCTAGACATGAAGAAATAAAAGGAAATCAGAGTAAGAAGATCGAAACCAATCAAGTTCTGAGTAAAAATAATCTGGGATTGTATGTGTTTATGTCTGGTACACATATAGCAGAATTACCTCATAAGGCAGGGCAGATGTTATGCGGTAAGAAAAACAGTAAATATTTTATTAGAAACGATGACTGTTTCTAAAGAGTCGCAGACCGCCGAGAATTCAGTTTCAATAGAACTTGAATAATAATTCTGCTTCTCTGAATAAGTCTACATTATTCAGTGATTAAATTTCTTCCTACATTAATATTTCCTTTTTTAGGCATGTCCATGGGATGCAGCTGGCAGCAATAAATGTTATAGCGATGATATCGAAGTATTAATTCATTTAAAAAAATCTTGGTTCGAGATTTTAAATTCGCACCAGGGTGTTATTGATTAAATTCATAATTTTTTTGTTTCCTCTGTAACACGTCGCCAAGGCATTACAATATCACTTGTTTTATTTGAAATTTAGGCGAACTTGAAAAATACAGAAACTCAAATCTGCGAAGGGGATAACAATGGTCACATACTGCTAACAATTTTGATCTGCATGGTACTTGACATTAAACTTATATGAGTAACAGTGCAATGTAATTGGTTACATATACGCCTCGATAAGATTCTATCATTGAAGTATGCAACACAGTTCAGTTCAACTAAGTTGTCAGTTTCAGTAATTCCAGGTAAGCCTGCAATGTACTAACCCTATTGGATTTGCTCACCTCAATGTTAACCTATGGAGAAATCCTCAAGATAGGTTGACCACAGCGTTCAGCTTAAACGACAACGAGGAACCAGAAGACCAGAAGCTGCGTAGCAATACCTGCAAACTCAGCCGAGGTTTGAGTTCCCCCTGTTCGGTTTATGTTTCATATGGGTCTGGCCGCCGAACGGACAGTACAGATCTGCCGACCAATTTGGGCAACCCGGGGCTCTTAACCTATGGAGAAAATGTGTCTACCATTGACAGCTACATAAATGCTGATAATCCAATAAAAATAGCATTTTCAAATAGCCTGAACTCTTCTGCCCCTTGCAACAGGATTCTTTTTATAAATTTCGTCCACCAAAGGAATTGAGGAGTGCTTTAAACGCACTATACCAGATTTTTCCCTAAATAATTTAAATTTAAAAATATTATTTGCATTTTTTTTAGAAAAACGAAAAATACCCCAAGGTGTAAAATTTCTTTCTCTATCAAGGAGTACAATTTCAAGAAAAAATCTTTAAATCCTTGGACACGTTTTCTCCATAGGTTAACATTGAGTTGAGCGAATCCAATAGGTACGCAGCAGCCTTAAGCCATCATGTTGCAAGAAATAACGGTCCAGCTCTTAACCATCAAATATTCCAGTGAAGTGATGATACGAGCTTTGAAAACTAAAGTACGTGCTTGACTTTTCTTCGTTTGTTATATATTATGAAAAACCCATTGCAACGAACGAAAAATGTCAATAACTACATCGATTAACATGAATCATAATGAGGAATCGAAATTTTAAAACAGTATTTAATTTGTACGAAAATGAGCGGATAATATTACAAAGAGTAAAGAAGGCCAAAATAGAAAGGAAAAATATGATACAAGTTTATTTACTTACATATATATACACCACTGAATTATTTGCCCTTATTTACGAGTTCTATCGTATTAGAGTCTAAGAATAAAGAAGAATTTGCCTATAATATATATCTATCTATAGAGCAGAAAATGTTAAAGTTTGATACAATTTTTCGTTTCAGTCATAATTTACTGAATATACATTGCAAGCATAAAATAAACTTTCGATTATTTGAGCTAAATAATATAGAAAAAGGCCGAAAAACATGAAAAATCGGGAAGGGTCAGGTATGCTGAAAAAAATATAAAGTATTTAGGGATTTTAAATAGACTAAGTATATTGATTTAAAATGGGTTTAGTTGAAATATAATTCACAATAATAATGCTTCCCGGACGTTAGTCCATAAGCTTGGTGAACCTGAAGACCAGAAGCTGCGTAGCAATTCCAGCAAAATCAGCCGAAGGTTCATTTCCCCTGTTCGATTCATGATTAGTATGGGCCTGGGCGCCGGACGGGCAGTACAGATCTGCCGACCAATTGGGGCAACCAGGGCCCCCTTAGTAGAAATATAATGAAAACCTATATAATTTTCAGGTTTTCGCCATTAAAAATTTTTCCTGTATTTAATGTTTTAGTTAATGTTTTTCTGCAATTTGTATTTTACATCTAATCGTTTTCTTTTGCGATACCTCATGAGTGGTTTATTCGTGATAAATCGCTCATGTAAAACCGAGATTTACGTGGCCTTGCAAGACGAAACTTTTTCCGGATCATCTTACAGGTTCCGTTTCAGAGCAAGTTTTTCGGCATCAACACAGATCTGTCAGAATTACAGACAAAAATTATTAATTTCGAAATAAAATCACACCACTAACTGAAGTGAATATTTATTTGTCTTATAGGAACGTAAAAACAGGCGTGAGTACTTTCATGAATCAATCAAAGCAACATAAAGAAAAACCATTTTCTAACGAACAGAATACTATGCAATAAAAACTACTTTTACGTAACACTTTCAATTGTTTGTTTCAGGCATGACCTGCTATGACAACCTATTAATTACACTGATTTATACAATACAAAGATAAAATCATTCAGTTAAAAAAAAAAACCCAAAAAAACCTCCAGATTTTCTTCTTTCAACACAGCCAGGAAAACTGACAAGAAATTGATGTTCACGTGTTCCTCATCAGGAAAGTGAGCATGTGTCATTATGAATTAATAAATGATACATTTGAATAGACATAAGATGACTTTTGCAGTGTGTCAAATTATCCATTCATGTATGCGAATTGCAAAATCGAGGAAAAGCATACAGTTCTGCCTTTACCTATTCGCCAGTGGAAATATTAATTCAAAGCAGGTCTTCTGCACAGTTTGTTATCATAGCTATCATTTTTAACCGCTTTTATGACGAATAAAATTAATTATATTTTGAACGTTTTACTCGTAGCTAAAAGAAACTGGCTGTCCCACTTAATCACAACTTGTGCCATTACAATCAATTTTTTTTACGTTATTTATTTGACACATGCAGATTAACCGCAAAGGTATTACAACACAAATCTAAACCTCGATCGCTTTGATAATGATTATACTATTAATTAACTATCTTCTGAAGTGAAACTTCTTTAGCCGTGGTAGCGTAAGTTTACTCAGGCGAGGCGAAAAAGTGAAACGTTTTCCCAAGAAGCCGAGGGGGGTGGGCAACTTTCCTGCTCTCTCTATTTTTGTTTTGTTTTAAATCAGGGGTTCCCAACCGGTGGTCCGCGAGACCCTCGGGAGTGGTCGGCACCACATATAAAAAGCTGCCAAATAAATGGGGATTTTGAAAGCGATGTTCATTGAACTAGATGGGCCGATATCCGATGATTATCAGGTGCTGAATTAAAATCTTTTAAAAGTTTAACATAATTATTTTATTATTAGAAAATGATACATAAGAATGTGAGTACGTTAATCCAGTATCTCTTTTGCCTGAGGGATATTCTATACCCCCATGCCCCCGGAAGTTCCC
Organism: Dolomedes plantarius; assembly: GCA_907164885.2. Classification (NCBI taxonomy): domain Eukaryota; kingdom Metazoa; phylum Arthropoda; class Arachnida; order Araneae; family Dolomedidae; genus Dolomedes; species Dolomedes plantarius. The sequence goes on along the minus strand of OU015492.1, from coordinate 31,015,551 downwards.
CCACCCCTCAAGTCGGTGGGGTTGGGGGATAGGGTGGTCCGTACATGGTTCAATTTCTGGTTCAAATTCAGACTTCTACGGTTGGAAACCACTGTTTTAAATAGTAATTAACAAAACCATGGTGATCTCATGTTCACACGTCCCGTGCTGTGCCCATAAAAAGGATTTCACTTTCAAAATGCGAGATTTAATTAGCTCCAGACCTTATGTACAAAGTTTTCGCGGAAATTATATAACATTTTTTTCCCCAATCATAATTATAATCAAAGCTGAAGTGAACCCCTGTTTGCAATTTTACCACGCTGAAACATTTTTTTAAGTCAGTGGTGCTTCAATTTTCTTCGACGGCGACCCACTTTCTTTAAAAAAAAATTGTGCGGTCGGGCGACCCTCGTCAGGAACGAAGTTCCTTATGCTATTTTTTCATCTCTAAACGTGATTTAATATGGAGATTTCTATTGATTATATATATACATACATATATATTATAATATATATATATATATACATACATAATATATATATATATATATATATACTGCGCTATTCCCAGAATGAGTGGGAATAGAAACGGCCAGCGCTTGTGCGGGGATTTGAACCAGGGACCTCTCGCTCCGTAATGCGATAGTCCGATACTCCGTAGTCAGATGCGATAACCATTCAGCCACACAGAGTCCTTGAGAAAAAGCTCTTATGAAGGAGGCATAACGATTTTTCGCTACGTGACGATTCCTGCGAGTTCACTCTACTGTAAGCCGCGTAAAAGAACTTCGTTCCGATAAAAAAATTACTTAACCTCCAATGAAAAATTTTGATAGAAGCAAAATTTCAAAAATTAGGTAAATGTTAACAATAACAACAACAACAAAGACAAAATATAAAAGCAAATTTTGACAACCTATTTTAAAAATCCAGATTTAAAAACCCAGTTTCACCCAGATAGGTAGAAATAAATGGAAGCAATGTGAGTACAGGTAGCCCTCCTACAGCACGGCATCTTACAACACGGTTTCGCTCTAACACGATAGGATAAATTGCGGAAATCCTCGTATAACACTGCAACCTGTAACACAGTTTCGCTCTAACACGATAAAAAAATTGCGAAAACCCTTGTACAACACTGTACTTCTATAGCACTAGATAATATGATTTTTGTTCAACACATTTAAAAACTAAATTACCTTAAAATAATGATGGGAAGGAATAATAAACTGCAGTGGCTTTACATGGAAATGTATAAACAAATTATAATTTATTTATTTATAACTTTATAAAATTTCAAGAGCCGAAAATCTTGAATCATTTTTCTTGAATGCAGACCCTTCCGCTGAAAGAAGCCAAAAATTAAAAGGGAGCTGCAAAATTCTCTATCTCCATACCGTGAATCTACAATGACTTTGTAAGAACCAGCAAATAAACCAAAATTACAGATTTTTTAAAGAGGATAGAAGGTATAAAAAATCTAAATGAAGAAAAAGGTTCTGAAAGTGAAGGTGATATCGTTCAATCGAAAAAACGTTCTCGTTTGATTGTACTGAGCAGTGATGAGGAAGAAATTTATTAAATTAAGGTCGTATTAAATGAAAATAATATTTTTTTGTTTCTTTTCGTTTTGTGTTATACATACATTTATATTTTTAATAAAAATTAAGTTGCTTATATGGAATTTTTAAAAAATGTTTGCTTTTTTAAGTTTTCAGAATGTAACTCCCCTTTTTTGAACTGTCTCTGGGTCTCATATAACACGGTTTCACACAACACGGCATTTTCTAGGAACCTATCTACCGTGTTATAGGAGGGTTACCTGTATAGTCTTTCGCTGAAGAAGTCTTTATTGTAAGACTGCTTGACACCTTATTTAACAATATCATAACACATATTTTTAATACATAAAAATATATAATTAAACATATTAAAAATACGTGCTATAGAAAATTCAAAGTATGTTTTAAATTTAATAATTCAATATGCTATCAATTTACTTCAGACTATCCGCGATTCTTCCCATTATTTTATCAACCCCCCTGTGTGTCGCAACCTATAGTTTGTGCACCACTGTTTTAAGTTGCATTGTATTTAAGCTGCACTACTATTAATTAGCTCCAGGTGTAAAAGATTTCTCTTTGAACTCTTTACTTATATTCGTCTAAATTTGAAGTACCGTAAAATCTCGAGTATAATACACACTTTTTTTTTCACACTTTAGTTCGAAAAATTGAAGGTGCGTATTATACTCGCGTACAAAAAAAACGTAGTTTTAAACATTGGATAAACGAATGTAGCGCATCTGCACTCCGTGATTCATCCACCCGATTACGAAGCAGGTATTCCTTTTAAACAAACGGAACTCACAGTTCGTATTATTAAGTGAGGATGATGGCGAATATATATTACGACGACAACAATAATTGTGACATGGACGCAACAACAATAGATGAGCTAAATTTTAGTGAAAGTGATAAAGACTGATAATTTGACAGTATTGTTTGTTTTGAATTGACAATTTAAGCTTTTTTCTACCGAATTTGACATTTTCGTTTCTTTTTATTACAAATTTTATTTATGTTAAAAAATATTTGTGCAATTTTTAAATAAATATTGAAAAGTTCTGGGTGCGTATTACAGTCGAATTTTAATTTTTTCCTAAAATTTCGCGCAAAATCAAGCATGCGTATTATACTCGGGTGCGTATTATAGCCGAGATTTTACGGTAATAATAATCCAAATTAGAATCCGACCCACCCGAACGCATGCAAGATTGGCTGAAAACGCATGGTCGCTGCGTGCAATCCTGCACGCACAAGAAAGTCTCGCTTTCAGAAATTGGTTTAGGGTCAATGTAACCTGTTAGTACTACTCAATGAGAAGTAAGAATGAAGTAATAATAAAAATAAAACAGATCTGAACTTGCGTTTAAACATAACGTATAGTATATTAAAGAGATTTGTACCAAAGTATCTTTATGCATTTTTAATGCATCTTTATGTTTTTTTAAGGCAACGTAAATATTATTTTGCAGATTGATCAATTGTTTAAATAGAATAGAGAGGCTAAAAATAAAAATTATTTGACGTCGAGTATCAGTTGGCTAACAGAAAACAGTTTCTCTCTATCGAAGCCATTCCCCCGAGTAAGAAATAATCACGTAACTGGCATCGAACGATAACTCCGCAAATTCAGAAATGTGCAAGAGCCTGTTCACATAGAATCCGTCATAGCGTCAGCGTTACTCGTATTGGCATACTATTTCAAATCAATCTCAGGCCTTAACAATATCGTTGTTAATCGTTTGGAGGTTTGTAATTGGTTAAATATACTATTTCAATAGGAGTAACACTGACGCTGGCGGATTCTGTGTGAACAGGCCCTAAATCTCTTGTTTCCGTAGAGTACTGCGGATATTTGAAGTTTTACTCTCACTGCGTGAGACTTGCATGCGCAGTTTTTTTTTTTTTAAATTAATTTGCGCACTTGATTTGCAGAGATCTTAAAAGTTATAGCGAAAACAATTGAGGCGTTAACGTTGAAAAATAAAAAAAAATAAATGCACCTCTTTAAAACACACATATTGTCAATTTACCCATGTCTTAAAAATGCACATAGCGTGGCTATAATGGCGAGCCAAATTGAGGCACGCCACTGAAAAGAGGGTAAGTGCCAAAGTTTCCAAAAAATGGTTTTTCACTGATACAAGTGTTTTTCCCTCGCCATTAGCCTTGGGGAAAAAACCCTTGTATCAGTGAAAAAATACTCTTCGGAAATTTTGGCAGTTACCCTCTTTTCAGTGAGAACGCCTCAATTTGGCTCGCCAAAATTAGCCACGCTATGTGTATTTTTAAGATATGTGTAAATTGACAATATGGGTGTTTTAAGGAGGTGCATTTATTTTTTTTATTTATTTAATATTTTTATTTATTCTTTTTGCTTATGAGAGTATACGTTCGATTTTTTTTCTTTTTTCCAATGCGGAGGCCTTGTCCCTTTAAACATTAGCCTATTATCACCGCAGTTTTGCTGGCCTCTTTATTATGAGGGCACCCCATATGTGGACCAGCATCGCCCCCTATGAAGGGACGACACGAACGGACGCATTTTTCGTGGCGCGACGCCGGGATTCGATCCGAGCACCCTCAGCACTGAGCTATACCACAGGGCCGCCACAAGCCATGTTTGAATGTAGATTGCAATAGCTTTATAATCTAACTTTTAAAATATACTTAAAAAATATTTTCTAAATCTTTTTTTGAAATTTAGTACAAAACCTTCTGAGGAAAAAAACCTCTTATTTTTTCAGATTATATTTAAACTAGGGCATATAGTTCATGTTTCTCTGGTGAACACACCACGAATCCTGACTTAAATGTTAAATTAAATAAAGTAAACGCACCAGTAATGGGCCGGTTAAGAGAAAAATTGAAGTAAATCTGAATTTTCATAGCTATCGATAAAGCAAACTGGTCCAAATTTTTACCTGCCATTTTAATAACTGTCTTACATCTTTAGTAGCAATTGGAGCGCAGTGGCTGTATTCATAATATATATATATATATATATATATATATATATATATATATATATATATATATATATATATATATATATATATATATATATACATAAATAATAACCAACCTGATGCACCTATAATGGGCCATTATTTTATCCGATGTACCCATAATGGGCCACCCAATAATGGGCCATCAATATCGCCGATCACAACATTAATGGGCCATCTATTTAATCTGTTATGGAACAAAAATCAATTCTACAATATCATAAAATTGGAAAGAAAAGGAACTAAAAACATGATGCATATTTTTAAACCGGTTTATTCCTTTTATAACTACAGTACAACTACACTAAATATATAAAAACTGAAATATAACTGAAATATAAATTTATTAACTTAAACATCTAAAATTAAATTTACTTAAACATTGTGGTTAATGTTGCCGGTGATGTAGCACTTTACTTGTCACAGCTGGTATGTTGTTGAAAATATTGACATTTCCGAAAAAATAATTTGTACCAGTACACGGGCTGGCCCAATACAGGGACAGTGTAACAATTCGTGATTCCATGAGGGGTCACGCTATTTTGACAATGGAATCTAAATTTTTTGTCATTCAGTCACTGTACAATTTGAATTATACATACTATTGTAATGAATAATAGTTTAAGTCAATAAACAGGCATTATACTAGTACTTAAATAATTTTTTTTGAAAAATTCACTTACCTTAACAGATAGATTTCTTGCGCAGACGTTAAAACAAACACAAATTTTCTTCTCTCTAGCATAATACACCTTACACTTCGCACAAAGTAAAGGAATGAACTGAATTCCAATGCTAAGGGATCCTCGCAGGTAGTAGCCAATGACTCTCACCCCTTCCACTGCCTAAGGTAACAATAGACCCTTAATTTCTCGACATTTCTAAAGGGTGACCCACTATAGGGACATGGCCCATTATAGGTGCATTTACCTTACCACTCGTTATGCCTCGTTACCGAACGGGCAAGAGATGTATAACTTTTTGAGAAAGTTAGCAAGAGTATAACGAAAAAATATCTTAATATAATTCGTAACTAAAAAATCAGGTTATACTTAATACCCACTTTAATTTTTCAAACAATTATGCTTCACTTTGTGGGACAAGCAATCTTTTCACCTTTGTAAATTATAAATATTCATGATACAATACAAATTAATGTAGTAAAATGGGTTTTTAAAATTGTAGTTGTTTGATCCATGAATTAAGAAATAGCTGCAACCCATGAACGAAATAACAAAAACATAACCAAATCTCCCAATAATAGGTTCACTGACAACCTTTTGCATTGTAAAAAATCAAATTATGTATAATTTACAGAGGCTGTTCGCACATTTTTTAGACGATTTTGGTAAGCGGTAATAAAAAATCCTTTGCTGCAAAAGAAATAATTGCAATTATACTATGCTTTTAAAAGTCAAAATTATAGTCTGCGGCTTGAAAGTTTTGTTTTTATTCAAAATGGCGTTTTTAACAAAGCAGTGGTTCGAAGGCTACATTTATGCTCTTTCCGAAGAGAAATATGCATACTCCGTTATCCAAAAACGATGTGACAGTCATGGTTTTGTGATATCTAAACCGTCGATAGGTAATATTGTCAACAAGAAAGGAAAAAAACGTCAAATTGGAGCCTCAAGTGGGACAAAAATTCCAAACAAGTATCCAGGGAAAAAACGGACATCTTCGACTATTGCAAAGGTACGTTGTTTAATGTTAAAAGAAAATCCCCCTAGTCAAAGGACAGTTGCAAAATCATTAAAATGCTCGGTGTCCACTGTAAACAAAATGATAAACGTTGATTTAAATCTTAAGAAAGCGAAAAAACGCAATGTGCATCGTCTTCTTCCAAATCATATCGCTGAACGCAGGACACGCTGCAGAATTTTATATGACAAACACTTATCCAAAGAAAAATGGAAAACAATTGTCACAATAGATGAATCATGGGTGTATTTAAATGATTGCAACAAAAAAAGAGCCATTTATTATCATAAAAGGGGAGAAAAAAATTTAAGTACATGGTTCAAAGAATCGAACGAAAGTTTTTCTAAGGGATTGATGATTGTTGCTGATCTTTCTTATAATGGCAAGTTAAAAATAAAGAGAGTGGAAAAAAATGTCAAGATTAACTCCAAATACTATCAGGAACATATTTTATCGCCAATTTTTCTGAATGAAATACCATCGCTTTACCCACAGTGCCATTTATCTGTGAGACTCCATCAGGACAAAGCTAGCAGTCACACATCAAAATCCACTGTAAATTTCCTAAAAGAAATGGAACAAAAAACTGGTATCAAGGCCATACCCTTCACTGATATCCCTACTAAATCTCCAGATGTATCACCTATGGATTTTTGTGCTTTCGGACATTTAAAATCTGCATTATCCAAACGTCGTCCCAAAACCCTTACAGGACTCTGGAAAGATGTTCAGGAGGAATGGGATAGAATACCTCTTCTGACACTTCAAAAGGCATTATTATCCTGGAAATTGCGGTGTCGAAAGATAGTTCAGAATAAGGGATGTCAAATAGAACATTTAAAACACAAGAATTTTATGTAATTTAGTTTTGTGAATACAATATACATCGTCTAAAAAATGTGTGAACAGCCTCTGTATAACTGCAACACTAATATTCTCTATCATATAAAATAAATAACATTTCATAAAACAATGAGAAATGAAATAGAATCAGGGTGTTATTCCGTTATAAATTAGACTTGAGGCATTAAAAAGCTAAATGAAGCGATCTTAAAACGTCGTATGAAATTAAATAGCTCGATGAAATAAATCAAGTTTGCTCCGGAACCTCATCACCACTTCATCTGTATATTGAAATTTCAGCTACAAAGACACGAGGACAATCGGAATAGCGGACTCAGTTTTAAGTAACAATTTAGGCCACATCTTACATCACAATTTAGGCACAATCTTTGGGTGCCTTCCGTATACATTCGAACCCCGTCATAACGAACTTCAAGGGACCAAAGGTTTTGTTCGCTATATCCGAACCGTTAAGAAAAATGTTAAGAGTTCACAAAATGTATAACTCATTATAAACAGGAAATCCAACGTAAATAAAGCACAAATAGCAGTAAGGTGCAATTTTGCATACGGCCGTTTCGAAGCTGCAAAGGAGCTTCTTCATCAGTGCAAAGAACTTAGTGGCAGCTCAAAAAGACGAAAACTGTGCTTTATTTACGTTAGATTTCCTGTTTATTCCTCGAGCACAAAGGTTTTGTCTTTTCTTTTCAAAATATAACTCATTAGTTGCTATGTGTATTCAATAATGATGTATTAAAAAATGATAAATCTATTAAAAATGATCATTAATGAATTAAATTGACTAAAATCGATTACATTAAACTGACGCAATACTAATTAAATTAACAAAAAATGAAGACAAATAGAAATAAATTCATTTTACATTCCATTGTTGTTCACTGTTTTGATACAGAAATAATCGGTAATCTTCTGCTGACGTGATGCCGATTTCAAAAACATTTTATGAATTTCTTTGTCCAATGCATCAAATGACTCCAACTCTCTTTCTTCCACTGCTTGTGTAGACAAAACTTATTTATTTCACGCATCGCTGCTGTAGCATCTGAGATGATGGGGATTTCGTCATTTATGTGCTCCTCTTCCTCAGCATCAGATGCAGAATCTTCGATTTCAGAATGATTCATTTTAATTTCTTCCACAATATCTTCATCAGTCGGATTTTTACAGGTAGACTTCATTATCACATGTTTCGAACAATTCGCCCACTCCTTTCAACAACGTCATATCTCAAAAAACAAGATTTTTCAGGAGAGTGATTTCAGGTTTCAAGTGCAGTGATTTCAAGTTGAAAAGTGCATTGAAATGTATTGAAAATAAATTCTAATTCTGCTCTCTAGCAGCTAAATATTGAGCTGTGAGATATAACGATCTTGCAGGGATATACTACTCTTTCAGGGTATTCTGAAAATAAGCATAACTAAAAATCGCCGATTTTTGAGATATGACGTTGTTGAAAGGAGTGAGCGAATTGCATGTGTGAGAATGATGAAATTTTGTGCTTTTCTATCCATATCGCGATAGGTAAATATTCATATAATCTTCTTCTTTAACATTCTTTGCTTCTTCAGCATTTGTTGTATCTCAACATTCTTAAAAAGTTTTTAAAAAAATTCAGTAGTCGACTGAAAAAAAGATTCGTTATAGCCGATTCTTAAGATTTCGGAGGTTCGCTATAAAAGGATAAATTAGCATTAAATACAACAGGAAAACGGCGGGACCAAAATTTTCGTTAGTTATATCCGTGAGTTCGTTATATACCAGGTTCGTTGTAACAGGGTTCGACTGTACAAGAAAATTTGAACTTGCAACCTTGCAAATAACACGTCGACAAGTGAAATTCAGGGTCCTGGCGTATCAATTAAAAGAAGCTTACTAGACACCATAAAGAAACTTTTTCAACTTTACAAGTTCTGATTGAAAATTATTTCATGAAGTAACTACCGTATTTTTTGGATCATGAGACGCACTGGACGATAAGACGCACCTCAAATTTATGGGAGGATTTTTAGAAAAGAGTATTTTGTATTTTGTTAGGTATATAAAGATATTTTCAATTTCTTAGTTAATAAAGATAAAAAATATGTATAATAAATATAATAAATAATATCTAATATATATAATAAATATATATAATACATATAATAAAATATTCATGTTATTTTAATGTTAACATCGGACCATAAGACGAACCTCAATTTTAAGTCGATTTTTTATGTAAAAAGGTGCGTCTTAAAGTCCGAAAAATGCGGTAATCAACAAGGAGCTATATTGATGTATTTAGATACATTGTTGCATAATAATCAATATTATATTCGAAGGACTTAAGCGCCCTATTCCTTTTTTCAGTGTGCTGGCATATATTCTGAAGGCATTCATCCAGACACATCGCGAGTTCTGTTGGCTACTTTTTTATGAGTGTACCCTATATATGTACCAACACTGTTTCTTATGAGTGGAAAGCAGCACAGGAACGTCCATGACAGCCGGGATTCGAACTCAGGTCCACGCTTATGACTCTAACCTCCATACAACGCAGGCGACTGTCAGCGAGTTTTCAAGATAACATTTGCGCGGTAAGGCAAAGGAGGTATTTGCCTGGGTCCTTCATGGTTTGGAACAGTCCTAAGCATGAGTGTAATACTATGAAGGATAGCATTATATGATTTGTACTATGAAGGATAGCGTTATATGTATTATACGACATTGGAGTCATAAAAGAGATGTTATGAATAACGGTCCCAACTTTTTGTCACCAATCGTCTGAGAGGGAGATAAAGCCCACCCCAGTACCTTTAAAAAAATCGATAGGTAAAACTTATTAAGGCTGCTGTGTACTAATCCTATTGGATTCACTCACCTCCATGTTAACCTATGGAGAAAATGTGTTCAAGGATTGCCGACTTGGATTGAAATTTTTTCTTTTAATTGTACTCCGTAATAGAGAAAGAAATTTGACACCTTGGAGCATTTTTAGTTTAAAAAAATTGCAAATAATATTTTAAAATTTTAATTATTCGAGGAAAAAAAAATATGGTATAGTGTGTTTTAAACGCTCATCCATTCCTTTGGTGGACGAAATTTATAAAATGAATCCTGTTGCAAGGTGCAGAAAAGTTCAGGCTATCTGAAAATACCATTTGTATTGGATTATCGGCATTTATGTAGCTGTCAATAGTAGACACAATTTCTCCATAGGTTATAAAATATTATATATACAAATTAAAAGCTTGTGAAATGATGTTTTTAAGTTAATAGTATATTGTTTTGTATTGCACTGCGTATTGTATGGTACTATATATATCGTATTATATTATACAGTATTTGTGTTTATATTGTATTGTATGGTATACATTGTATTTGAAGAGTGCAACCTGAAAGAATATTGTGTACATATATTTTTGATTTAATGTAGATATAGTAATTTAAAAGTTCAGTTAAATTTATAATCATAGTTTGTGATGTGTAAAATATTTGTTATGTCATGTTATAGTTCATACAAGTTGCATGCAAGTGGCATACAAATATTAATATTATTAATGTAGGCGATTAGGTAAATGATAGAGAAATTGTAATGCTTTAAAACAAATGAATAAATAAGGGACAGAGAAAGTGAGAGCAGGAACTAAGGTCGCCGCGAAATATTAGGTTATTAAGAAACAAAATATATTAGAAGTGATAGTGTATACAGTGTTGTCAACCAAAAAGGTGTTATATGGTAAAATTGTAAAAAGTGGAAATAATTAGTTTTTCAGCTTGGTGGTGCCAGCGCGGTATTCCCGTCCCCCGAGCCTGTGGGTCCAGGCAGGGCGGATTGCTGTCGGGACGATCAGACCTCAGGACTTAAAGTATAAGCCGCCTAGGCTGTGGTCGGTGTAAACTTTTGGATTTCTCCATAGGTTAACATTGAGGTGAGAGAATCCAATAGGGTTAGTACACATCAGCCTTAAGCAGATGCTATTATATAAAGTTCAGTTTCTCTTCATTAATGTCCTACTCCCTGCACTTACACACAGAAAATAGGCGAGTTTGGGCACAGATTTAAAGGTCCGAACACAGCAATCCTAAACCGACTCCGACCAAGTCCTAATAATTTTATATTTGAGCGACCCCGAGCCCGCCCACTCCTGAAACTCACACTTTCGACCTTTTTCGGGGGGTGGGGGAGAACCAGTTCTGCGTCTCTAGATTTAACTGTTCCAACCTTCCTTATAGATGGCAGAACCCTTGCATCTATGCTTGAATCAATCAATAAATCGATATCAACAACAGAAAATTTAAAATCGATTTTAGTCTCGCGTCATATATTTTACTTTTACAGACTGTATATTAGAAAGAACTGAAACATATTACTGATATTTGAACCTGGCTCAACGATGGTTCTTACTCTGTTTCGCGAAAAAAAAAAAAACTCCAATAAACTCAATATATTTTTTAGACGCATAATCTCGAAACACAAAGAAAGCATTACAGTCCGATGCCTCTCTCTGCCGATTAGTAACCTTCTGCTATTTATTCGCCACATATCGTATTTATAAACTACCAAGTTTCAGTTCAAACAATCACAATAAAAAAGGAAAAATGAAAGGAGATAAGATAATGCGAGTATGAAAAAAGCGACGGTCACAGTGAGGCGCAGTTGATTGCAGCTCTACAGAAGATAAGCCGGCCAGAAACATAAAACTTTCACACTTTAGCAAAGGGCTGGAGGAGTTAAAACCCCCAGAAACTGGTATTTTTAACCTACAGATGAATCACCGATCATGCTCAGGAGCAAGAAAGAGTAAGTAATTGATCCCTTATAAGTGTCAAGGTTATTCCGATAAATGACATTCGATTGAAAGTTATTTGGTGAGGAAATAACCGATCCTGTTGACCTTCTTTTTAATACACAAATCGAGATGGAGATTAGCATTTTTTAGAACAAAATGTTAGTCAGCGAAATAAGTAAGAATTACTCTGCATAAATTTCTTTAATAAGGGGGAAATATGGGTGTTTAGAGTTCATTAGGGTTACAAGTGTCGAAATATAAACGTCTACAGCTCTGATAAATGAAATATTTTATCATTTTAAATTGAATCGGTCATTTTAAAAAGGAGTCATCTCCATTCTTTTAAAAAATTTTATGAGAAGCAAAAAACTATAACTCGCCTTCATGCATTATTAATTAGACTGAATTTAGTATTTATTATGTTTATAAGGTATCAATCCTGATGCAAAAATATAATTTGTTAATATTTTTTTAAACTTGCCCCCCCCCCCATCCACCCCCCCCTAGAAAAATTTGGAGAAAAGTGGAGATGATTCCTTTTCAAAATGACCGATTCAATTATGCAAATTTCTAAACAAAATGTGGATGAATAAAGAACAAATATACTTGTCTTGAATCAAATTATTTTGTCTATTTATTAGCAATAACGTGCTATTGTTATCACTTTGACAGACTCGCGTAATTGCTTTATTTAAGTTCGCCAAAATTTCAAATAAAACGAGTAATATAACAGTTGCCTTGGCGACGTTTAAAAATAATGAATTTAATCAATAACACCTTGGTGCGTATTTAAAGTATCACACTGAGTTTTTTTATAGTTTTCATTACAAATATGGAGTATAATTTTACAGGTGCTTAATATCTTTCCTATCAAAGGCAAAATGACAAAAGTGTCAAAATTCAAATTTTTGTCATTAATTCAGTGAACTCTAGGAGAGGATTTTCCATGATGTCCTTAAAAAAGAGGGATAATTTAGATAATTATCCGAAAGGATTTCAAAGTGGCTCTAAAACATTGGAGTTACTCAGATTTTGTACAGGTTAATAACAGAAAATTTACATAAATCTATATATTTTATTTCAAACAGCAAATATAACTCTTTAAAACTTTAAAATAGTTAATTTTCTATTGTAGCGTTCTATTTTTAAATTGTTCATGATTTTCGTTTTTTACCGCACAACACTGCATTAATTAGTATGCATAATTGTGAGTGCTGTGTATGACTTAACATCCTGTAAAATTTAGGAGGATTGTGTTTTTCATTAAAAAAATTTAAAAAAATTATAAACAAAAAAATATAATAGGACAGTGTTTTTTCTCTATAATCTCAACCTTTTTAAAGAGTTATATCTTTTCTCTTTAAAAACTGAAATTCTTAGCTTAGATTCAAGAGCTTAACACTTTGAAATTCTTCAGAAAATAGTCCCTTTTAAGTTAGCTTGTCAGGTTGCATGTAAACATTCTTTAAGGTGCCTTTTACTGTAGATTGTGTTACTATTGTGTTTTGCTTGAAAACGAAAAAAAAGGTAAATTTTGTAGGTAATAGGAAATGCCTTGTGAGGAAAGTAGCATAAAAAAAAGAACTAATGAAAGAAACACACAGATTCTTAAAATCCACAGTATAATACCGTTCTTAATTTTTATTGTGCATATTAAGAGGTTGTTTGATCTTGTTCATTCCTGTTCTATTTCAAAAGTTTCATTTAAGTAATGATACTTATAGCCTGGTAAAATTTCATATACATTTTGCATACAGATAAATATGCGCTTCTGAAGAGTGAAAAGAGGCAATATTTCTGTTTATTCATTGAAAAAGTGTAAATTTTAGCAATTCGAAATTATATTACGAAATTATCGTCGTTCTTTTATTTTGAGAATTCTTCGTTCTTATATAGAAAACAGACAACAGATTAAGGATACCACGGATCTCCGAAACTGAAAGTACTGATCACTTCAGTCTTTTGCAGAAATATAACTAAAATGCCGAGTACATTTGATTTCAATGTATGCCTACCCATGTCTAGAAAGCGTTTTAAAAGAACAAAATGAGAATTTTAGACGTTTGATTTCAATATACATGTCTACCTTTGTGTAGAATGTTTTTTAAAAGAACAAAATGCCGAGTATTAGACTTTTGATATCATTATATGCCTACATTAATCTAGAAAGTGTTTTAAAAGAACAAAATGCCGAGTATTAGACTTTTGATATCATTATATGCCTACATTTGTCTAGAAAGTATTTTAAAAGAACAAAATTTCGAGTATTAAACTTTTGATTTTAATATAAGTCTACTCATGCCTAGAAAATGTTTTAAAAGAAAAAAATGCCGAGTATCAGACTTTTGATATCAATGTATGCCTACCCATGACTAAAATGTTTTTTAAAAGAACAAAATGCCGAATATTAGATTTTTGATATTATTATATGCCTACCCATGTCTAGAAAGATTTTTAAAAGAACAAAATGCCGAGTATTAGATTTTTAATATCAATATATGCCTATCCATGTCTAGGACGTTTTTTAAAAGAACATTCTCAACGAGTGTATAATTTATGAGCAAACAATTTAGAAAGTAATGAGTTTAATATCTTTTCTGTACATACATAATCTTTGACATTCAATCTTTTCTTGATTCATCCTCTTTTACTTGTTAAACAGAAAGAAACTCTTAAGATAATGAAAATAACAAGCAAAATTATTTAAAACTTATAAGTCTATGTTTAGTGTCCAGTATTTAAAGATGAGTTCTTTGATAATCTATTATATAATCTTTTATTTTTTATAACTGAGAATTCAATTGAATGTTATTATGGGCCTTTTCAAATAAATCATATATTTTTTTCCCTTCGAATTAAAGTGCCAGAAAACCAATCATTAGATTTGTTGAAAAATTACTGAAAAAGACCAAAATATTACTAAATAAGAGAAAAAAAATCATAGGTTTCAATTCCAAAATTGGTAATTTCGTGTAAAACTTAATATTCATTATATTGCCGCTTATATAAATTCCTTCCTACTGTTATATATAAGGACTTATACAAAGAGTAATAGTTGTAAAAAAGTAATTAAGATTAATCAATAAAAAGGATTTTACATGGAGAATTAAACGGCCAAAATGTAAAAAATAATAAAATTCAGATTACCAAGTATTAACAGAATGTTAATTATTTTGTACCAATAACTTATCAATTTTAATTTTTTAATTTATTCTAGTATATTAATTCTCTTATTACATTTCCAATTTAATTATAAAATCTGAATTTACTGCTTATAAAAAGTTCAAGTCCATAGCTAACTTAGTATCCTTTTATAGAATACTGTTTTTATATACAAATTATGATATTATCTGCTATGTTAGGGATTATCTCTGAATTAATTTTTCCTTAATTCATACAGATCACATTGGTCAACACGCCCAGGTATTTTCGAATTTCCATAACTATACTACAATAAAACAAAGTCGCTGGCTTTTAAGTGAAATATTTAGCACTTAGTAAAACTACGATCAGTGGACATGCTATTTTTTTAACAACCACGGATTCTAACAATCGTACTCCAATAATACATCTACTTTATTATTCCAATGCACCAGAAAGGGCGCAACATAGCAACTAAGGCATTCCGGTATTGAATCCCTGCCGATGAATAGGATGTCACCACAATTTAGACCAAGTATACCTAAGGGGGAGGGGACATCTGGTTGGCTCGTACCATCTTTCACCCTCTCTGACATCATAGAAGGACTTTACGGTCTACAGATTTAACGTGCCCGCATTCGGCCTAGACACGGAGGTATTTTAATGACGTGGTCGGGATTCGAACCGAGCATTCCCAGTTCGAAACCCAACGAGCTACTACTAGGTTACCTCTGTCCCCTTACTCTATTATTCAGTCTTAGTCGAACAACAAGATCACACCATATAAAAATGTCAGGAATTTTCTTTTTTGCTATGTCCGAAATGAACAAACAGCTCACAACTAAAGGTAAAAACTTACTCAACTAGCCTCTAAATGCCAAAGTGACCGGAACGATTCAAGAAAACTACGGGCTTAGCTAAGCTTGTTCACTTGCGCTCATTCTCCAAGTACTCTAATCGCAAGTTGATATCAGCATTCTGAAACACGGAAGTAGAAGTGCAGAAAAGCATGATACAGTAGGATATACGGTTTTCTAATCTTACTAGATAGAATGTTTTCTAACCTTACTAGATATAGGGTTTTCTAACCTAACTATGGTGTAAGAAGAAAATATAATCATACGCGAGCGTGTTTGACGACACACATATTAATAATATAGCTATAAAATTCATTAATTAATCCATTAAATACAACAGCTCTCGGTCAACTTTTACAACAATATCGACAAGATTCCTAACGAGATAATTGCTGAATTCCCCGATTATGATTATCGAGACAGTGTTTTCCATAAGGGTCCCCGCGCTTCTCAACTTGAGTCCGCGCCGGACTAATTCTCTCCTCTCACTCGCGTTTTTCTGTTGGTTTTTCATGAGTGAGGACAACCATTTCTCTCTTGATCGTCCCCTAAAGACACTTTTTCATTCCTTTCTCCTTTTCTGTGTGTTTACGTCTCTTTATTTAATCAAAGCATTTAATATATACAATCAAATATTAATTAAAAATAAATAAACAAAAAATCAAGATAAAATTATAAAAAATGCAAATAATATAGAATTTAAAGAAAAAATATATTAAAACTAAATCAAAATATTATCTGTGTTTTCTAACTTTTTATGTTTCTTTAACTTTTAATTAATTAATCCTAGTAAATAGTTCATTTAAATTTAAATTCTCTTAACTCAGCAGAATAATCCATTGTAAAATGATTTTATCTTAAAACCTCTACTAACCATTTTTACGAGCACCTTTATTCAAATTAATCATAGTCATCACTGGAGTTACAGCCTTTGGCCCAGGTAATCCAAAAAGAACCATAACGGCGGTCTCTATCTCTCTCTTTCTC
Organism: Dolomedes plantarius; assembly: GCA_907164885.2. NCBI lineage: Eukaryota > Metazoa > Arthropoda > Arachnida > Araneae > Dolomedidae > Dolomedes > Dolomedes plantarius. The sequence continues at coordinate 30,998,677 of OU015492.1, read as the reverse complement.
TCCCTCTCTCCACTAAATATATTATATAGTACAGTCGGACCTCTATTTAACGAACCTCTATTTTGCGAATTTCTCTATTTTGTGAACTTTTGCTTGGAACCAAGAACATTTTGCGAATTTCTTCGTAAAATAACCTCCAAATAGCGAAGTGCATTCTCTATTTAACGAACTTTTTCTTGTGATTCAATATTTTTTTCTCCATATTTCTCAAAATATTTCTGTACATTTCAAACTAATTCTTTCTTTTTACACATTTAACACATTAACTGTCTTTTAATACATTCCGAAGCGGATTACAGTTTGAAAAAAATACGCCTGAAGGGGGTTTTGGTGCATTGCAAAGATGCGAGACGTATTATGAGATAAAGCACTTTTTCAAAACAAAATCTAGACAAAATTAACAAACTTTACCAATAATTAAATTTAAAGACGCATGTGGTAATGCAAGCTTAAAATTACTTGTTATAATAAATGCGATAATGTCATTAAAATTCATTAATTTTAATATAATTTTTTTAAATTGAAAATACAGCGTATTCCCGGAAAATGTTTTGTTTTGTTCTTGTTTTCCTTGCAGATTTCTGTTTGATGGGTAAGATATATAAAACAAATAGACATTAATTTAAAAAATAAAGGTGTGAGTAATTACTTTTATTAATAATATTTAGTGTTTAATGAATTTAAAATCTGACTTGTGTAGTTTAAAGTACTTTAAAAGGTAAATCTCTATTTAACGAATTTTCCATATAACGAACTTTTTTTCGGGATTTAGCGACTTCGTTAAATAGAGGTCCGACTGTACTTCCAAAAGGCCCTTGCACGCGACTTGTCACACATCAACTCGTGTATAAGAGATGGGCAAAACATTTGTAATTAAACATGCAGATTACTAAAATCATACAGCAATGCATACCACAGCACCAGGTGTAAAACGCATAGCCTTATTAAGTAAAAATTATTTGTTACATAGCCATTGCGAAAAATAATTTTAATTGTTAGGGGAGCATTTTATTTCTCTTTTTTACTTTTAAGAGTTTAAGTCTGGTTCAAAACCAAAGTTCTATTTTTTATGTTTCCAATTTAAAGCAATAATAAAAGAAAATACTAAAAATCTAAAGCTATAAAAAAAATCCATTGAGATATTAAATACCAGTCTAGGTATTGATTAAATTCATTATTTTTTGACTTCCTCTGCTAAACATCGCCAAGGCATTGCTATATTGCTTGCTTTGTTGAAAATTTTGAAGAACTTGGAAAAAGGCAGGAACGCTAATCTGTCGAAATGATAATAGGTTGTGCTAACAGGTAGACGAAGTATTTTATTCAAAGCAAGAATTTTTCATGCTTAGAAATTCCAAATTTTTATTCCAAATTAATATAACATGTGACGCAGTGAGTTTCAAAACTGTCCTTATCCAAAAATTTAAAAACAAAAAATGGTTAGCAAGATTATTAATTTTTAAGGTGGCACTTCTGCATGTTAGGTATAGGTGAATTATGTAGCCAAACTCTCTAATTCTTTAAGAAAATGAGTATTAAAATACGTGGTTATCCACGAATGTTGTTTTGCAGTTTACGAAAATTTACTTATAGTGAATATGAGAGTTTTAAACCCCCTCCCTCTCATGCGTAATATCATATCTAAACAGAAAAGTTTGAACGGAAGGCCAAAATTCAAAGGCAGGTTTCCTCTGGATTTTCCATTTCCGCATCAACTTTTTTTATATTTATCCTCTTTATAAAAAAAAAGCTGCTTTCTTATGGAAATAACTGTATTAGTATCATTAACGTCGGTTTTTTAGTGTTTTTTTGTTATTTTCTGCTTGATTTTTTAAACCTAATTATCAACTATGTGCCTGCATATAAAATACCTCACCAGTGCCTCAAAATTAAATTATTTATTAAGTAACATTCTTATACAGGGTGATTTTTATTAAACTGACACTACTCAGAGCCATTTGTAGCGCGATCTATCAGCCGGAATTCCACCAAAATTGATAGAGGGACTAAGGAAGACGTGGGAAAGTTTCCGTGAAGAAAAAAAAAATCAGTTCTAAAAGTTGCTGATAGGGGAAGATATGGCGCTGTTATTTGTCGAGGCTCCCGAGAATTTGCATAAAACGCAAGTAAAACATCAAAATGCAAATTCCCGACTGTAGTCGACAGCAGCTCCAGTATTTTGTACTATGAAGATCGGTGCGGAATCTGTTGCGCCATCGCTTGACAGAAGAAAGGGTCATCAGTCGCTTTGTTCCACTTGCATGGCCACCTCGCTCCCCGCATCTAATCCATGTGACTTCTTTCTTTGGGGCTAGTTAAAGTCTAAGGTGTATCTTGGTGGAATCTCGAACTTGGCGACCCTAAAGGAGAACATATCTCGGACTGTGATGAACATTTCTGGAGACATGTTACGCTCGGCCGTTGAGAACATAGTGTTCAGGATGCAATGTGTAGTCCAACAGGACGGTGGTCACATTGAGGGTGGGAGAAGTGAATGTGCATAAAGCGGTGTTACAGTGAAATTTCTTCGTTATTCATTTGTCTGCTTATTACAACTTTTTCGATATTCACCCCTAATCTTTATAGCCCGAAATACTGGCGCTGCTGTCGACTACGTAGTCGTGAATTTGCATTTTGCTGTTTTACTAGTTTTGTGTAAATTCCCGGATGCGCCGACAACAACAACGCCATATCTTTCCCTATCGGCGACTTTTGGAACTTTTTTTTTCACGGAAACTCTTTCCTGTGTCGTTCTTAGTCCCTCTATCAGTTTTGGTGGAATTCCGTCTGATAGATCGCGCTACAGATGGCTCTGAGTAGTGTCAGTGTAATAAAAATCACCCTGTACAATTTGAAATGTTGAGCATTTAGCTTTTGTTTATTACATATCATAGAATGCACGGGGTGTAACGTTGTGAATCCCTTTTTCCTGAGAAGCGATCGCCCGAACCAAAGCTCTCCTTAGAGAGGCTTGATTCCGAGAAGCCAAGGGGGCCCCGTTGAATTACCAACGGTCACTTAGCTTCTTCTTTTCTGATAGACGCTGCTCACAATACGAAAAGTCTAATGGCGCTACCCCATGGGGGAGATGAGAATGACTCTGTCTAGCTGGCGCTTGCCCCCGTGGGGACTAAACAGGGATGGACGTCCGATGACCAATCGGTTATATCCTCCGAGAGTGGGAAACTGCGGAAAAGCGAGGGAAAATAGTACCGCCGGACCGATAGATAAATAGGAGCGCTGACGACAGCCCGAAAGAGAGAGAAAGAAAGAGAGAGAGAGAGACCCTGCCTAGAGCCTCGGTCAACGTGTTCAGCGAAAGTTTTGGGACGGAGCAGTCCCAGTTGCTAACTGGGAGTATCTCGGCTCAAGGCTGAACGAGTCTTCATGACTGTTTTGAGAGGAACCTTCTCTGTTAAAGACTTAAAGAGTCTTTGTGAGTGGTTTTTGTTGTTTTGAGAAATCTTTCAGATGCAGATGAGAATAGTCTCTTTGTTTTTGTATATATGTGTAAATATATGGAATTTTAATACAAGCTGTAAAGGTCCTATGATTCTGTCTCTCGTGTGTTTATTTTAACTACGGGAACGTTACAGGGGGCTTATTCTTAGGTAGGCAACATTATTTACCCTTGTCTTCTTTTGAAGGTATTATCAGCCTTACGTATTTTATGTACTCTATCATAAAATGATTATACAGACTATTTCAACTGATGAACATCGATTCATCGGTTTCCACCATAAAGGAGATACATACACTCGCAGGGTTATTTCGATTACCATTTACTGCCCGCAATCTTTTAACACAGGGATTGCCAATCTTTTTACCTTTGCAGCACGCTTGGGAATGAGATCAGATACTTGCGGCACCCTTTTTAGAATTTTAAATTTTTCGATTTTTTTTAATATTAAATCAAAGCGAACTGTATATCAGAAGCACGTAAAATTAAAGCTAAAATAAATATTTACCCTATTGCTGATTTTATTTATTTATTGAAAGATATCAACGCCAGAATACATACAATATAATAATTCAGTTTAAAAAATAGCGATGGGGTTGAATATAGTATTATACTAGAAGACTACGTCGGAAATCATTAAAAATACTTCTGTTTTATTAATGTGAGACTTGCGATGGATGCTTAGGGAACAAATGTTTGTAATCAGTTTAATATTTATTTATTTTCTTTTCTTATATTTTTTGGTTTATCACCAAAAGAAAAGTCTCGCGGCACTCCTGGTCGATTTTACGACACCCTAAAGTGCCGCAACACACCGGTTCGGAATCACTGTTTTAACATGTCAGAGATTACCGGACGTTTAGGGAACCGCATGAAATAACAACACTGTCTCTAACGAGTTGACAGTGTAAGTGTGATTAAATTTGAGACAAAACAAATCTTAAAACTGTTGCCAATGGCTCAATAGAAAAAAAAAAGTAGTGCTAGGGCAAAAAAGCTGCAGACACCTGGCGACATGGCTAAGTAGAACACAACGAGGAAGCGTTTTTTTCCTTACTACTTTTGGCAGAAGGCTAAATTACGATGATGCAACAGACGTAAGAAATAGTCACTACCCCGTAAACAAAAGAATTAGCGGAGATTACTCTGCAACCGCGGAAGCCAGAAATAAATTAGCGATTTGTAATGAATGAATCTACGGCAGAAGATTAGAAAGAAAACTGGTGATGCATTGTCTTTCATTACGTGAGAAGCATGCCGTCAGTATGTGTGTACTGTTTATGAGTTTATTTAAATGGATATACAAGAAGAAATCGATAAATGCGCATTATAATGAAATTTACTGTTTTTTATTATGCATAGTATTAAAGATTACATTCTACAAATTGTAATTTTTTTTTTTTTTTTTGGGGGGGGGGGGCTTGCAAACAAAATTGCGTTCTTAATTATTACACGGATATCCTAACATCGTACGTATCGCTATGACACAGTTTTGAAACAATCGATTGCAAAATTTCACTTATCACGGAAAGTCTACACATCATAATCTGACAGTCGAACATTTCAGTCACTCCTGATATGCAGCTTAAAACGGTTGAAAAGCTGTATATATGTGGTAACTGGGTTTACTATCTCATTCATACCTTTACGCTGAGATGCTCGGACGACAAGTGTTTAAAATCGGGATTGCCTTCAACAATCAGTAGAGAGAATGTGTTGATCTAGTGCTTCATACTCTACTTTTACTAATCACTAAATAAATAAATAAATAGATAAAAACAAACAAAAATGCACACACACACACATATATATATATTAATTATTTTTTTCCTGTCACACTTTTATATTACGTTAAATTTTCACGCTAATCTTTCATAATTTCATATGCACAAAAATTGAATTCATATAAACAGGAGTGATCTGCTTACAGGGAGGTCCCCACCCGTCACCCCTCTATTAATTTTCATATTAGTTTTTCATTATTGGTTTCAGAGATATTATTGTACAAAAATATTGGAGAGCCCATGGACTAATGGCATCAGGATACATCCTTTGTCCGGCATTTCAAAACAACAGCAAACAACATCTTCCGTTATTTCTTTAGCATTAACAAAAATGAATAGATAGAATGGAAAATGATCGGGGAGGGGACGCCCTCCTAGTAAATACATGCATATACATACATATATATATATATATATATATATATATATATACATATATATATTATTTTATTTTATTTTATTTATTTTTCCCTAGCTCGATGAGGGGTATACCTAAAGATGTTCGTCATTCCTTGGAATTCCTAGACAATCTTCTAGATGAATTCAATGTAGGAAAAAGTGAAACTCCAGCGTCAACATTGGGGTAAGAAATCAGTTGCTAATTTTTATTTTAAAGGTACATCTGTAAAGAGGGAAAAACTCTGTTAATGTAAGAGTAATCAAGATATGACTTCAGTGAGAGAGAAGGAAGCGGTGTTCTCTCATAACCGTATCCTTACTTGCTACTACTTACTCTCTCATACCTCCATTTCAGACGTGTTACTGGATAAAACGGAGGCGAAGGCCATCGATATACTAGTGACCTCTTTACCGAGGGTAAAAGTTCCTAAAAAGAGATAAAAATATAGAATTTTGTGTGGTACTTAAAACATTAGTGGCAAAAAAATGTGTATCTATAGGAATTTAGAAGATACACAAATCATAAAATAGTTTTCTTAAGCAGAAGGAGGAAAAAATAATGTTCATAGTTTATATTTAAAATATTTCAATTTTCCTTCTGTTTGATATTTTCATATATTTTATAAGATATTGACTTTTCGTGTACTATCATAAACTGGTGTACAGTTGCGTCAAGCCTTTCATTTTTTTTTTTTGAGCAACGTAGAGGTATCGTGGTTTTTGTTTTAGATGGAAAAATTTTACTCAGCTTATACAACGGAGCAGGCAACATTAAAGTCATTTTGAGGAGCACTAACAAATAACGAAAAATTAAAATCCAGCAAATTTGTAGATTCTGTGAGGCAAATGTTCTGCAGTTAGTCTTACGTCAAAATTTACTTGATGCTCCTTTTCCAAGAAAATACGATTCCTGCACGATTATGTTTTAAAAATTTATTACAATATTTCTTGGTCAGTTTCAAAGTCAGCTCTTTAATTTACTACCGTTTACTTTTTATCTATCCAAAGAACTACTATAAATAAGTCACATAGTTGACGCAAAGACTTAAATGTAGGCTGGCGTGTTAAACAACAGACTCGGAATCTCCACATAAATACACAAAACACTTTAGTTAAGCATGGTAAAAAAAAAAAAAAAAATTACAGTGAAACTTCTCTAAGGCGGCCAGTCTGTTCCGAAAAAAATTTGCCGTTTTGAGGGGTGGCCGGCTAGTGAAGTTTCACTATATATATATATATATAAGAATCTCGTTGCCAGATGACAGCACATAACTAAACATTTATATAAAAAGGAAAAACGGTCAATCACGAATACTTGACGCCATATCTTTGTTAAAAACGTCATTACCACGTTCTGATACAAGGAAACGATGGCGATTCAGCTGATTTTCTTTTCAAAGAGGAAGGTCTAAATCAAAAAACCATGCTGAAGACGTCTATTAACTCACAGAGTAAGCAATCAGCGACTGGAAAAGAACAATACTTTAGAAATGCCCTTCTGCATGAAGTTTCGAGTAGTATGGAGACCATCCGAAGTTTTTCAACCGTCTCCACGGATGTTAGACCAGAGATCATTAATTTCCAGTATTTCTGAAAAAAGGTTGGTAATATTATTCATTTCAGTATTTAGAGTTACATTATGTGCCGTAATTAACTGATTAGGTTTGCATGGTAAAAAAAAATATCCATGTTGAAGTCACTGTTGCACTTTCAAAATTTATTAAGGGGAGAGTACACCTTTGACTTGCGAAAACTGTTAGAAAAATTGACTAAGTTTTCATAATTTTTAACAAACTAACCAATGAAGCAAATTTAATGAAAATTTCTGGACTGTTCGATGAAACATAATTTGTTGTAACAAAAATATCAGATTGATATAAATTAGTTAAATTAATTAGGAAAACTTAATTAAGTAACATGTTTTTAAAATTTCATAATTACCATTCGTCCCTGCGTGCTTTATAACTGGTGTTAATTTTAATTTATTAACATGAAGCACACTTTTATTTAAAGAAAACATTTGGCTTAACATATTGACCTAAAATTTTTGAATTGCATTCATATTTAATATTTACAGTTAACAATTACCGTAAAATCTCGACTATAATATGCACCCGAGTATAATACGCATGCTTGATTTTGCGCGAAATTTCCGGAAAACTATATACGCACTATAATACGCACCTATTACTGTTCAATATTTTATTTAAAATTGCCCAAATGTTTATTAACATAAATAAAATTTGTAATAAAAAGAAATGAAAACGTAAACTTAGGTAGAAAAAAACTTAAATTGTTAATTCAAAACAAACAATAATACTGTCAAATTATCAGTCTTAATCACTTTCACTAAAATATAGCTCTTCTATTGTTGTTGCGTCCATGTCACAATTATTGTTGTCGTCGTAATATATATCGCCATCATCATCTTCACTTAACAATATGAACTGTGAGTCCCGTTTTATTAAAAGGAATACCTGCTTAGTAAACTGGTGGATGAATCACGGAATGCAGATGCGCACGCACCCGTGTTGCGGCAATGTCTTACAGCTGCTGTACGTTCGTTTATCCTATGTTTAAAACTACGTTTTTTTTTGTACGCGAGTATAATACGCACCTTCAATTTTTCGGACTAAAATGTGAAAAAAAAAGTGCGTATTATACTCGAGATTTTACGGTAGTTAAAAAAAAAATTTTACAAAAAGTTTTCCCATGAAACCCTTTGCAAAACTTTTGTTACCTAAGACAAATCTAAGCTTTTAAGTCATTTTATGTAAAAGGTTAACATTAATGTGTGTAGAAAATTTCAAACATTCATTTCGATTGGCTTTTGAGATATCATGAGCGAAATGTCAGAAAATCATATTTTGAGATAAATACATTTAAAGTTAAAATTTCGTATAAAGAGTGATATCAAATTGTTCAGAATCAATCCGGGTTTCCATTAATATAAAAACAAAAAAAAAATCGATTTTTGACCATCGATTTTTAAAGGTGTACTGTTTAACATATGGTGACTCGGAACAAGCGAGTGATGACAAAGTGAATGTTCCTGCTCTTAATAAAGCTTTTTTTACGCTTGCCATGTTATTAGCTTTTGGCTTAATTGAATCAGTTCTAATTTAATAAATAGTATAAAGAGAAATGTACTTTATAAAAACTTTTTACGTTGTTACTGAAATAATTACAAAGCTCGAACAGAGAGCAAAACTGATGATCAATTCAGCCCTATCAATAGTGCTAAGAGTGTTAATTATTATTAAATAAATGTATAATTTTTCATTGTAACAAAGTTTGGGGACCTCCAAAAATCTGGGAACTAGGCCATATGTCCCTCTAGCCTTCCCTGTGTAGAGGAAACGGAGTAGAGTCATCTCCTAGCACGGAGAAGTTAGCAACGACGAAACGCATTAGATATAACAATATCATAAAATGGAATGAATTAGTAAAGCACGAGCAATGTCGGTTCGTTTATGAAAAACGAAAGTTTACTCCAATATTATTCATGAAATATTCATATGAAGAGTTAGTCACGAAATATACATTAAAATGTAGCATAAGTGGATGATTTGCTTCCAGCTTTTCTCAGAATTAATATTTGAAGCTATTTTCAAGATCCATTTTAAAACTATGAAGTCTTTACAAAGTGATAATGTAATCTATATATATAAAACAGTTCCTTAACTGACTGACTGATTGACTGACTGACTGACATATAACGCACAGACCAAACCCCTGGACCTAAAAGGCTGAAATTTTGCATGGCGATTCTTCTTATAGTGTAGGGGTGCACTAAGAAAGATTAAAAAAAAAAATACTTCTTAGATATTTTTTAATTAAATTTTTAAGCTGTTTTTGTAACCTTCTTTAAAGTTTGCATTTAAAATTCCGAGTGTTACAAAATTTATATCACGAGAAAGATCATAAAAATTCTTTAAAAATAAAATCTTTTTCGAATCTTTACCTCAATTTTCTGATTTTTGGTGAATTTTTAAAGGTTAATTTTTAGAATTTAATTTATCAAATTCTTATCACGTGGTTTCTTTTCTTTTTGGGGTACTTTAAATTAATTTTGCGTCCCGTGCATAACAACGAAATAGACAAATATATATATATATATATATATATATATATATATATATATATATATTTTTTTTTTTTTTTTTTTTTTTTCTTGCTAATGCGGCAGACGATTGGACATTATCCAAAAAAATATTAAAATACAGTACAAGAAATGTTTATCAAATTGTACTATATTAACTGTACTATGTTCTTTAGTTTGTTCTATTAGATTTAATTTGAATATTTTCTTCTACATTATTTTGCCTATAAAAATATCCGTTACGATATTTTTATAAATATATTTTTCTTTTTTTTTACATCAATTGCATACATTGATCGTTGTATTTATTATATATATATATATATATTTGGCATTAATTGCATACATTGACCGTTGTATTTAATTTGAATGTACTCCGTAGCGAAGTACGGGTTTTCAGCTAGTTGTAAATATAATTATAAGATGTAATCCGAATAGAACTTAAATGTAATGGTAAACATTGCAATCTAAATTATCTAAGTGACTCGGCAATTCTGTAAGCTCGGGGGACCTTGAAGAGAAAAAAATAGAGACTACCCATTGTAATCGGTGACGTATACAGGCATTCAACTTGCAACAGTTTTGGAAATGCATTGTTTATCTATAACCTTGATTTTCAAAGTTACATCATGCTGTTTAATAAAATTAATTAGAGAAATCTCATTTAAAACTAAAAAATACTCCTGATCAATATGGATTTCTCAATAAAATCTTTAAAGTCATGACAAATCAATCAGAACTCATAAACATACAGTAATGAATGAAAAATGAGGCGAAAACATTTTTCAAACCACTGCTCTAATGAGTAACTCTCGAATCATTGAGGATTTAATCATCCAAACAGTTGGCTCTTTTCCACTGCATAAACATATGATCATCTGTCTTCCTTGCCTCTGAAAGCCTTAGAATAAGAGGAGATGAAATTAGAAGCCACTTTTTTGTTACCAACCGTGGTCAAAAGGCTAGTCATGACTTACGAGCAAAACAACGGTAACTCTCATGCGATTAATGTTATTTTGTATCGAAATCTAAGGTATTTAATTGAATTTGTGAGCTTTTTAATCACATGAAATCATATGGATCTTTTTACTTAATTATTTAAACAGTCTTCTCATTGTCTATCGCAGGGTTTCCCAAACTTTTCCTGCGATGGAACACTTCGTAAATACTGAATTTTTAACAGAACACCTTGTTTATTTTGTAGGGTATGTCATAACACTTAATCAATAAAATTTTAAAAATGAGAAAAATAATTATTTATTTAGTATCTAGTAGTTATTTAAATTTTTATTTAGTAATTATTTAAAATTTAAAACATAACACATAAAATTCAATAAAGTTCTTAATGACTTCGATGATGTTGGGGCCTGGAATTGCAAATCTTCTTGCTATCAGGCAGATCATAACTCTGCAAAACATGATCATGACTAATTAAAATAACTTCATGCATGAATACTTTTTAGACATTTTAGAGCAGGGGTTCTCAACCTTTCAGGCTCTGTGCCCTCTTTTGAACACTGATGTGAAGTCACGCCTCTTCACCACCACCACCACCACCATATGTGGTCAATACAAGTTGTACAATCGGAATTTGAAACTGAAGCTAGTTATTAAATGAAAATATAGAATAGATAATTTCATACACAAACTTTAATATTACTACTCATATCTTAATTTGGAACATATTATTATTAGAACATATGAAATCAAAGTATTAAATACAGATCAAATATATTTGAGGTAATCAAGGATTTAGGTGAGGTTGGCATGTAATACCAATCACTTTCACAACATTAATGAGAGGGTTGGCACTGTTTGTCCTTGACAAGTTTTTGAATATTAGGTTGTAACTGGAACAAAACACACCTCAGGTCACTTTCAACGTCCACCTTTGCTCGATATTTTGACTTTACGTATGCTAATGCTGAAAATCCAGATTCACGGAGATATGTGGATGAAAACTGCACTAACAACCTCAAAGCTTCCAAAGCAACTTCTAGGTAACAGGAAAATAGCGTAACCAAAAATTTTCGAATTCCGCGTTTGCTTGAGAATCACATTGCAGGTCGATTGCCTGTTCCTGAATATGATCAGGAAGTACATCCACGTCGATTTTAAAAGGATCTCTTGTCAACTTAAACTCCTAGTTCTCTGAACTAATATCTGGAAAATAGTGTGCAATTTCATTTTGCAATGCTACCAAATGCCCTGATATAAGGTCCTTCACAGTGGCGTCCGCAGGGGGGGGGGGTGATGGGAGTTATAACCCCCCATTGGTTCTGATTACATATATTATTTAATTAGGTTTACGCTTTGTACTGATTGCTCAAAACTACTCTTTCATAGTAACCCCCCCCCCTTTTGAAAATTTCTGAGTACGCTACTGGTCCTTCAATTCATTTATCTGTTGCAATGGGAGATTTTTTTCATCATCGAGGAGGTCGTTCAATGTTGGAAAAGATGAAAAGTTTCGTTCTGAACTCTGAAGATGGCGTTGCCAAAGAGTTATTTTTTCTGTGAAACCCTTAACTGCATCATGAAAATCTTCAGAATGTTTTTCTGACATTGTAGCTACGACAATTATCGTGTGCGACAATTATTGTGTTCGTGTCCTTTGTCGAAAATACGTTACGGTTACATTGTGACCGCAAAATTGAGTACAGTGAATTACAGTTAGTTTTACTTTTTATTTTTTTTTAAACTCACGCCTTCCCTGAAATCCTTCTACGCCTCACCTGGGGGGGGGGGGGCGCCCAGGTTGAGAACCGCTGATTTAGAGCATAAATCCGCCAAACATGTTTGAATTTCTCGTAGGCATTGCAGGATATAAAAATATTTCAGGTTTTCGCGGAACACTTATTAACTTTCCATGGACCATAGGTGTTCCGAGGAACGTAGTTTGGAAAACCCTGGTCTATCGAAAGCCATTCGTAGAGAAATATTTATAGTACGCAGATCTGTGCTATTTCTTTGCGATAATATTTCGTTGAAACTACTTTTTCTTATAGTTTTTACGGTAGCTTCCAAATGCTAATCAAAGGGAAATGTATATAGAACACAGATTTTTAATATTTCATTATAATACTCCTTTATAGTATGTGTTATTAAGCATGCGTTATTGTATAAATATAGCCTTTCACCAACTGGTCAATGGAAGTTTTTTTTTCAATCTGTGATAACAGATTATTTGATGATATCATTATTGTTGTATACAAGGTCAAAATATATGCTTTTTCTTTTGCTGTTGTAAATATGTCTGAATGAGAAATTAAGTTCAGCATTAAAAAATAAAGGAAAAATCCTAGATGGGGGAGTGCATAGCACACAGCATAGAATCAATTTAAATTACTCAATCGAAAATAAACCGATACTTCATTTGTAACACCTTTCTTAAAATACTTACTTTTTAATACTTGTATCAACAATTTTTAAGACTTTTGGAAGAAAAGTTTATTATGTCTTTGCAACAGCGTAGTTGAGAAAGAAGAATGAAAAATTAAATTAACAGCAGTGTATGTTAAGTGTTAATAACATGGGGGATGTAATACAGTATAGTAACTCAATTCCTAATTATTTTAAAAAAAGATATCAGGAATTTGTATGTTTTAGCATTAAAAGAGATCACTCCTTTGATACAATGCTATCAATATTGATACAGGGCCCTATTTAGAAAATTCTTAACTATAGGCACAACTCGGGATGGGGACCCCCTAACACTGATGTGGGCGTAAAATTTCCAAAATTGACACACACAAAAGATAATCATGAATCATTGTGAAAGTACCATTTTACAAAGAATTGGCTATTTGAAGCATAGAAGCCTAGAACATTATCAAATAACAAAAAGCAATACAACATATTAACTTCATCATTAAAACACCAATACAATGCAATCACAAAAACTTAATAATTCCTTATACAATATAACATACATATGATGAACTATACTTATAACTATACATATGATCAACCAATCAATCAAATTTGAAAGGATATATATAAAAAAATTGACATTAAGAAAGGTAAAATTAAAAACAAATTTTAATTGGGAATTTTTTCTTTTTTTTCTTTTAAAATAAAAAATTTTGGGGGCCCCCAACATTCAGGGGCCCCTAGGCCCGGGCCTACTGGACCTAATATATATCATGTATTAATATATATCATGTATTGATATATCATGAAACGACAATACGAAATTAATCATAAAACAAAATGTAATATAAAACAGTATAGAAACTCGATGCTTAAATTATTTTTTCGCTAATCAATAAAACTTAAATTCTCATTCTACAGAATACAGAGAAATATTATTTAAGAAACGTACTAGATATATCGTACCTAAAAAGAATTTATCTTCAAGTTCTAACCAGCATGTTTTGGTAATACATATTTTAAAGTTTAGGAGAATATTGTAATTAAATAAATTTGCCCCCTCTTTGATTCCTTCCAGGATACTCAATAGGGAATCCGGAGTGTTTAGCACTAGAAATAGGATGTCCTAGAAATGCACTAGAAATAGGATTATGAACATAATATGTGATATTCTCCTGAAAAACGAAATACTTTATTAATAATATCCACTCAGAGAATCAGTCAATAAAGATTTTAAATGCCCGTGATCTTCAAATGCTCGATAACAATTTTCAACGCTATAATTTAGCAAAACAAGACAGCTTCATTACGGTCATTGCATTTAAGGACATGGAAATTTTACTTTAAGGTATTTTCATTTTTGCAAAAAATATGTTATACACCCAAGAAGTTTCAAGTAATGTAAATACAATAATGGCTAAATTTAGCCACAAGTCAAACAAGATGATTTCAGCGTCTCTTTTACCTAATCTATTTACAGAATGCCAGTTGAAAATAAATTAGCATTTTTGCATGCCTGAAACAAAAATTACTAATAATTACAAGATAAAAAGAACTTTTTATATACCATGTTTTTAAATTTTCTGTTGAATCATATAAACTTGACAATTCTATGTATTAATCAATACTTTTTAAAAATTTTTTTGAAGAATTATCCCATCAAATTGAAAGAAAATGAGGTTAATTGGAGGTTAATTTGCATTTAACTTTTCGTTCCCGTTTCGGCCAATAGATGGCTGCACCAGTCTACAAAACAAAATTAACTGAAAATAACTGACAGTTAATTCAATTCTGCTTAAAGATGGCTAAAAGTATCAAAAAAATGCATTGTCATCGTGTTCTGAGCTATTCTAAAAGTTTCAAATGTCTAGCTAGTCGGGAAGTTAGTTAAAAATCGATTGCAAGATTTGTACTAGACAAACACACAAACACACACACAAACAAACAAGAAAGCGAGTTAATAAAAACTTGGAAAAAATAGTATTTGATCACTATAATTTCCTAACTCGTCTGAAGTTAGACCACTCTAACATAGAAATCTGAATTAAATATCAAATGCACTAAAATCACAAAAGAAAAAAAATATAGCTAATTTTCTACGACATATATCTACTAGTTAAGGCTGCTGTGTACTAACCCTACTGGATTCGTTCACCTCAACGTTAACCTATGGAGAAAATGTGTTTAGTATTTGCAACTACATAAATGCCGATGATCCAAAAATGGTATTTTCAGATAGCCTGAACTTTTCTGTACCTTGCAATAGAATTCATGTTATAAATTTTGTCCACCAAAGGAATTAATCAGCGTTCAAAACACACCATACCAATTTTTTTTCCGAATAATTTAAACTTTAAAATATTATTTGCCTTTTTTTAAAAAACGAAAAATGTCCCAAGTTTTCAAATTTCTTTCTCTACTACGAAGTACATTAAAAAAAAAATTCTTTCAATACAAGTCGGCAATCCTTGGACAAATTCTCCATAGGTTAACACTGAGGTGAACGAATCCAATAGGGTTAGTATATAGCAGCCTTAACATAGTCAAAGCGTCAAACCATAAAAAGAATGGAGTATGCTCTCTCTGTTTATTCTGTGGACAGCTGTTATTCATATTTTTACATGTTATCCTGCACTTTTCATGTATCAGCTGCATATTTTGTTTCATCTCATTAATTTTATTCTTACTAAAAGTGTTTGTGTAAGTTGCCCGAGCATAAAATCGTTTTCTGTTAAGCTTTACACATACAATGAGAAATCCGTGACTAAAGATCTTCTATTTAACGTTCAGTAGCTCCTCATTTCACACGAATCACCGCGGCTACCTTTCGTCGCAGGTATTTTAATTAAAATACTCGGCGCAATTTATATGCAGTTGCTCTTCAGAAGCTCTTTTAAGCAGCGAATTGAGCGTCAAAAGTTCGTGCTTCCGTAACTCTCTTTAATTAAAATCCGACAAATCATTACATTTAATCTACTACGCTTAAAATTTCAAAGTCCTCTAAATCACCGACATTTATCAATAGGTTAATAAGATCTACCGTCTCTGTGATCATGTGGTTATCAGGTTGTATTAACTTTGCATAAGAAAAGTCTTACAGTCGACCCCCAGGGGTTTCGCTAATTATTTTAGAAATGCTCTTTAATAAAGGTGATCCCTCTCGGCTAGGAATGGTAGAGTATTATGCTGGATTTTTTTTGTACCCGAATGATTGTCACCGTATTAAATATGATTTTCAAGGAACGACGGCTGACCTGTTTATCAAAGTTGATGATAAAATTTTAAAAATATGAATAGCTAAATACCCGTGCTTCGCTACGGAGTACATTTTAGGATAATTACAATGAAAAAATAATGAAATTGCTTTTTAGAGGACTTCCTTATAAATAATATTTTTTATTTCTTCATTGGGCGGAACTAATATTACCAGGCTCGTCCGCGAACTTACGCGTGAGCAAGCTACATAATACTGACCGTGGGAGAAACCATTTTCTCTTAAATCTACGTCAGCGTATTTTAAAGTTTGGACTTGCGACTTATTTATCGTCATGGCGAAGTATACTTTGAGGGGAAATTGCAGTCTCTTAAAGTCAAAGGGTAAGTCGTTGGGTATAAGAGGAATGCGTGGCATGAGCACTTTTTCTCCTTGAGCACATCTGGTTAAAATAATTGCTTCGATTAAATTTTTATACAGGGCTTTTACTTGCAGTCTAGTGCCATTACACAATTTCGGTGGTTTTAAATTCCGAAGGAGCATTCCGGGTGTTCCCTTCCGCAAAGAGAGCTTATGGTATAGAAGACATGGTGGTTTAAGGGAATTTAAAAACTCTACCGGATAGTTGACAGCATCACCTTAATTACAGACAGTGTCTATTGACTTGTAGATCATTTCTTCCCCGTCAAAGGACTTTAGCAACATGTTATTAATGAACGCAACTTGATCGTTTTTTGGAGTTAAAATGGCCCTTTCGCAAAACAATTCTATATACTTATTCTGTATTTGAGCAATGCCTGGATCAATGTGATCTATCAGTTCCTAGATGGCAGTTCCTAGATGGTCTAGTGGTTAAATTTTATCTTATACTGTATTTTAATATACTCATGGACAAAAAAAAAATTAGCGCACCAAGAAATAATTGCGGGATCGTAACGAAACTTGCAATGAAGGTACATGTCGGGGAGATATGCAAATGATTAGAAATGCAGCGTGATTGCGCATTACGTATAGCCGGTAGACGGCATTGAACATCGTACTCTGTGGAGTATAAAACAGGTAACCAAAGCTTGTTTGAGTGTGCTGAATCATTTACAAAGGAAGAGCTGAGATAGACATGCCATTACGCCGTGTTCGAAGACAATATAAGCAGTTGTCGCAGTTTGAGAGGGGGAGAATCGTCGGGATGATGGAAGCTGGGTGGTCAGCTAGGCGAGTAGCTCGTCAATTAGGCCGCTCTGATTGTGTTGTGAGGAGGTGTTGGGACCAGTGGACCCGAGAGATCTCATGTACACGAAGACCAGGCTCAGGACGCCCTCGACAGACCAGTCGTCGAGAAGACCGCCACATCGTAAGAAATGCACGCGTACAGCCAACTGCTTCATCGGCCGCCATCCAGGCACAGGTAGCACCTTCAATAGGGGCCTCTGTGCCTTCTCGAACCATACGAAGGCGCCTGGCTGAAGGACAGTTGGTATCGCGGCTCCCATTACGTGTGCTGCCCTTGACGCCCACCCATCGACGCCTCCGTTTGGAGTTTTGCAGCGCACGAGAAAACTGGACTGCAGCGGAATGGAATCAGGTCGTCTTTAGCGACGAATCCAGATTCAATCTCGGCAGTGATGACAATCGTGTTCGTGTGTGGAGAGCCCGTGGTGAACGCTTCAATCCTGACTTTGCTGTACAGCGACACATCGCTTACACAGCTGGTGTGATGGTATGGGGTGCCATTGCCTACAATACACGGTCACCCCTAGTATTGTTCCGTGGCACCATGACAGCCCAGCGGTATGTTCATGAAATCCTGCAACCACATGTGTTGCCACTCATTCAACGGCTCCAAGGAGCCATTTTTCAACAAGACAATGCTCGGCCTCATACGGCAAGGGTGTCACAAGACTGTCTCCGCACTGTTACTACCCTTCCTTGGCCTGCCCGATCCCCAGATTTGTCTCCAATCGAGCATATCAGGGATCATTTGGGACGACGAGTTGGGCATCCCACGAGTTTGAACGAACTAGAGGCAAGGTTACAGCAAATATGGAACGAAATGTCTCAAGACATCATACAGAACTTGTATGACTCAATGCCCGATCGTATCGCATCGTGCATTCGCGCTAGAGGGGGTCCAACGGAGTATTAACTCCTCCGTTCTTTTGCCTTTTTCTCTGAAATAAATTATCCTTTTTCTTTGATTTTCTTATCATTTACTTATATCAAAGTAGTCATTACGTATGTAAAATTTCGTTTCATTTTAACGACTCCTTGGTGCGCTAATTTTTTTGTTCATGAGTGTATTTTTGTCAATTTATTTCGTTGTTATGCACGTGACGCAAAATGAATTTTAAGTATCACAAAAAGAAAAGAAATCTCGCGATCAACATTTAATAAATTAAATTTTAAAAATTAATCTTTAAAAACTTACCAAAAATCAGACAATGGAGGTAAAGATTCGAAACAGATTTTATTTTAGAGCAATTTTTATGATCTTTCTCGTGATATAAATTTTATAGCCCTCAGATTATTATTTTAAATGCAAACTGAAAAAAAGTTACAATAACAGCTTAAAAATTTAATTTAAGAAAACCTAAGAAGAATTTTTCAAAAATCTTTCTTCGTGCACCCATAAACTATAAGAAGAATCGGCTTGCAAAATATCAGGCCTTTAGGTTCAGTGGTTTGGTCTGTGTGTTATCTGTCAGTCAGTCAGTCAGTCAGTCACGGAACTGTTTTATATATGTTAGATTCAAACAAATCTATATTTTAAAGTAATATTTTAGGATCGTTTCCGATAAAAATTACTTAAGATTTTATGATTCTCTTTAGAAAAAGTGATCGACAAAGTAACTGAAATTTTCACCGTTCGTTTGCTTTCAGGCAATAATTTCCTTAGCAAAATTTATCTAAAACATGGGTTAAGGGCTAAGGAAATCGCAAAAAATCTATAATTGGAAGCTTCCGAAATGAACAAACTGACAGAGTTAAAGAGTTATGATTCCTTATGAGCCGTTTTCAAACAAAATAGCCTTCACGTTTTTTGGTTATCAGTGAGAAATATTTACAGTTATCAGTGAGAAGTATTTGAAGCACAAGTTTGTTTCAATTTTGTATCACTTATCTTTGAAAGAAGGCTTTCTTCACATTAGTGTAGTATACAGTTAAAATAAACAACGAAGCCATTTGCATATGAAAACTGACTTAAATATCATGTGTTAAGTATTGAACCTGAGATTGCAAATTGTCTGGCACAGCATTAACACAATTCATTAGATAGTTGATAGATAAAAAATATTATATTACTATTAAAACATATACATAGACCTAAAGTCAAACGATCGACTTCTATTTTGTTCCACTGCAGCTTAATAATAATAAATAAATAAGTTTTATAGCATCAAATATTTAAGATAAAAAATTATTTATTTTTTTTGCACCTACTTTGTTAATAATTGATTAAAATCTAACACCTGAAATTTTGGGTATCTGGCAAAATATTCCTTTTGAAAAAATGGCCCAGAGAGTTTCAAAGTTTCTAAACCGACGACACGTTGTTATGCTGATTAGAGAAAAGCTGGTTCAACTCTGTGCGTCTGCCATATAACTTTTGCATAATGCCTCATTACAATTTACTCGGGGCAAAGGGGTAGTCTAGTGGTTAGCGTGTCAGTATTCGGCTTCGAACTGAGGGTTCTCAGTTCGAATAAGCACGGTAAATCTGTTGGCCGGAATGTCCCTCCGTGTGGTTTGTAGGAGGGAGGAGGGTATACAGAAGGGCTGACCAGATGTCTCTTCTGGGGGTGCACGGTCAGTATTGTGGTAGCACCGGGCAAAAAGTCTGCCTTAGACCATTGTGGTGTCCAATAGCCGTGAGCTAAACAGGCCCTGTCTCTTTGCCCTGTAACTTTCAATGAACCTGGTTACGATTTATACGACCAGGGGGCATTAGTGACAACAACAATAAAATTACTCTGCTCAAATATTGAATTTTTTTTGCACGTTAAGTCGCAAAAATTGTTTTGTTTTTAATAACTGTTTCACTAATCACCATTGTGCTTTCTTTTCTTATTAATACCTGTTTTATCTCTATGAACTCTATGTAATTCGTTTCTCTCTTATTACCTCTCCCGTTTGCTTATGAGACCCCTGTGAATTTACAGAATCTTGAATTTATTATTTTTCTATATGCACAAATTTTTTGTGTGTGGAGGTGCATTCAGTTGATCTCGCGGATCACCAATCCCAGTTATAGGCTAAGGGGTATTTTCCTTTCTGTATTTTTCTAATCACAGATTAGCAAATGCGTATTTTTGAATGCTGTTTTTTCGCTGACCAAGGTAGGCGTTTAAATAAAAGAGCAAAACATTTTTTTATTTTAATTTTTTCTCCTAATTATTTTTTTTCTTCTTAGTGAATTAAACCACTGACGTCCATTGCTACAAAATTAGAATTGCTTTTGAAAAAATTCATATTAATGTAAAAAGAATTTTGAAAAACCACATGCACTGTATTTAAAGTGTATATTTTCAAATGCAGGAAACATATATCAAAAATAAGCATTGGTAAACTGTGTTTAGAATAATTACAAGATGAAAAGAACTTTTTATATACCATGTTTTTAAATTTTCTGTTGAATCATATAAACTTGACAATTCTATGCATTAATACATACTTTTTCAAAATTTTTTTGGATGAATTATCCCATCAACTTGAAAGAAAGGGAAGTTAATTGGAAGTTAACTTGCGTTTCACTTTTCGTTACCATCTCGGTCGATAGATGGCTGCACCAGTCTACAAAACAAAATTAACTGAAAAAGAATTCAAATCTGCTTAAAGATGGCTCAAAGTATTAAAAAATGCATTGTCATCGTGTTCTGAGCTATTCTAAAAGTTTTAAATGTCTAGCTAGTCGGGAAGTTAGTTAAAAGTCGATTGCAAGGTTTGTACTGGACAAACACACACACAAACAAACAAGAAAGCAAGTTAATAAAAACATGTTAAAAATACTCGGAGGAAAATTCCCCGTAGCCTAACGCTGCGACTGAAGATCTGAATGAACCACCTTAAAACAAAACGTCGTACCATCAATTAAGAATTATTTATATAAAATAATGATGCAGGAAGTCAATATATAATTTATGCTTTCTGTAATCGTTCTAGGCGCATGAAAAATGTCCCAGCCGATGCAAGAAAGTCTTTAGAAATTTTAGATAACATCCTCGGAGAGTTCCACGTGGGCGAGGAAGAAATCGGCCGGAGTGAGTCTGTAGGCAATTTGAAGTAAGTTGGAGAAGCTGTGCATTTAAATTATTTTACGCGACAGATTAGTAAGCTTTTTTATTTGAGTTCATTTTCGATACAGCCCCGAGTTTTTTTTTTTTTTTGATCAACCCAAGTATTGTTTATAACAATGTCTAAACTATACTAAATTAATAATTTGATTCAAGTTTGAAACTGTATCTCGCGAAATGAGCACATTTTATTTTTGTTTGGTCCTTAATTTTTCCGCTACTATCTTTTACACCCTGTCTACTTATTGGCTCCTTTCTAGTGGTGAGTAACGAAGGTGTAATCAGTGTAAAAAAGGAGGTAGTTAAGTTATTCGATGAGGCATATACACGATTCGCACCTAAAACTACGATGAATGTGAAAATGCCATATTATATGGGAAAGGTATCGCAGTTGATTGAAACCATTTGAGACTGGTTATGACGGAATTGTAATCTACGACTGTAAGTAAAATACATAACTTGGTACAGGCGCTCTTCACCTTACGATGGGATTACGCCCAAATAAACTGACTGACCGCCCAAATTAACTATCACTGACAATTTCATTCTTTTCAACAGTAAATGTAAATTCTAAACCCTTCAAGACCAGCGTCGCATAAGCGTAACAGCACCGATTCTCTTCTATGGTCGAATAACGAGTTTTGTGTCACGTAGAATATTAGCTCTAACCGTTAAAAAAGAAAAAGAACACTAGCTACTTAAAGAAAATGTTATTTTGACCCTTCTAAAATGATGAGAACCAAGAAGATGGAATGTCTAAGACCATGAGTTGGGAATACAGGGTTAAGTTAGTTCATTTTAATTTCGGTGACGGTAATATTTTTGGCGATAATTTTTGGCAATCTACATATTAGACATTGCTATTTTGATACTTTTCTGAAAAGGGTTTAGCTTCCCTAGAGTCAGTGCACTTTTTCCACAGTTCCTCGTATGTTAAGGGAAGAACTGCAGAATAGCTTTGATAACGGTCCGTGAAGAGTACTGCAAATTTACAGACTAGACCTTTTCGCCCTCGAAAAGTCTCGTCCGACATATCTGAGGAGGTGAGTAAATCAATAGAGGTGCTCGATCGGGTACTGGATGAATGCCAAAGCGAAGGCAGACAGTTGAGAATAGAACGTTGATTAAGTTTATTTTAATTTTGATTAAGGCATTGACGATGATCTACCTGGTTGTGGCAATTTTGACCCCCTTTTTGGCACGGGTATAGCACCCGTGCACCCCTCTGCTATTGGCACTCTCTGTTCACTTCCCTATATTGTTCTAGAAAGACTTCAGGAACTATAGAATAACTATGACCACGCTGATGTGCCCGTGAAATAAGTCGAAGATGAAGGGCAGTTGAGGATAGAAGGTTGATTTTAATTTTGGCAACGACATTGGTTGCTTATTACCAAGCCATTGCAAGTTTGACACCCCTCACGCAAGAGTTCTCCCTCTACTCATTTGGCATACACCTTCCACTGTCCCTTACTGTAATGTTACCGATTTGACCACACTACAATGAAGGATGATGACAATGACTACAGCCAGGGCCCGATTTAGAAAATTCTTGACTATATGCACAACTCGGGATGAGGGCCCCCTAACACTGATGTGTGCGTAAAATTTCCAAAACTGATACACAAAAAAAAATTAATCATGAATCGTTGTGAAAGTACCATTTAACCAAGAATTGGCTATTTGAAGCGTAGAAGCCTAGAATATTATCAAATAACAAAAAGCAATACAACATATTAACTTCATCATTAAAACACCAATACAATGCAACCAGAAAAAATTATTAATCCTTTATAAACACTATAACATACATATGATGAACCAATCAATCATATTTGAAAGGATATACAAAAAAAAAAAATTGCTATTGAAAAAGGTAAGATAAAAAAAAAAATTTTAATTGGGAATTTTTTCTTTTTTTACTTTAAAATAAAAATTTGGGGGGGGGGGCCCTAGGCCTGGGCCTACCGGGCCTAATGGAAAATCAGGGCCTGACTACAGCGCTAGGATGAGAATTACAACAATTTACTACAGTAAAGGAACCTCATCATGGTGTTCCTCACTGTAATGTTACCGTAGACGTTACCGAAATTCTAGTACGACAGAATAATATTGACCACACTAATGTGCCCTTAACAAGAGCTGAAGATTTACAGAGCGGATTTTTTTTTCACTCTCAGAGTTCCATCTGACGTGTCCGAAGAGGTGAATAAATCACTAGAGGTGCTCGATCGGGTGCTTGACGAGTTCCAGAGCGAAGGCGGAAAGCCCACCGTTAGGAGGAAGCCGAAATTGGACGCAAAAGCATCTCAGCGGAACACAAGGTAAGAGAAAAGTTTCAATAGCTGCATTTGACGTAAAGTAAACATATTTATATTTCACTAACATAAATAAACATATGGTAGAATAAAATTTTACGTTTTCACTTTAATTAATATGAGATGGATTATTTAAATTATTTTCCTTTATAAGATTGCATTTCTACCAAATAAATCGTGATCGGCACATGCTTTGAAACTTCTACGTGACGGATGTTTGCTAAACTTGGGAATATTTGCTACGAGGATATTTACATCTCGTACAAAATGGGGGTGGGGGTGGGGGGCAGTGTAAGGTGTTGCCTATAACCTCGAAAAAAATGTGTCATTTTTTAGTGACAAAAATGAAATGTAATTATTCGAAATTATCGACTTCCTCTTCAACTTCCTACTTGGTACATTTCGTAAGCGAAGCAATTTTGAAATTTATTACCCACAGAAAATAAACTGTATGAGTTAAAATATTTATGTTTTGTATGAATCATCCATAAACTACAAAGGATCCTCTCATTTGATTTACCGATTACATTTTTATTTTCAATAGACGTGAAATAAATTACTTTTGATTTAGGTAGTCTTCTAATCCCTGTTTAACAAAAAAACCATTTATTCTCCTCAAATGATTCTTAGAGAAATTTCTTAAGTCTGCTGTATACTAACCCTATTGGAATCGCTCACCTTAATGTTAATTATGGAAAAAATGTATCCAATGATTGCCTACTTGGATTCAAAGATTTTTTTTAATTGTACTCCGTAATAGAGAAAGAAATTTTACACCTTGGGGCATTTTTCGTTTTTGAAATAAAAATGCAAATAATATTTTTAAATTTAAATTATTTTTGTGAAAAAATCTGGTATAGTGATTTAAACGCTCATCCATTCCTTTGGTGGACAAAATTTATAAAATGAATCCTGTTGTAAGACGCAAAAAAGTTCGGGCTATCTGAAAATACCATTTTTATTGGATTATCGGCAGTTATGTAGCTGCAAATAGTAGACACATTTTATCCATAGGTTAACACTGACGTGAACGAATCCAATAGAGTTAGTACACGGCAGAGTTGACTTTTTATTTTCAAACACGAAACTCTTCGAAATATATAAAATTCAAGCGCACCAGACAATCTTGGATCCAGGTTCAGCTCTTGATAAGGACTCCCCAGCAAAGCATAGCCAAAGGAAAATAATTCTAAATGAATATTTCTCTAAATTTTTTACTGTTGAAAGACAAACCTCAGACATCCACCCCACTTCGAAGAGATTCATCGTCTAACATGAATTGTGGTACAAAATTTAGAGTGCTTCAAAATGCCGAAATGCATTGATCACACAAAGAGCATAGGCGAAAACCTAGGTCACAGGATTCGTGGTACGTTGGAGGCGTACATATTTGCAACTAGTTCAGCACACATAGGGGTGCTCCATGGCTTTTTGTTTGGAAACTCTTGGTTTCATAAGCTGCGGGACTTTCCAGTACTTCGGGGAAATTCCTTTGCAGTTCGAATCGCAGTTGTAGTGGAATAAACAGATGCTTATCGGAGCTCTATCTTTCTGGTATTACGCCGCGGATTAGTAAAGCTCACAGGCTAGGGAAATATTCCTATCTTTTCCTTCCCTTGTACACTTGGACCCAGGGTGTCGTCGTGCCTGTCTTCTGTTTCGCTCTTCACCTCGCACGTGCCGTCAATTTTTCATACCGTCCGCATGTCTCTCCCTTTCGTCTGGCCTTCAGACCTCCCATTCATAAATGTATAAATTGTTTCATACACACAAACAGTGAACTTGCTATGACTATCCTACCCGACTGCAGTCTGACGTGGCAAAGAACAGGAAAAAGACAGCAGGAAGAAGAAAAATCCAATTGCACAATCCCCAAATAATATTTTTGCCGATTTAAGAAATTTCCCATCGTAATGGTCGGTTTGTTTGTTTTTGAAAAAGCATCATGGTCACTTTTTACTGAAACCAGAGCTAAACAGTGAAGGACCCCCCTTGTTATAACCGATTTCATATAGCTACGAACGCTCATGACAACCGCGGAACTCGAAGCCTCCGTATATAGTACTACTGTCGGACGTTCGACCATCTGTATGAGCTTGTCTGATAATTTCTTTGTTTAAATGCCGTGTTAAGCGCGGTTACGACTCTCCCGGTTTTATCTCTAAACTCTTGACATGTTTAAGGCTGCTGTGACCCAACCCTATTGGATTACCTCACCTCAATATTAGCCTATGGAGAAAATGTGTTTACTATTTAAAGCTATATAAATGCCGATAATCCAATAAAAAAGGTACTTTTAAATGGCCTGAACTTTTCTGCCCCTTGCGACAGGATTCATTTTATCAATTTCGTCCACCAAAGGAATTGATAAGCGTTTAAAACACACTGTACCAGATTTTTCCCCCGAATAATTTAAATTTTGATATATAATTTGCAAATTTTTTTAAACGAAAATTGCTCTAGGTGTATAATTTCTTTCTCTATTACGGAATACAATAAAAAAAAATCTTTCAATCCAAGTCGGCAATCTTTGGACACATTTTCTCCATAGGTTAACACTGAGGTGAGCGAATCCAATAGGGTTAGTACAAAACAGCCTTAACTCTTCACTAAATACTCTTTTCTGTCGTACTGAAATTCTTTGAATATCTTTACTACATTGTAAAAAAACGAAATGCTGCTGCAGTTTAAAAAAGCTACCTGTTTAGGGTGTAATATTTCTGGGTAACGGGTTTATGTGTTTAGCGAATCCCTTTTTTTGTATCGTAAAAAGATCTTCTTACCCTTCTAGTTATACCACCAATTTTGTAACATACCCAAAACAGCATTTCATTTTTACAGTATACAGAGAATTTTATCTTATTCATCACATGGCATTTTATATGAATTTAATTCTCATTTAACGCCATTGGGAAATGTGTACATAGGAGAAAGCGTCAGCATACTTCTAATGAATTAGTGAAAGCCCCCCCCCCCTCTCCGAAAAGAAAAAGAAGAGTCGGTATTCCCAACACAGATCGAAGAGAAGTATTACAAAAACTCAGTGAAACTTCTCTAGTCGGTCACCCCTCAAAACAGCCATATTTTGTTCAGGAATGATTAAAGACTCCATACAGGTAATGTTATGAAAAAAAAACCTCTTTTCGACGGCCTCCCCTCAAAACGGCGACTTTTTTTCGGAACCATTACTAGCGGCCACAGAGAAGCTTCAGTGTACTTCAGAGACGTGTGATGTGGCTGAAAAAACACATCACAAGAATAAAAAGTGCAGATAAAAAAACCAACATGGTATTATAGAGTTTTCAAAAATTCTACTAGCTCTCAGTACGAAGACATATTTAAGTAGTGCTTTTCTAATTAGGCATTAATATATTGTCAAATGAATGCCGTACATTTATTTGATCAGTATGAAATGATCACACTACTCTCTCTCTCAATAAAACAGACTTCTATAGGAAAAGTCATAAGAAATTCGAGATTATTACGTGAGCAGGATGCGTGATTAAACACGATATAGATGCAATCGAGTCGTTTTATTTGATCAGAACTTGACATTGAGTCATTACGTGGCTAATGCGAATTTCCTCATACCCTACAGCCCTGCGCTCGATGACCTTTTATGAATCATGTTTCGTAGATTTCCGAGATTTTCCTTATTGACACCTACACTGCAAGACAGAGAGATAAAAATGGGTCTCAGATTAGCTGGTGGCGCCATCTAGAATATTATTAAGAAAGTATATGAGATTTTAAAAGTATTTCAATGAGTACCAAGAAATGAGCAGAAATAGACACGAAAACTATCGCGTTTCATTCCAAACTTCTATTAAAACAATGGAAGTAAGAAATGAAACGAATTTTTCCGAAAAATTTATCAACAATGAGAAATAAAATAACTGTATTATAAAAAACAACATTAGTAACTTAATAGCACTCACGAATTTTCTGGCTGATTCTGTGACTAGAGGAGATAATTGAAGGTTTATTGTTGAATACTCGTTTTTAACTACACATAAATTAATGCGAAGTTAATCATAAATTTACTAATCATTGATTTTTTCCCTTTCTATTTTTTGAGTGAAAACTTCGCAACATGCTGTACTGCACGAAGAGCGAAATTTAAAAACTGCTTTAATAAAATTATTTAAGTAAAATCATTTTACATT
This sequence comes from Dolomedes plantarius, assembly GCA_907164885.2. Taxonomy (NCBI): domain Eukaryota; kingdom Metazoa; phylum Arthropoda; class Arachnida; order Araneae; family Dolomedidae; genus Dolomedes; species Dolomedes plantarius. The sequence goes on along the minus strand of OU015492.1, from coordinate 30,970,574 downwards.
TAAAAAATTATTCGCATCAGTAAAACGTAAAATTGTAAAATTTTCTCAATAATTATGAAAACAAAAAATAGTTAAAAAAATCTAACAGTATAAAATTAAGAGTCTGTGATCTCCCTGAGCGTTTCTATGTATTACTTTAATCAGAGGTTCCGATAGAACGTCAAAACACGAGCATACAGAAAAGAAATAACTCTAAAATAAGTTAAAACTTCCGATTTTTCCATAAAGTTTTTCAGTTTTAATAATTTTATTTCTAGTTCAGTTTTAATAATTTTATTAGGCCAAAGAAGTTAAACACAATCAAAAATGTTTGCCTAATTTTTCAAGATAAAATAAAAAAAACCCGGGAAATTTGAGTCGGTGGCTTAAAAGAAAGTGCGAAAACCATTGAGATTGCCATAGAAAGGCAAAAAAGGAAGAACTATTTCTTTACGTTCATTAAATTTTGGGGCGTTATGTTTATATCAGTGGTGCGCAAATTGTGGGTTGCGACACACAGAGGGGTCGTGAAATAAATAGGAGTCGTGGATAATCTGAAATAAATTTATATCATATTGAATTAATTAAAAAACATGCTTCACACTTTCTATATTTACATATTTATAATACTTTTATTTATATTTTTTTACACGTTCCAAATATACCATATTATTAAATAAGGTGTCAAACAGTCTAACAAAGCTACATTGCTTCCATTCGCTTTTACTTAAATGTGCGAAACTGGTTTTCAAAATTAGTAGTCGTAATATTCAAATAACGATGATATAAGAGTAGCATTCTCAAATATTTCTCCAAATATTGAACAAATACTATCCGAGGTCCAGGTGGACCTTTCTCACTGATTTTATTCTAGTTTAGTTTTATATAGATAAAGGAAATTTATAAATATTGTTTTAAAAGGAAGCTTATAATTTTAAAATCATGCTCTATTTTAATTTTATTTTTTATTAGTTTTATGTAAATGAAATACGAAAACATATTAATGCTTAAATATGAAGTTTGAGTCACATGACTTTTCAAAAAACAAATGTAAATGGTAAGGAAGATTTTTTTAAATTGTTATTATGCAAAGTAAATATATACCCCAAATCTACAACTCATTGATTTTTGAAATAGTGTCACTAAATTTGCTTATTTCGTCTTTTATTTTATTCTTTTGTAAACATTTTCCTACTTTTTTCAAAAAATTGCTATTACCAATAAATTTCCATTGGTGGATGACTACTAATAAATTACTATTACCAATCAATTTCCATTGCTGGATGACTACCAATGGAAAAAATGCTATTACCAATAAATTTCCATTGGTGGATGACTACTAATAAATTACTATTACCAATAAATTTCCATTGGTGGATGACTACCGATAGAAAAAATTGTTATTACCAGTAAATTTCCATTGGTGGATGACTACCAATAAATTACTATTACAATTACTATTACTAATAAATTTCAATTGATGACGATCCATTTTCTTTCCATTTTTAAATTAAAGAAAATGGGTTGCGGTCGAAAAAAAGTTTGCGCACTACTGGTTTATATGATAAATTATCTTGTTTCATATATGAGCCGCCGCTCACTTGCCAAATCGGTTAAGTCCATTAAACAAAAAGTGGAGAAAGTGATAAAATATTATTCATTGTTTTTTAAAATTCCTCTGAAAATATAAATTTCAATAAGCATTGTAGAATGTATTATTGCAGGTGTAGCTTTTATCTAACGACACATAAAATCTATAAAATAGAGCAGCGGTCGGCAACAGGCGGACCGCGGAAGGTTGAAACTTGGACCGCCAAAAAGTGTTAAATAACTTACTTACCTATTCAATTTAATTAATATTTTTATATAATTAGTTTTAGTAGGTAGATACATAGATGTTGCTATGCTGTGCTGTGTAGCACAAGAGAGCGTACTGGCATGCATGTTTCAACACGTCGTCAGTTATTAGGTAGTTGCGTTGCGATCTTGTGAGGAGCATTCGTTCATTTGTGTTGTAATTTGTCGTGCACTAAAACGTTTCGTACCTACATTAATATGGATCCTAAAAATCGAAAAGTTGACAGTGAAAATAGGAAGTTTCTGATTGCGTGGACTGAACAATATTGTTTTACGCTGCCTGATAGGCCTAAACCGGTTCCAGTTTGCCTCATATGCAACAAAACTGTCACTATTGTTAAAAGTGCCATTTTAAAGCGACACTACGAAACAACTCATCAGCAGTTCCACAAAAACTTTCCTCTTGGCAGTGAAGCTCGTAAAGAAAAACTCCAAGCATATCCAACTTCTTACAGAAAAAGTACGGCCTTACTAGTTCGCTGCATGAGCGAGCAAGAAAAATCCGCGGCAGCAGCATTGTGTGTGTGCTGGACGCTTAATAAACACCAGAAACCATTTTCAGACTCTGAGATAGTAAAAGAATGCATATTGGAAGTGGCCAGGGCACTTTTTGAAGAGAAAAGGGATATTGTCGCCGCAATTCAAGGTATTCCATTGTCGGCAAGAAGTAATACAAGAAGAACCGAAGTTTTAGCTGCTGACAACAAAAGTAGTTTGCTCGGACTTCTACAGAAGGCACCTTGCTATGCTATAGCACTTGATGAATCATGTGACATTGTTGATGATGAACAAATGTCTATTTTCGTTAGATTTTTTGACATTGAAAGTAAAGCGTTCAGGGAAGAATTGCTAGCAATATTGCCGTTTAAAGGTAAGACTCGCGGAGAAGATATATTCAAGACTTTTGATGAATTCATAACAAAATCAAATATTAGTTGTGATAAAATGGTGTCCCTTTCAAGTGACGGGGCCCCGGCGATGATTGGCAAAGAATAAAGATTAGTAAAGAGAATCAGGGATAAGAATGCAGGCCTAATATCTTATCAGTGCATAATTCACCAGACAGTCCTTTCAGAAAAACTTAGTGCTACTCTGAAAGAAGAAATGGACAGCTTGATCAAGTTGATCAATTTTATGAGGTCTCGTTCTGCTCTTTAGCACCGACAGTTCAAGGAGTTTCTTTCTGAATATTATTCGGCGTATTATGACTTACTGCAACACAACAATGTTCGTTGGCTAAGAAAAGGTCAAGTTATTGAACGTTTCTGGCAAATAAAAGAACAAGTAACCTTCTTCTTGCAAAACTTGGATATGCAGGAAGCAAGGAATCACTTGGAGTTTATAACAGACGAGCGCAATATACTAGCTGTTGCTTTCCTGAAAGACATCCTGAAATATTTAAATGCGCTCAATACCGAGTTAAAGGAAAAGGAAAATTAATATGTGATCTGATACAAAGTGTGTCTGCTTTCCGTCGCAAGCTGGATATCTTTGAAAAAGTTATTGCGAGACAAGAATTTATTCATTTCCCAACAATTCTTAAATATAAAAAGAACTCCGAAGAAGACGCAGTATTTTTAAGGTTTATATCAGATCTTGGGAAGGAATTTGCTGCAATATTCCAAGACTTTGCAGAGATCGGGAAGCTGTCTCATTTCCTTAAATCGCCTTATGAAGTTGCTGCAGCGGCAGAATGGACTAACGTGGCTGCGAAGTTGTTCAGTCTTTCAAAGTCAACTTCAAATGGAGATAATTGACTTGCAAGAAGATATTTCCTTGCAAATGTATAAAAATGCATCCACTGAAGAATTTTGGGGTAAACATGTTTTAAAAAAGTATGAAAATTGCAAAAAACTAGCTATCAACCTGGTTACTATGTTTGGCTCCACATAAGTATGTGAATCATCTTTTTCAAAAATGAATTTTTTGAAGAACAAATATCGCTTTCGAAATTAACGGACGCCCACCTTAAAGACACTCTTCGCATTAGCTTTTTCCCGCGTGAACCAAACTATAAGAAACTGGTGTAATTTCTCGCATTAATTTTTAAGAATACCTACCTATTGTGTTTTATATAATTACTTAAATGAGTCAAAATAAAAATTTAAAACTAGTAAGTATTATGAGTTTTTTTCTGGACATCGATAAAAATTTTCAATATTATCCGGACCCCACTTAAAATTACTTGCCGACCCCTGAAACAGAGTATCCTTGGAGTCATCGTTGTTATTATTACAATTTTGCGGGACTAAGGGACTTTGCCGATTTGGCAGGTGTAAAAAAGTAATGACATCCCATTCAGTTTTCAAATTTTTTTTTTTTTTTACTACAGAACAAAAAATTGAAATAATTGTTTAAAAGTTCACAAATACTTACTTCTGCAGTAGTTAGACTGTAACTGACTCATTCATTTTAACCCCCCCCCCCGATCACCTATATGGTGCTCCCATAATAAAGTAGCCAGTAAATCGCGGTGAATAACAAATGTCTCAACAAAGTGTCTCGCATTAGACAATAAATAAATAAATAATATAAAAAAATGATGAAACACCACTAAACAGGTGACCGTTATCATCAAGTACAGTAAAACCTCGTTTATCCGGTCCTCTTTGATCCGGATCTCCGGATAATACGGATCAGATTTATAGACATTATTTTTATTTAATGTTCACATTAGATAAAAAATTTTAACTATGATAGCAAGAACGTCACTACAAGTACGCCAAATATTCGCCTTTTAGTTTGATTCAGTGTATAGTTCCTGCATAGATTGTACAATAAATTATGGTAATAAAATGCTTTTTTGTTGAATTTAAGAAAGCTTTACTAGACTTAACAATTCTTTGTTAAGGAATGATGTGAAAAGTTTTTTATATTTTTGAATGCATTGTGAGCAATACTATGTAATTTTGTTAAAAAACATAGTTTTTTTTTATCGTAATAAACGGCAAGTCTGCTTAGTTAGAGATTTTGTTTTGCTTATTACCCATATTACCCGGATTATCTGGATTTTCGATTGTCCGGATTGCCTGTGGTACTAGTTTGTCCAGATAAACGAGGTTTTACTGTATTTGCTTCTGCGCTTGAATTGCATTATTGCAACGATTTACATCAGAGTATGGAACTGGATTGGTTTCTGAAAAAGTTACTTCGTATTCGATGCCCCCACCCCCACCCCACCCCCCACCCCAAAAAAAATCTTTGTCATCGAGTGGCGTTAATCCTTATCATTTTGGAAATTTATAACGAATGTACAAAATTAAGCGTCCATCAAGTGCTTTGACACTAAAATTTCAAAAAGTTGACATAACCGATTAGTCTTGTGATGAAAGGCTCATATTGTAACGCTACTCCCAGTGAGACATTTGCGAGTCGTGAGGCGAAGAAAATAATATTTTAAAGCAAATAAATACCGTATAAAAATTATTAATATTTAAATATACCAATAAAATTATTCGTTTTTATAACAGTTTTGGCATTATGAAACTGCTATTTTATTAAATGCTATTATTAAGTCAAAAGTTTACTCCGTCCACAGCTTTCGCTTATACGGAAATATTACAGACTGCAAGTCGCCCTGACAGCTACCCTGCTCATTCGGGACCCACCGACCCAGGGGGTGAGCGAAACTCGCTCCCATCCCCGAAACGGAAAATCACCAATTATTTTACCCAATCAACTTATCTCTTTAAACTATCTACTTTAGCAGCAACGCTGTTGTTCCAGAATAGTTCTAGATTGCTCTGATTATACACAAAATTATATAAAAATTATATAACTATTGCATTATTATTATTATTATTATTATACAAAATTATATTATCATATTAAATTCTATATAAATGTAATATTATAAATATGTTTATTAATGAGTGTAATATAATAAACAGATTTAATAATAACTAGTTGGTACCCGTCAAAACATGACGGCTAGATAGTAAATAAATGTATACTAATACACAAATTATACTCAACACATCATTGCCAAATGTTGAAAATCATAATAATGCGCAGAAACAAATTAATGTGTTTAAGGGGCCTCGTGCTTAGAGAGTATCTAAAGCCAGATTTAAAAATGTCACTGAGCATGCGCAGAAAGCAATTTTTTTTAATTGTAAATGATCGCTAATTAAACGGCGCGAAATAAACAATTTCCACTGGGTTTAATCTTATATTTCACAAACATAATCATCATAAGATAAATATGGCAGAGAGAGAGATAGAGAAACTCCTCGGAATAAACAGGTTTATCCTTAAAACATGTCACTGAGCATGCGCAGAAATCAATTTTCAATTGTAAATGATCGCTAAATAATAAAAATTGTGGTTTCAAAAACCAAATTTGACAAATCTACATATTACAATCTTTCGTTTGAGACCAAAATGAAGTCAATTGATGTAGTAATTTTCTCTCACGGACTGCCCAAAAAGTCGGCTTAGCCACTTAAATATATAGATTTCGTAGTAAAAATTATTTCTCGACAAAAAGTTGATCATCATTACAGTATTTCATTAATGACTGATAACAATCTAACAAACTCGCGGTCAGCCTCTATATTTCTTTCACAGAAATGGTTGTCTAGCATCCAGATTTTTGAGAATGTTTTGAGCAGAAGAAAAGCATACCCTCCGCAGTGTACTTTCAATACGAGAACGTTCTAAATATAAAAGCTAAGGAGAGAAGATCAGTTTTCATGCTTGAGTCAGATTATTAAAAAAATGATATTTTAAAATAAGCCGTTCAGTTTATGTTAATGAATACTTTCATTGTGGAATATTTCGGGCTTGATATTTAAGAAAAAGTTAAAGGAAAAATAGACTTTTTCCCCAGCAAAACTAAAAATGTCTCTCCTCGGATCAGTATAAATGAACATGGTGGAGATAAGAATTTTTATTAAAAAAAAAGGCTTCAGTTTCGATCATCATTAAATGGTGTTTCTCCCTCTATTTCTTTTGCAATGCACCTCTGTCATAGGCCCTTGTAATTTTAAGTCCTGTACTTTTAATAACAAACGTGATGTCATTAAAAGTACAATCTTGTAATTACTAGCGCAATGTTATAAAAAGTACAATTTGTACAGGTAGCCCTCCTACAGCACGGCATCTTACAACACGGTTTCGCTCTAACACGATAAGATAAATTGCGGGAACCCTCGTATAAAACTGCAACCTGTAACACGGTTTCGCTCTAACACGATAAAAAAATTGCGAAAACCTTTGTACAACACTGTACTTCTACAGCACTAGATAACATGATTTTTGTTTAACACATTTAAAAACTAAATTACCTTAAAATAATGACGGGAAGGAATAATGAACTATATTGGGTTTACATGAAAATGAATAGACAAATTATAATTTATTCATTTTTAACTCTATAAAATTACAAGAAGGCCTAAGCTTAGCCGAAAATCTTGAATCATTTTTCCTGAATGCAGACACTTCCGCTGAAAGATGCCGAAAATTCAAAAGGGAGCTGCAAAATTAATTGTCCATCTCCATACCGTGAATCTACAATGACCTTGTAAGAATCAGCAAATAAATCAAAATTATAGATTTTTTAAAGAGGATAGAAGGTGCAAAAAATCTAAATGAAGAAAAAGGTTCTGAAAGTATAGCTGATATCCTTTAACCGAAAAAAGGTTTTCGTTTGATTGTACTGAGCAGTGATGAGGAAGAAATTTATTAAATTAAGGTCGCATTAAATGAAAATATTTTTTGTTTTTTTTTCATTTTGTGTTATACATACATTTATATTTTTAATAAAAATTAAGTTGCGTATATGGAATTTAAAAAATAAAAAATGTTTGTTTTAAATAAGTTTTCAGAGCGTAACCCCCCTTTTTTGAACTGTCTCTGGGTCTCATATAACATGATCTCACACAACACGGTATTTTCTAGGAACCTATCTACCGTGTTATAGGAGGGTTACTTGTACTTTTAATCACAATCTTGTACTTTTAATAACTAGCGCAATGTACATTAAACGTACAATTTTTTACTTTTAAAATGACAAGTGTTTCCACATTCATGCCTTTCTCTTAAGAAAATTCGCCTCAACACAGAGCAACAAAAATACAGATAAAAGAATAGATTTCTGTATTCCCGATCCCAACAACATAACTACCCGATTGAATTGATATCGTCCATAACGAACATTTTATCTAGCGCAAGGCGTTTGCATCAAATTACCTCCGATAGCTGAAACTATCCTAAATATATAAATATGTATAGACATGTCGGGAGACAAGGTTAAGTAACTGAAGTGCTGAATTAAGAGCTTAAGTTTCCCTTTCACACAAAACTACTTACCATATCTCTTACCTTAGGAAAAATGGCTGAAGACTATTGAAACTTATTTCTTGACAAAGGCCAAAATAGGATGCTTGCGGTGTTGCAATCAGCAACAGACTTAAATGGGACACAGGGTATTGAATAAAATTTATCCCTGTAGCACGTAGGATTAACAGCAGAGAAAATAATATTCATACTGACGAATGCGTACTAATTTTGTCTAACATCTGTGGTAGCAGCTGAGCGTCCTTTTTCCATCGACAAATGGCAAAATAGGAGGTTTTTCGGTGTTACAATCGACAGACTTGAATTGAACATCGAAGGCTATTATGTAAAATCTATCGCAATAGCACGTAGGATCAACAGCAGCGGAAAGAATATTCATATTGTCGAATCCGTACTAATTTTATCTACCATCTGTTGTAACAGCTATGCGTCCTTTGTCAATACGACCGCAATATCCTGTTCTAATCATATTCCTTTAGATCCGAAAGATTTTGTAATTATTTTATTATTTGTGAGAAATGTAGTGAAACGACTATGAAAGTTTATCATTATAATAGATTGTTTAATTTTTTGTTTTAATCCCATTTCTTTTGAAATGAGATTTAAAACAAATGGGACAATTCTAGTCTCATTTTTTTTAAAAGCTATTACTTTCCGTTTATTCTTAAAATTGTACTAATGCAACGCTTATCACAAATCAAGTTTTTTTTTTTCAGACTTAAACTTTTTTTCGCAATAAGTATATTTCTACAACATATATTAAAAAAATTCAATTTTTCTACTCCTACTTCCCACTCCGACTTCTGAAAATTGCGCAGTTCTTTCTTTCTTTCTTTCCTTTTTTTTTAACAAAAACTATTCAGCTTGCCTGAACGTCGTATCGTACGTATTCCATTTTATTTTTCCCCGACAAAAACATGATTTCCGCCTTCACAGAAAAGCTCACACTTCTTCCGACAAATTAAAGTAAATTTGGTAAAACTTTTTTTGAGAAAAATTAAAAGCTTATCTTACATTTTTCATGCATCTAATATATATCTGATATTATAGACTACGAGTAATATAGCATTAAAAACTCATAATTCCTGCGGTTCATCCACAGATTCTGAGAAGAAATGAAATCTCTTAAATTGGCAACATATATTAAGTAAAGAAATTCAAAACAGCATGAATGCAAAAAGTAACACTCATATTTTATGATATGCATGAACTAAGCGTAATACTCTCTTGATTCTAAGAGATTCTTAGAAAATTTCTATCTAAAATATCTAATGGTATCTAAAATCTAAAATGGCATTTAGTTATTAAAGACAGACTTCAATGTTTCATTCAGGAAGATAAACGGCAAATGGTGGACGGAACTCCAAAACTTGTCTTTTTAAGAAAAAGGATAAAAAACGTAATTTATTCTGAAATACTAAACACTATTTTGAAAACGTTCGTTATCATTTATTTAAGATTTTCAAAACCATCGTGAAGCTTATATGTATTTTAAAGGGGAGAGAGAAAAGGCCTGTTCACACTGAATCCGTTATGTAGCGTCAGTGTTAAAAAATTTAACCAATTACAGAGCTCAATTCATTGACCACGTGATATGTCAAACCAATCAGAAGTCATGTTAACAGTCTCGGAGCCAACTTAATAAGCTCCTGATGCAGTGTGAACAGGACTTTATAATTATATTTTTACTCTAGTCTCATACTTGATAACTCTTCGCGCTCTTGATCTAAAAATTTGCTCCGGAAAACACTTTTTTACTATACAGCTGATTTCTGTGAAGTTCTCAAAAATTCTTACATTTTAATTCAGGGGTCGGCAACGCCGTGCCCGCGAAACAATTTTAAGGTGCCCGCCATTCAAATTTCGAAAAATTTTAGATATTTGAAGAACAGACGCTCGTGCTTGTAATAACTAATTTTAGTAAAAAAAATATTAAAAATCACAAAATTGTAAAAATAAAAAAGTAAGCAGCCCGATTTCTCAACAGCGTCGTCCTCCCCTTGCTTGTATGAGTACGATAAATGCATTTAAAGACAAATTGTCGCTCTGGAAATCGCATATGGAGAAAGATAATTCATCACATTTCCCAAATTTAAAATTAGAAAATTATTGCGATGGAAATGCTACCACCTATTATTAGTTTGTCAAACATTTTGATTCCTTATTGGAAGAATTTAATACCAAGAGTTTATGCTTATGAATCTTTGTTTTCTAATATGAAATTCTTAAATTCAAAGTACCAATCAAGCCCCACTGACACTAACTTGGACCAATGCCTGAGAACTGGGAATTCAACTTATGTGCCACATTACGAGTTGGCCGCAGATTTGCAATGCCAAATATTGCATTATCAATTTTAAGATTATTTTGTTTAAATTAAAATTTGAATTTATGTATTAAAAATTTATGCCGCATTAATATCTTCATGTTTCAATATTAACCCCCCCCCCCTCCTCCCCTTCAACCAGTGGTGCCCGCCGACCTCCCGCATTTCTGAAATATGCCCTCCTAGTTCAAAAGGTTGCCGACCCCTGTTTTAATTCATATTACTTCGTTTCTAACTGCTGATGACTGTATAAATGCCGGGTTAGGTTTGTGGGAAAACGTAAACTAGATAACATTTGTCTATAAACGGCTTAAAATATGTATAAAAAATTACTAGTCGCTAATATGAGAAAGCTTTCTAATTTAAACACCAAATCCACCAATAGGTATTGCCTTAAAGTGTAAACAGTAACAAAAACAAAAGAAGAAATATTTTGGACTCTGAAACGATAAATAATTGAAATGTGTTTTACCCGGTACTAAGACTATTAGCGGGAAATGTAAAATAACTTGACTTATGCAATAATACTTTAGCGTGCTCTCAAATTTGATGTGAATGGGGAATATATTCGATAACTATTTACCACCTATTTTTATGATAGTGAATAATTTGAGTGACATACGCCTTATGGCGCAGTACCATCCATGAGTTCAATGTAAATTTGTAAATCACAGTTTCTTAAAAATCTTCAACTGAATGCTTAATTGACAACTAGTTTCTAACAAACGAGTGGGTATCTTGTGTTTGACCGAGGAGCATTGAGCATAAATTGTCTGTAAAGACAAATCCCAAATGGGGACCTAAGGTAGCCTAGTTGTAGCGCGTTGGACTTGGAATTATTTGTTCGGTTCGAAATCAGACGAACGCCTTCAAAAACCTTCGTGATTAGGTCGGAAAGTCCTTTTATGTGGTCAAAGAGGGTGGGAGAAGGTAAAATGGAGGTGACACCAGGTGGTGGTGTTTATTCACCTATAGGATGCTCCAACTGAAAGCAACCAATGATTCTCGCAGATTATGTGCGGGTGTCTTCGTTGACAAGTGCCCCGTACTGGCAAACAAACGAACAACAAATCGCAAATGCGAAGATCATTAAATAACTAGACGCAAGCAGGGAATTATTAGAACTTTCCAGAACAATATCATGTGCATAAGTGTAGCAGAGACATATAAGGCGCATGTCTGTTGGAGAGACGACGAGAGGTAATATCTGTAGTCAAAGAGCTCACTTAGACGAGTGGGGGGAACGGTGGAATCGAAAAAAAAAATCAAAGTTAGAAAGGAAAAAAAAAAGGTCGTAAAAGATAAATAGAATCGAAAATAAGAAATTAAATAAAGACATAAAAGAAAAAAGAATAAATTAAGGAATTTAAAAAAGAAAGAAAGAGTAGGGCTCTGCTTAGTTTGTTTAAGCGAAATGTTTTTCCATGCAGCCAATAGAGATGAGACCTAAGACTATGGGTTCAGAATATGCTAAGCACTCACGCATAGTCCGGTTTTAAGTAATAAAAACTGGAGAAATGATTTCCTCAATCGTATAGAATCAAACTTCTGAACGTTCAAGTAACGTGATGGTATTTTTTGCCAATTATTTACCCTATGAAGCGGAAGTCATTTCTTTGGCACGTGTCGGGGAGGGAGGGTGACTCTGATCATGGCGCCTCGATAAGATTTAATGATTTTGTGTACCTGGGTATAATGAAAAATGATAGTATCTGCTTAAAAAGATAACTCTAATGAGGGGCATTTTTATACCGCAGGGAGATAATGAGATGAAATCGGATGGAAAACTGATAAGTGAAAAAAAACTCGAGATTGAAAAATTTTATGAGGATTGATAATGCAACACACAGAGAAAGTAGGAATAGAATGAATTCACCGATTACTGCTAACACGAAACTTTTGGAATTGGCAAAACCGGTACACACAGCTTCTTAAAATCCACAATTAAAATTATGAACGGCAACTGGAATTCATAAGCAGAGTACCTCATGTGGCCACACAGCATTAGAGCTGACTGTCTCCATAAACAAATCTGTCCCAGAGGCCAAGAAATAGTCAGCTTATATGTTCGGGTAAAACTCATTAGCCAATACAAACACAAGGGAAAATGCACAATATGGAATTTTTTTCGAACGTTTCAGCTTTACTGTTTGTGATATGCAACGGAATCATCTACGATCTTTTAAAAACAACAGAGGAAATTTCATGAAATTTTACGGCATAATTTGTTACGGAGAATGAACTTCAGAAATTTTACCATTATTAATATTATTATTTTAAAGGTAGCAGTTGAAATACAGTCCTCCAGCAGTGTTTTTACTCTGCACAAAATCACATGAAGATTAAAGGAAAACAAATTAAGAAAAATTATCTTAGAATAACGCACGATGAGCAAAGCAAAACAGCCAGAAGAAAATTATAACAATCATGAAGCCTGTAACTCTAGGAACTTTCTCGCTCTGGCAGTAGCTTTAATCGTTACTTCCTTGACAGTGTCGGGCAATTTGTAGAGTGAGAAGCATCCGGGTCACTCCACTGTCACCCTTAGGGTCAGGATTGATTTTAAACCTAAACAGATATTTAGCTAGACATACTGTTCTGTCGGTAATCGTATACGTGCTCCAAGTAAAAATGTTAAAGAATACTTTGTTAAAATACGGTGTTATAATTAACTTTTTGGTATGTTAAATAATATAATCTATAGTAGCATTAAATGTTGGGGAGAGAAGAGGGAGCTGTTCTCTTTAATTCCTCGACTATGAAGGCCTTCCTGTCCTTTTCCCACAGTTTCAATTTCCAACCATAGTCATGACAGATTTTTAACTTTATAAGACGATACTGAAGAGGGTTTTTTTTAAACATTTATACCGATATAAAACCGATATTCACGGCCTAATTTCCATATCTGCATGCATTTAAAGCAGTGGTGCGCAAACTTTAGTCGACCGCGACCCATTTTCTTTAAATGAAAAATCCCGCAACCCCAATGAAAATTTACGGGTAACGGCAATTGATAAAAGTAGAGAAAAATGAGGAAAATGTTAACAAAAGTATAGAAAAAAGTATAGAAAACTATTTCAAAAATCAATGAACTGTAAATTTTGGGTATATATTTACTTTGCATGATAACAATTAAAAAAAATGTCTTCCTTACCATCTACACTTGTTTTTTGCCAAATCTCCTGTGACTAAAACTTCATATTTAAATATTAATATGCATTTGCATTTCATTTAGGTAAAAATTAGTAAAAATTAAAAAAGAGAATGATTTTAAAATTAAAACATTGAAAATTATAAACTTCATTTATCTTTATAAAACAAAACTAGAAAAAAATCAACGAGAAGGGTAAACCTGGACCTCATACAGTATTTGTTCAATATTTGGTGAAATATTTGAGAATGCCACTCTCGTATCATCGTTGTTTGGTTTCTATAGCTCCTCATTTTGAAAACCCAGTCTCACACATATGGGTTGCGGCCCCTCTGTTGCGTTTGTGTGCTAATTTAGTGTTTAAGAAAACACATTACACAGTAATCTGACTCCATCTTGTTTATTTGTTAAAAGTTTAAAAAACAACAAAAGTTACATTTTTAACTGCTCGTTAAAGAAAGTATAAACATAACGAGATAATGGCTGAATGGCTAGGCCGCTGGCATTCGGTTTAGATCCCGTGGGTTCGAGTCCCGCTGTTGGCATGGATGTTTGTAGCTGTTCGGAATCGGCTTTAAACTGTAGGTCCCGGTCTAATTAGCCCTCGTGTAGCAAAAAGTTTACCGTCGCGCACCAAACTAAACCAAACCAAACCACTATAAACATTACAATCAACGTATGATAAACCGCAGCGCCACAAGGTGAAAGCAATGCAGTCTTAAGACTGCTATCAATTTAAGCAATGCACTCTTAAATACTGCATTGCTTAAATTGATAAAAATATTAAACATATGTAACTATAGAAAGTTTAAAGCGTGTTTTTTAATTAAATAATTCAGTATATAAGTTTACTTCAGACTATCCACGATCCCACTGTGGGTCGCGAGCCACAGTTTGACCACTACTGATTTAAGGCATCAGTTGACCTTGCAGATCTTCAATACTAATGCTAAGTACTTTTCTAATCACGGTTCATTAATATATAAAATTTATCGTGAATATTTTAAAATTCCGATTAATTTATCTAAAAGTAGGGCTTTCATTGCACCAAAATCTGTTTATTTAAATTCAAATTTATCAAAAACAATTTTGATTTTGTAGCGACAAGTGTTAATTATTTAATGCCCTGAAGAAAAACTAACTTTTTAATTTTCAAAACTCCATGCTCATTATTTAAATTTTCATACTTTCATTTGGGGTTAAAGGAATTCAAAAACATGCATTTGCTAATCTCTGGTTTATAAACATGCTTGGGGGACAATTCCCCATAGCTTAACATCAAAGCTACTGTGTACTAACCCTATGGGATTCGCTCACCTCAATGTTAACCTATGGAGAAAATTTGTCAACTATTTTCAGTTACATAAATGCCGATAATCCAATAAAAATGGTATTTTCAGGTAGCCTGAACTTTGCAACAGTACCTGAACTTTGCACCTTGCAAAAGGATTCCTTTTATAAATTTCGTCCACCTAAGGAATTGATGAGCGTTTAAAAACACATTATATCCTATTTTTGCGCCCCAATAACTTAGATTTTAAAATATTATTTGCATTTTTTTAAATACGAAAAATGTCCCCTGGTGTAAAATTTCTTTCACTATTACGGAGTACAATTTAAAAGAAAACTCTTTCAATCCAAGTCCTCTATCCTTGGACACATTTTTTTCATAGGTTAACACTGAGGTGAGAGAATCCAATAGGGTTAGTACACAACAGAGCTTAAGACTGGAGACCTGCAAAGACAACTGATGTGTCGCCTCAACGATAAATATCACCAATAGTTACGCCATACCTATTTCTACAAATGTTATAACCAGTCATTTTTACTGGATTAGAAGTCCTAAAGCGTGAAAATTTATGTCGCATGTGCAATTAAAAACCCTTTTCATAGGAATAGGAATAGGCTCAGGAGAAGAAAAAAAATCATTTGATAGCGCATCGATACCGGGAAATGCAACGAGAAGAAACACAAAACCTCCTAAGCGATAGAGCTCTTGAGGTATGGTTCTTAGATAGGAATCAGCTGCACGAGTAGTTGATTAAAAGAATGAGAAAAGTAGATCTAAGGAGAATTCAAAAAGAAAAAAAAAGTTTGTGGGTTCAAAGCTATAGCCGAGGCACGGTTTCCGCGTGGTTCCGTTCAAAGTAGAAACAGTATCGCACGCAGTAACACGGCCGTTGATCTCCGATTTTATATGCTGTTAGGTACGCTTTGATTAATGTTATATTAGGTACATTACAGCTGTGTCTGATGTCAGCATCGTGATGAGTTTTATACAGATTACGGAACAGACAATAACGCCTTGTCGTACGTTTAGGTGTCAAATAACGGGAAAAAATCGTGATGGTATAATGGAGAAAGAAAACAGCAGTTTTTATCCCTTGTTAGATTTTTTTCTTTTTTTTTTGTATTTACTGGCAACTGACACCATGAGGTCCACACATGGGATCGAATTTTATGTGATTCATCTATTTGACAGATTCGGGTGCACTAACGCAACAATGGACAGAGTGTTAATTATACTGAACCCTCCAGAATTAATTGCACATGAAAAAGTATTCAAATTAATTCGTAACAAGGGATCTCAAATACACATATAAAGGAAATATGTAGCATGAAAGATGTAAATGTTAAAATTCAGATGAAGAATACTGAAAAATAAAACTGCCAAATGCCCTCTTCTTTATTTTGGAATTAAATCCATTTAAGCCTGCCGAGGTGGAAACTTACAAGACATATGAAATTATTATTTACATAGTATATATTATTTCTCTAAAGTAGTTTTTTGGGGAACATTTACCGTTAGGCAAAAATTATGATCAATACCGCACTGAAATCAATTTCGCTTGATGAAAAATTAGAACAAACAGTGGTAGGGAGGATATACAGTGCCGGATTTCTGCCTAGGCCTACAAGGCCCCGGCCTAGGGGCCCCGGTGGCTTTACATGAGCTCAAAAGCCTGGCTTGCCTTATAAAAAGCTTTATCAAAAATAATATTATAATAAATATTTTTACTACATTTTGCCAAAACAGGGCGCTCATAATATAACTTACAGCCCTGTGCGCAACAAAGATAGAATTAGGCCTCTTCGTTTCTCCTCTCTCTCGCCTGCAGTATCCACGCTTAGCATTGCCAGGCCACTCGCAGGCAGTCCATTCTATATGTCAATGCAAGAAGACTAGAGACAGGAGAGTAAACTCGGGTGGAGGGGGTAAGATAAAATGGGCCAAAATATACGTGCCTAAGTGCTCAGCAGAACGGTCGTTTTCAGCGCTAAAGAGAGTAAAGAATTACTTAAGATCTAACGTAGGGGAGAACAGGCTCAATTCACTCTCTGTAATGTACATAAAGTCAGAAATAATGCAGTCAATTGACTATGATGACGTCATTCGTTCTTTTGCACAAAAGAAAGTTCGTCGTATGATTCTGAAAATTTTATAGAATAACGTAACTATAGTAACATAGACTGTATTATTCTGATGTTTATTAAAGTCATTAAAGTCGATTAAATATTATATGTTCTGTACTAGTGCATTTAATTTGCTAAATTTCCAAAATAGCTTCGAGATGGTGGGGGGCCCAAATGTAAAGTGCCTAGGAGCCCTGGGTCTCTAAGTCCGGGCCTGAGGATATAGGGAAGAATTTTGTCCTGGAAACGATATGCCACAGAGGAGAGATGTCATTTGTTGAGGGCTTTTCTTTATATATATAGTACTGCCGGAGGCTACGAAACTTCATGCAAAGAGACGGAAGTTTAGATAGAAAAAAAGACATTAAACGCAGCTAAAACGTAAATTCTGGACTAAGTGAAAGATTAAAATATCCTGTAAAGGATAAAGTTGCAAGTTTTTAGGTTTCATTTACTACTAAATCCTAAAATATTCTCAGCAGGTGGCATCTAAAGTCGCTTCTCCTTTTTATCTTGAATTCGGGTATGAATGCCTGGTGACCATAGAAAGCACTAATCGCGCATAAAGATAAGTTCTCACTTCGGGTATGCATTATGAGACTAAAGGGCAAACCTACGGGAAAACATACACGGAATTTTATCTACTATAAACATAACGGGGCAACTTGATTTTTATAAGTAAAGTGTAACTAAATTAATATTATTCGTCAAGTTAACGACCATACTAAACAGTCTCAAAAATAAATGTCCTATTTCACTACTTTAACGGCCTGTTCACACTGAAACCGGAGCGTTACGTAGCATAAACGCTAAAAAATTTAACCGCAGATCTCAATTCATTGACTACGTGATACGTCAAATAAATCACAGGTCATGTCAATAGTCTCGGAGCGAACTTAGTAACATGAAGTCACGCACTGCATGCAATGGGAATAAGCCTTATCTCTTTCCACAGTAATTACTTTTATAACATGTTCTTGTCGAACTCTAGATTTTATTTATTCTAGATTTGATAACTCCTAGTATGAAGAAATTCTTTGCATTTATTTAAAATGTAGTTGTTATTATTGTTATTGTTTCTAAGGTACCCGGAGACCCCAGTCTAGTGTACATATGAGAATAAGATAGGAAATAGAAACACACGCACACAAAGTTTTTATTTGCAATTTAACTTTTAACCTTTTATTAACATGATGTTTGTTTATATAGTATGCTTGATCACAAAGCAAATATGCAATATATTGTTAATTAAATTTTCCCAAAGTAAATACTTTGTGAAAGAGGGATTCCAAAATGATAAAAACTCCTCCCGGTAGTTTCACAACGATCTGAACAGACCACGCAGTCATATTGTCTGTCTTCAGGATCTGTAGTTAATATAAGTAGCTCACACTCGAACCGACTTTCTTTGAATTCCTCGTTACTACTTTTGTAATCGTTATAACTTATTTTCGTAGACTTTTTTACAATAGCTAAGCTACCTAATACGTACTAAATCTTCAGACGAACTAAATCCGCTACCTATTACGAACTAAACCTTCTACGGACTAAATCCCACACGAAAATAAGCGAAGAATAAACAATAAGCAACTTGCAAATAAAATATCTCCAAAGAATCCTGAAAAATGTGCAGTCATGTTTGAACAAGTTTCAGTAGGAATATAGAAATTATTTCATTCCTCAAAAGTGTCAAACATAATACTTTCAAGTATACTGGTATACTTACATAAACTTTCAAAGTAGCTTTTGAGAATAACATATTTTCGTACTGATTTGTAGATACATAAACCTTCAAAGTAATTTTTGAATAAAACCTTTTCATGCTTATTTGTTCTTACATAAACTTTCAAAGAAGTTTTTGATTAAATCTGTTCCCTAATGATTTGTATTTACATAGACTTTCAAAACGGCTATTGAATAAGACAGTTGGCTGCTCATTTGTATATGCATAAACCTTCAAAGCAGTTTATGAATAAAACATTTTACTGCTGATTTGTTCTTACATAAACTTTCAAAGCAGTTTTTTAACATATCTGTTCCCTGCAGTGGGGGCTCGTTGCTAAAATTAGTGGGGGTGCTGCTTCAGAAAAATTTTAGCCATTGTTTTATTATTGTGTAAAACATGTAAAATTTGTATTGTGTAAAATTTCTCATTATTAAATTAAGTTGATATGCACAACAGTGAATGAAATGCGCATTGCTATAAACTGATTTTATTTTTACTACTTGAACTCCTTCTTTTTTGCCTTTCCTGACATTTGCCCCATCGAATGTCTGAGCTATTATCTTTAGTCTATTTCCTTGAAGGATTATGTCCATATGTCCAACTGTTCTAGAATACGTTTCGATATGCCATCTACAGTTTGATTTTCTGGAATAAAGAATCTTCAAAAACGCTCAAATGTTTCTTCATTAAACACATACCGTAGAACAATGACCACTTGAGTGTGTTCTGAAACATCTGTTGTGTCACCAGCCATGACAACGGAGTAAACGGAGCTTCTCTAACTTTTGCCCTTATCTCTTCATGGTATATTTGTAGCAGACAATCAAGTATCTCATTCTGAATGGTCTTAGAAACACCTTTGAAGACCGTACTGGTTTCTAAAGGATTCTTCAAATCTGGATCTAATTTAGATACAAAATTTATTAATCCTCTAAATACCCCTGGATTTTCTGAATCATCTTTTTCATCATGTCCACGTACGGGAGTATTAAAGTTTCCACAAAATAAAATACAGTCTATTATTTTGGATAAAATTTCTCAGTTCTTCTTAAAATTCATATTATGCTCATTGAATGAAATTCTGCATGCCTCACTTTATGTTTACGTTTCCTAAAAGTGGTAGTGAAACCACATTTCCAATCACAGTTTATGCTTCTTTGACTTCTCATGTTTTTCAGTTTTTCTTTCATTTTTTGATATTTCTAAAACTTTCTTTTGTCCTTGTTGCATCACCGCCAAACTGCAAACACGGGAAGCAAAACAATACATTTTTCACTTCACAGCCGCAGAGCCAACTTTTCCGTTAGAACCATTCAGAATTAAAGCTGCGAATATACTTTTTGCAGTGTCTTATTCCTGGCTGAGAAATTCGAATATCAGGTGTTGAACGGCCTCTTATCTTAACTGTAACTTTCTCATAACTTTTTCTAACTGGGAAAACTTAAGCTGTTGAATTTCACTTACTATCACAAAATTTATTTCCTGAGGATTCGAGGAGATCATGGTTAATTATTAAAATTTTCTGTTCAAGAAATCAACAACAGAAAAAAAAAACACCGAATTAAGTAGAATAGCTGATTGTCATTTACAGTTTATCACATTCCAGAATATGGTACATGGTTTTTAAGGATAACACACGACGAGTCAGAAATAAACACTGCCATACGCTCGGACAACAGCGTCGGCACTGCTAGGGCGACAATGCCGATGCTTCTTTAGCCAGCGAGACAAAGCTCTAGTACAGGGGTGTCAAACTCAAAGGCTACCTTGGGCCAAACAAACAAGGTTTAACTATAGGTGGGCCGCAAAAAAAAATCAATATTAATAGAAACGTAGGTTTATTTACCTAATTACAGTATATTCAACATAAATATATACATTTTGTTTAATAATAGCAAAAAAGAGTATCATTAAAAAAACATTTAGCGAATTCTTCCTATCTTATTATAATTCTGCGTCGGTTATTTTATTATATATTATTGTGTGCCAATATATTGGCCGGGCCGCAATTTAACTAGGGGGTGCTTCAGTTCCGCAGTGCCTATACACGAGCCGCCACTGGTTCCCTGATGATTTTTGTTTACGTACAGTTTCAAAACAGCTTTTGAATAAGACAGTTAGCTGCTCATTTGTACGTGCATAAACCCTCAGAGCAGTTTTTGAATAAAACATTTACCGGTTGATATGTACTTACATAAACTTTCAAAGCAGCTCACGGATAAAACTGTTCCAGCTGTTTTGGTTTATTTATTAAATGAAGTGTCGTGTCAGAGGTGATAAAGGAGTTCGAGTGGGGAAAAAAACCGCTGTCATGAAAGCGATGACTTCAGAGTGCAAAGGGTAAATTTACTTTTAAGTTTTTGCTTGAAATATTAAATGAAGAAAGGACAGCGAAAGTAAAAAAGATTTTTAAAAAATGAACTTTCTCTAGTTCCATTTCTCTGAGCAAAAAATACTATAATTTTGGTATTCTTTTAAAATGTACAAGAGGACAGCAGAACGGAGTGTTAGCAACTGAAATCAGCAGCTAACTTTCGACAGCCAGCCTAGTCAAGTGCCGAAAATCCCCATTGTGCATGAAAGTTGGGAGGTTGGTTGGTTGAGTGCACTACGGTCATTTTTTACTACTCGAGAGTTTATTAGACCGGGACTGTTTGTCTGATCAATCGATTAGATTGGACTGTACGTAAAACTTTAACGAAATCAAACTTTATTTAGGCCTTTGTCAGGGCGAACATATTCCATACAACAAAACGTTAGACGAATATCATTTCACCGCTAGACAGGACTCACATGACTCGCGGTTTTACGTCATTTTGGCAGATTGCCAAAAGAGCGGCTGTAACATCCTGCCCCACGTTGAAATGTTACATTTCAAGAAACAAACAAAATAATGTCAAACAAACAATAAAGAACATAATGAATACAGTACAGATTTCAGACACACATACAAAATAAATCTATTACTGTTTATTTTCCATTGGCATTAAACATATCTTAGAAATTGCTCTTTTAACAGTTCCATGAGGAGTTTTTACAACTACTACTCTGACCTTGTCATCCCTGCCTTTAATTATCTCTTGTATACGACCTACAGTCCACTGACAAGGTGGTGAGTGATCATCCCTTAACAAAACCATAGAATTTGGTTTAACGTTTTTCTTTTCAAATTTCCATTTATTTCGTGCTTGAAGATTATTTAGATAATCTAATTTCCATTTCTTCCATATATTTTGCACGAATTTACTCAATAATTTCCACTGAGATAAGTAATTATCTGGCTTGAAAGTTACCTCTTGTTCTGCAATAGAAGCTAAAGGTCTTCCTATGAGGAAATGGCCGGGAGTGAGTACCGAAAAATCGTTTGGATCTGAAGATAAAGGTGTAAGGGGTCTACTATTTAAGACAGCTTCAATTTGAGCTGTAACAGTAATAAATTGCTCTAACGTTAGATGGGAATTTCCGATAGTTCTTTCTAAGTGATATTTAAATGACTTGACCCCTGCTTCCCACAAGCCACCGAAATTTGGTGAATTGGGGGGGATAAATTTCCAAGCGATTTCCTCATTTGACAAGTAATTTGCAACATCATCATTGGGGGTTTTAATAAGCTTGTACAGACGTTTTAACTCAGAACTGGCTCCCTTAAAATTAGTGGCGTTATCTGTACAAATTGTGGAAGGTTTACCTCTCCTGCTACAAAATCTTTTTAAAGCTGCAATCATTGCGTCGGTAGTTAAATCAGTAACGACCTCCAGGTGTATTGCCTTTGTTACAAGACAAATAAAAATTGCGACATAAATCTTGTGATATATTTCTCTTCTTTGACCCTTGTATTTAATGAGAAAATAACCGCAAAAATCAATTCCCACATGAGTAAATGGAGAAGCGGGAGTTATTTTCTCCTGAGGGAGATTTCCCATAATTTGTTGTACAGCTTTAGGCTTAATTTTGAAGCAAGTTATACAATTATGAATTATAGATCTAGCTGTATTACGTCCACTTAAAGGCCAAAATTCTTCCCTTATAGGATACAAAAGAGTTTGAACTCCCACATGAAGGTATTTAAGATGAAAATATGTCATAATCATTAGAGTTAAGTCATGGTTTTTTGGAAGCAAAATGGGGAATTTTTTATCTACTGATAAACTTGAATTAACTAATCAATATACTGATAAACTTGAAATCTACCACCTACTCTAATTGCACATTGTTTGTCCAGATATGGAGTTAGGCAGCTTAGTTGTGAATCTTTAACATTCTTACCTTTCTCGAGCAATTTCAATTCATTACAAAAAGAAGATCCTGTACTTCCTTTACAAGCCAAATCTTACTCTTTTGCAGCTCCTCTCTACTGAGTGGGCCTACCTGTCGGATCTTTGCTTTAGAATTTCCAATACACCTGAAAACATAACTAATAATACGAATTAATTTCATGTAATTATTGGTAACAGTGAATAGTCCTTTAAGAAAAGAATCTCTTGATAATATTTATAAATCAATGTCTGCTTTTTTAAATTCAGCCCTAAACACATCATTAGAGGACAGGTCGAATTTGTCATCGTCTGTATCAACGGAGGGTTCTAGTATATTAGATGATGGCCGGTTCCACCATAAAGTCATTGATGAAAGTTCTTGAGGACTAGCACCGCGGGAAAGTACATCAGCCGGATTCTGGTCAGAGGCCACGTGTTTCCACTGGAGACCTTCGGTTAACTTTTGGATCTTGGATATTCTGTTTCCGATGAGCACTTTCAGCTTATGGGGTGAGGTATTTATCCAAGCGATTGCAATAGTAGAATCCGTATGCAAGATAAATTCATCGACCTTCATTTTCAAAGATTGGTGGACTTTGTTAACCAACTGTGAAAGAAGGAGACAAGCACATAATTCTCGCGTGGAATTGAAATGACCTTTATAGGGGCCACACGAGATTTGCTTGCAATAAGTTTAGTTGTACTGCCATTCGATGCAATGCATTCCATGTAGATTACCGCACCATTGGCTGCTTGTGATGCATCGCAGAAACCTTTCAGTACAGTTCTTTGATATGTATCAGCTAAAATGAATCGGTCTACTTTAACATTTTCAAGACACTTTAAGGACACTTTAAGCACAAAATCTGCCCATTCATTTGCTAAGCGCGGCGGAAGAATCTCATTCCAGTCGAGTTTTTCCATCCATAATTTTTGTAGAAAAAACTTCGCTTTAGATATAACTGGTCCCAATAGACCGATTGGGTCCAAAATTTTCACAATAATACTTAAGGCATCTCCTTTGGCGTAAACTAAGTCTTCAGGGATTTTCACTTGAAACCAGAATTGATCGTCTGCCGGATCCCAAAAAATGCCTAATGTCTTCACAGGTGATTCTGAATTTGTAGGAAAAAATGTCCTTGGTCTTGAAAACTATTCATAAGTTCTTCAGAGTTGGAATTCCACTTATGAAGTTTCATGCCTCCAGCTTCTAGCATGTGTTTGAGTTGAGACTGGAGTGTTTTAGCTGTTTCGAATTCTGCTGTTCCTGTAACCATATCGTCCATATAAATGTCTTGCTGAGCAACTTGGGATGCCAGAGGGAACTTAGACTCCTCATCTAGAGCCAATTGCTTTACTGTTCTTACCGCTAGAAAGGGTGCACAGGTTGTGCCGTAGGTTACAGTTTTCAGTCTGTAGGTGATCGAGTGGTCTTCATTTACAGGTTTCCATAAAATTCGGAGCAAGTCACGTTGATCTGGATCGACCAAGATTTGTCGGAACATCTTCTGGATGTCGGCGGTAAATGCATATTTATGCTTTCTGAATCTGACCATTATATTGAAAATATCTTCTTTCACTTCACCCTTCATAAGAACGTCATTGAGACTTTTTCCAGAAGTTGTGTTGGAACTGGCATTAAATACAACTCGGAGTTTAGTACTTAATTTTTCTGGCCTGTGAACTCCGTGGTGAGGTAGATAGTAACACGGGTTTTCGTTTTTAGTTTCATATGGTTCCTCGAGTCTCTCCATGTGGTCAAGGTGAAGATATTCTTCCAGGAATTCCTCGTATAGCTTCTGCATTTCATTATCATTGGATAGCCTTTTCAAGAGCTGATCGAGCCTTTTCTCGGCTACCTGCTTAGAGTCTCCCAGCTCCTTGATGTCTTTAGTTGGCATTTGTACTATGAATCTTCCTTCTTCATTTCGTTTATACGTCTTTTGGTAGTGGGCTTCACAATACACTTCTTCTTCACTTAGTATTTTATCGGAATCATCTATGGACTCTAGCTGTCAGAATTTTTGCAAATTTTCGTCAATACTTTGCATATTAGAAATCAATCCACAGTATGGACTTTGGCTACTCGTTTCAACTATTCCTGTGGCAATGTATCCAAACACTGACTTACGGAAAACTAAACTGTCTGACACTTTGATTGTGTCGTCCTTTACTATGTCGTAGAAAAGTTCAGCTCCAATCAATAAATCGATTTTATTGGGAACCGCGAAATTAGGATCTGCTAGCTGATCAGGAATTCTACTTGTTACACTGATAGAAGCAACCGGAAGAGAGTCCGTTATTTTGGGAACTACTAGCAAGTCTAAAGTTGCCGAATACGATCCATTTCCGTTCTGTATCGAAGCTTGCATTTTCGACCTCATGATAGTTTCTTTTCCTCCTAAGCTTGAAACAGAAAAACTAATTCTTTCAAATGGTATTCCTAAACATTTTACAAAGTCTGTCGTGATAATAAAAGACATACTTCCAGAATCTAACAGAGCTCTCGATCGTATGAAGGTTCCAGTTCCAGGACTAAATACCCATACTACTGCGGTTGAAAGAATAACCGATTTGTTTCGTGTATTAAAGCATGACATAGAAGTAGATACTGCTTGTTCTTGTTCATTTGTAAATATTTCGGCGTGAGGATTCAAAGTGTGTCCTACGCTTACGGAAGTAGGTGCTGAATTGTTCGTTGGACCTCGAACATTGCCTCTGTGGAGCAACGAATTATGCCTTTGGTGGCAAATATTACACAAATGCTTTGATGCACAATTAGAGATTCTATGCTGACTAATTAAGCAGTTATAGCAAAGCTTATTATTTCGTGCAAATTCGAAACGCTTATCGATATCCATGTTTTGAAATTGCGAACATTTATACAATTAATGTATTTCTTTACACAAAATACAAATTCTCTTGGGCTCTTTTGAACTTACAATTAGACTTCTACTTTTATTGTGTTGACCGATATATGTTCTTTGACTCGCTTGATTGTTTAGATTTCGGCTTACATTTTCCAGAACTAAAGCTCTTTGCTCCAAAAATGTTAGCAAATGATCTAGGGATTGTACATCTTTCGTTTTAATAGACAGTTCATACTGCTGCCTGGTTTCTCGATTCAATTTTTGATTTATTATATTAATCAATAAAATATCGGCTAAGCTATTCCGATCATAATTCAAAATTTTCAGTGCACGCACATTTTTATTAATACAGTCTACAAAATAACGGATATGAGTCGCAGAATCGTATACTATTTTGTTATTGTTAATTATACAATTTATGTGGCTGTCCACAATTGCTCTCTCGTTATTAAACCTATCTTCTAAGGTGCTTAAAAGAGAACTATAACTATCATCGACTGTTTCGATATTTTTTGCATCACCTTTCAAACATGCTTGGAGATAATACAATTTCTGAGTGTCTGACAATTTTTTATTATCATCAATTAGGCTTTTAAACTGAGAAATAAATAAGTTATACTCCTCAAATTTACCGCTAAAATTCGGTAATGGAATATCTGGAAGTTTAACAGTTCCTAATTCTTTTATATCAGGCTTTGGCGTGGAATTATTTAAGTTAGAAAACTCAGAACTATTTTCAGAATGATTCTTCGCGTTAATTTTCTTGGTTGCTCTAAATCGCAACGTTATAATTTTCTCTTCATATTCTGCATTAGATTTTAATTCTTTATCTAACTCTTTTAAATCTAAAATATTTTCTAACTTAGAATCGAGTTTTTTTAATTTGGTAGGATTAACTTTTAAATGTTCTAACAATTCTAATTCATCGACTTTTACTGACGATTCTGACACAGCACTTTCGATATCTTTAATAATGTTAGTTATTGCCGTTCTGGTTTTGGCTTGTCTTTTTTTTAATCGTTTGATATCTTCGTCAGCCATATTTACTTAAATGATTTATATGTAAATCTCACTAGCACATACAATTAAACAGTTAATTGAATATTGTTAACAAGGCATTCAGCTTACCTTGTTTGATGAAACAACTGCAACTGAAGATCTCGTGTTCTTGTCGAAGTACTTAACTGTAGTCAACCATTACTCTAAATCCGTGTTCTTGTCGAACGCCGAATCACAAAGAAACGAAACTAGACTTTCACAACTCACTTCAATAAAGAAATCTTATTTAAATATATCCATAGGGTTCAACTGTGGTCGCACGGACCAAATGTTTGTCTGATCAATCGATTAGATTGGACTGTACGTAAAACTTTAACGAAATCAAACTTTATTTAGGCCTTTGTCAGGGCGAACATATTCGCTACAACAAAACGTTAGACCAGGGATGTTAAACTCAAAGGCTAACTTGGGCCAAACAAACAAGGTTTAACTATAGGTGGGCCCCCCCAAAAAAAACAATATTAATAGAAACGTAGGTTTTTTACAGTATATTACCTAATTACAGTATATTCAACATAAATATACACATTTTGTTTAATAATAGCAAAAAAAAGAGTATAATTAAAAAACACTTAGCGAATTCTTCCTATCTAATTATAATTCTGCGTCGGTTATTTTATTATATATTATTGTGTGCCAATATATTGGCCGGGCCGCAAAAATGTTCGTCGCGGGCAACAAGTTTGACACCCCTGCGTTAGACGAATATCATTTCACCGCTAGACAGGACTCACGTGACTCGCGGTTTTACGTCATTTTTGCAGCTTGCCAAAAGAGCAGCTGTAGCAGGGACCTACTGCCTAAAGCCAATTCCGAACGGTTACAAACAACCATGTCAATAATAAGTCTCAAATCCACAAACTCCATACACAGGTACCGAATGCCCGTCCAGCAAAATTTGGGAGGGGTGTTGAAGACTGAAATATTTCAAGGATTTACTTTTTCGCATGCTATACAGGGTTCCCACCTATATCCGTTACACACCCCCTTAACTTCTAAACAGTGACAGCTTAGGCCATAAAGTTGGTGTCTAGGTATAGTAAAAAGGCTATGCGCTACTCGATGAGACAACTTACAACGCCATCTATCCACAAATTTTGGAATTAGCGTTTTTATCTCAAAAACGGTACGAGATACGGGAAAAAAAGTCAATTACAAAGTTGTTCAGCATCATCGATTTAGTAATAAAAAATACCTTGCGCACATTAATACTCAAAACAGAATGTAGAAAATGAACATTTGTTTGGTCGTGATTTTCAACACTATGGCGTCGTGAAACGCGAGCGAAGCTCGAAAAGACCACCTTACGGAATAAATAATCCACTCCAGAGTGCAAATGTGTATAGTGGCTAATGGAGAGCATTTTTAGCAACATAAATAAATGACCCTGAAGATAGGGAAGTGTCTCAGTTTCTTTCTTCCACTCTTTATGACATGACAATTTTCGATATCGTGACCAAACAAATGTTCATTTTCTACATTCTGTTTTAAGTATTAATGTGCGCAAAGTGTCTTCTCTTACTAAATCGATGATGCTGAACAACTTTGTATTGACTTTTTTCCCGTATCTCGTGCCGTTTTTGAGATAAAAAACTCTCATTCCAAAAATTGCCGATAGATGGCGTTGTAAGTTGTCTCATCAAGTAGCGCATAGCCTTTTTACTATACCTAGACACCAACTTTATGGCCAAAATGTCACCATTTAGAAGTCAAGGGGGTGTAACGGATATAGGTGGGAACCCTGTATAAGAAATTGGAGGAATTAATAATTTTTTTTTTCATATTATGGAAATTAGAACAAAATTTTAATATGACTCAGTTTTTCTGTTTAATACTGCAGATACGGTGCCCTTTATCAGAGTCTTAAGTGGAAGACTTTCAAGTACACAAATAATCCTTTTGGCAAGAGTGCAACATTTTAATCGTCTCACAGTCCTCCATAACCAAATGAAACTGTACACTGCATGTCACAGTAGGTTCCCGTGGCCTAAAAGAAAAGCGTTTTTTTTTTCGTATTCTAAAATTACAGTTTTTTATGCCGCATGTAAAGAAATTAACGATTATTTTACGCAAAAGAAAAGTGGAACACAGATGTTTTGGGCTATGACTTCTTTTATTAAATTTAAATTTGAATTTGTAAAATAAAAAGTGAAGAGCTATCTAATATTTTAACTTAGCAGCAAACTCGAAAAATATATTCTGACGGTATTAAGCCAAGCCTTAAAAGTTTAGCGTTTCAATGTGAGGCTATGACTTCTTTCATTAAATTTCAATTTGAATTTGTAAAATAAAAAGTGAAGAGCTATCTAATATTTTAACTTAGCAGCAAACTCGAAAAATATATTCTGACGGTATTAAGCCAAGTCTTAAAAGTTTAGCGTTTCAATGTGAGGCTATGACTTCTTTCATTAAATTTCAATTTGAATTTGTAAAATAAAAAGTGAAGAGCTATCTAATATTTTAACTTAGCAGCAAACTCGAAAAATATATTCTGACGGTATTAAACCAAGCCTTAAAAGAGTAGCGTTTCAATGTGAACCGACTCGAATTTACTCTGAATTTATAAGGCACGCCTTGCATAAGACATGACTAGATAGCAACCTGCGGGCCAGAATCGATCTTCTGGTATTTTTATCACGGCCCGCGCGTATTACTCTTATTTTAATCAATCAATTTTATCTTTCATCTACGGTAATACAGAGATTGTGACTCTTTACATACTTCCTGTATAAGATGGGATAAATGTATATCACAATTTTTTTTTAAAGATACCTATTCCTGAATTGCCCATTTTATTTCTGTACTCAGATGGCAAAATGTTATAAGAAACTTTTCTTAAAAAATTAAGTTTTTCACATTCCAGATTCTCGTTTGCCGATATTTTCTATTTACTGTAACTACTGTAAGTAATTTCCAACTATTTTTCTGAAACATTGGTACCCCGTTTGCGCATGTAAAACACATTACGGATTTTTCATGACATCTTGAATCCTAGAATTGCTGTCACGTAAATTTCTTATAGCATTTTGCCATCTGAGCACAGATTTATACATTATTGGAAGCAAATGAAACAGCAATCAAAAATATACATTCTTCTTTTCCTTCGTAACATCTCAGGAACGCACAAACAGGGTAGACTAACCAGTTAACGAGTGAAACAACAACAACAACCGTTTCTCAGTTCAACAAACTTGAGAAAAATCACCCTTGTTTACAATGACAAGGGCTGAAACAGAAGTTGCCGGGTATTTCTGGAGGTGACACCCTTGCGGCGAGTTTAGCCTCAGAGAGATTCTTCGAAAAAAAGGGACGAAATATTTAAATTTCTAACTGAAAGTTCAGCGTTCAAGCATCGCCCTTCCCCCTTTTTCTAAAGCGGTTGAAATCGGTAATAATGGAAAGGATATTTGGCATTTCAAGAACAAAGAGACAGGCGAATATCATAGACTTGAGACGAAAAAAAAAAAAGGATAAGTTTGGAAAAGGGTGGTGTTCGTTTTAACTGCTAATAGTCATGATAAAAGGAGTGAATGTAATTATCAAGCACTAAACTTACAGGAATCAATATCTCGTGAATCATTTCTATTGTCCGCGAACCCGTTTAGAGTGTTCCATAAATAGCATGCCATGATGATAAGCAATTTCTGCATGAGGAAATAAGGCAGCCTTCTCTGCAATCTTAATTATTGTGTGACGCTTATTACGCGATACCCCTCACGATCCTTTTCATGTTATTTTTACAGCTCTAATTTAATCAAAGATAGGTATGACGAATAGTTTTTTTCTAATTTTTCCATGCAACTGTTTGAATTACTTAAGCAAATGTGCAAGAAATGGCATCATATAATTAAGGCAGGTTTAAGTTTGTTGTGAGCTTGTGGCGGCCCAGTGGTACAGAGCGCTGGTTTTCCGTGCTGAGGGTGCTCAGATCGAATCCTGGCGTCGCGCCACAAAAAATGCCTCCGTTCGTGTCGTCCCTTTATAGGGGGCAATGCTGTCCGCCTATATGGTGCCCCCCATAATAAAATGGGCAGTAAAATTGCGGCGTAGTATAGGCGAACGTTTGACGACAAGTGCCTCCGCATTGAAAAAAAAAAAGCTTGTTGTTAGTAGCTAATTGTTAGTTAGTTGGTAAGACAGTGTCGATTTACCAAGCCATAATAATTTTTATCTTGTGGAGGAGGCAGGCTACATATGTTTGTAAACTCCTCACATTTAGCAGCTCCCATTAATTTATACATAATCAATTTGAAGGTTTTCTAACTCATAGATTTAATTTTCCCGAATATTATTATTAAAGAAGGATTTGTTCTAGCCTTCCTGTTCGAGAAAATTAAACAGGAACTTTGATAAATGGACGTCTGAGTCGCCGAATGCCAAAACCAGTTATATCCAAAAAAATTAAAAACTGAGATTTTAGTTGCTATGGATACTTCTATTCATCTACTACATGTTCAAGTTGAGAAATAGTTCAAAAATAAGCTCAATCCCATTGAAAATAAATGAATAATAATGATGAAAGATACAAGACCAGTTATATCCCAAATGGCTACAGTTTCAAAATCAGTTCTATCCTTTGACAATTCCAAAATAAGTTACATCCCATAAACAATAATGGCTGCCTTCTAAATGCAGTAGCAAAACCAGTTTAATCCCTCATTAATCTATTAGATGTTCTTCAGTTTCAGTAGTGGAGTGTTTAATATAGTAATATTAGTTTTAGCTTAATGTAAATACTACAGAAATTTAATAACGCTGTGTTGTCTACCATGATCATCAACATATTATGTTTTGTAGTTACGAAGCCCGGTGGTGTAGTGGTTAAAAGCGTCAAGCTGCCACCCCACAGGTCCAGGGTTCAATCCTGCGACTGGACAAGGTTGACTCAGCCTTTCATCCCTTGAGTGGGTCGATAAATTGAGGACCAAGCATGCTTGGGAACTAAACTCTGGGTGTCCCACGTCAGGTTTACCACCTGACCAAGATATATGCTGTATGGCATCCCAAGCCCACGGTCATGAAAGCGGAGGTAGGCACCGCAGGCCTTGGTCCACAATGCTGAAAAGCAACTCGGACTGTTGTGCCATGAGTTAGTTGCAAAATAGAAGTCAGTATCTACACATGTTTCTTAGCTTGTTGTTCTATAGTTTATAACCTACTGCATGCTTTTCTCATTATTCCTTTTAGTTTTCGTTAATTTTCTACCTTAATACGGATCCAGATTTGAGTGGCCCAAGCTCAAATAATACTGAACCGTAAACAATGACTTAGATAATGACTTGGATATGATTATTGAAACTCCAGTTAGAAGGTTCAAAATGGCAGACAGTTCATTTCCAAAAACAACTGTATACAACCTTACAGGTGCAAAACAAGTTATGTGAATTTTATTTATTTAAATATAATTGTCTATGCTTTCCCTACATTATACAGATTATTACTAGGCAACAACATGAATTTAATGCGTTTTCTGATATCAAAACCATACAATGATTTATTATTGCAACATAACTAACAGTTTTTGTTAAATAACTTAAAATCACTGGAGATGGATACAGCTGATTTTGGTATTGCGTTACTCATTCTGTTTAGCGAAAAGAAATAGCTCTGCCACTTATCGCTCAGCTATCTAAAAAGCAATACATAGCCTTACTTTGGAGCAACGTAAAAAGATTCAACTTTATGTATGGTGAAAGACGGCATATATAATGGATTTTATAATAGATCTGGTCGCTATTTACACAACATGCGGTCAAAATATTTCAAAGAATCGTTCGTTTACAGCCCGAGACGGTCGTAACTAGGTTCTAAACACACCTAATCCATGAAACACGGCATGGTCACTTTAAATCTGTAGGCCGGAAAATTCCTCCGAGGGGTTTGTAGGGGTGGGAGGAAAGTACGAGCCCTTCAGATGTCGCCCCTGAGGGTGCTTGGTCTAAATTGTGGTGGCAGCATATTCACCGGAAGGTATTCGACCCCGGTAAACCCTAGTTGCTATGTCGGACCCTGTCTGAAGCACTGGAATCCAAGGAACCAGAAAATGATGTAGGTTTTAAATGTGAAAACGATTTGAAGGTGAACAACTTTATTTGCAAACCTTGAAAACTTTACTATCGAGTAACTGGCAGACTCACAACCACGGATACATACATGACAATTATCCAATTTATGTCTACTCCATAAGCAATAATATTTTCGAGCTAGTGTATGTGTGGTCAAAACAAGATTTTTTTTAAGGTTTTAAATGACTAAACTTCTTTCATTCTATTTCACGAAAGACATTAAAATGTATGCTCAAGTTTTTATTAGTTTTGCCTCACCCTGAAAAGAAACACTGATCAAAATAATTCCACTTGATTAAAACTGAAAAGTCTCCCGGATGTGAAGTCTTCCATCAAGGCTTACGTAAATCTGAAGGAAAAATACATTTAGGAGTTTTACCGACAGATATTTTCCCCGCAGAATCTAGTCTTCAAAAAGCATTGGAAGAACAAAAAGCATTGCAAAACTCCGTACAGAATAATTTAAATTCATATTTTATGGGCTAATAGGTGGTTAAATCCTGACACATATTTGTTTCCTAACACAGTTTCATTGAAAAATCGGAAAAGGAAAGAGGTAAATAGCCTACTAACTATATATTTACATTTATTTTTAGTTTTGAACCCGCTTAAATTCGCTTGTAATAAATGAAATAAATAATTTCAACTCAAATTCTCCGACGGCAAAGTTCAATAAACGACTAAAATAACAGAAAATAACGTTTAAGTACCCTTGCTAAATAAAACTACCCGATACAATTACAGTGGAAGAACAGTAGATATTAGCTCCAAGACGTGTATAGTATGTGTGTGTGTGTGTGTGTGCGTTTGTGTGGCTGGCTTGGTACAAGAAGTGCCTAAGTCAGTTTTTTCCAAGA
The DNA here is from genome assembly GCA_907164885.2 of Dolomedes plantarius. Classification (NCBI taxonomy): domain Eukaryota; kingdom Metazoa; phylum Arthropoda; class Arachnida; order Araneae; family Dolomedidae; genus Dolomedes; species Dolomedes plantarius. The sequence goes on along the minus strand of OU015492.1, from coordinate 30,936,714 downwards.
CGGATTTGTTTGCATATGTCTCTTTAAAAAAAAAATACTATTTTCAATGTAAGAAGTACCTAAATCTGTGCGATGCTTTAAAAGTGTTTTCTAAACCATTGTACAGACTTGGGTACTTCTTACATTGAAAATAAAATCTTTTTAAAGAGTTATAAGCCAACAAAGTCATCTTGGAGAAAACTGACTTAGGCACTTCTTGGACCAAGCTACAGGTATATATATATATATATATATATATATATATATATATATATATATATATATATATAAACTCAACGGTATGGCTTAATGGTATTCACGTCAACGCATGGAATCCAGCTACCCGGACCTTATTGTGGCTTTGAACTCTCAACCTGGGAGAGGGGCACGTGATTATGGAAACGAACCATACTACGTCAAACCGCCATACAGTGAGGATGTCTAGCGTAAAGGTGTTTCTAAAGCGAAATGCATCATATTTACATTGCATTTCAGGAAAACCATTATACCTCAGCAGGATTTTCGATCTGAAATGGGGACAAACTTCACACGGAGTCCAAGTTATTGGTATAACCGTGAATCATGCTCCAATGTCTGAAGTGTGAGATTTATCTTAAAACGTTCATACTCGTAGATTCCGATTATGCAAGACTATTATTATATTAGAACCAGCGAGGAAAACCAACAAACACGGATATTCAAGAAAGAACTCGTTATAATAAGAAAGGAATTATTTAGAAATTTAGATTAGGATTCATCGTAGGGATTATATATATATATATATATGGATATATATATATATATATATATATATATATATATATATATATATAGATATTTAAAATTAAGATAATTAAAAGGGCAGATGTGACCATTTAATACTCCTCTAACCTGAAATAAGATTGACATATATAAATAGGCAAAAAACGGAATTTGAGGTGGTATAGTTGATGACTGGGGGGGGGGGGGTTGTGACCCCCCAACCCCGGTTAAACATGTTTTAAGCCAGGCAACACTCCCGGAGGTCGGCTATAACACCAAGACAGTAATAAAAAATTATGAAGAGAAAAATATTTTAGGTGAAATAGATAAGTTAAACCAGATAGTTTACTAATGTAGTCAACTAAAACATAATTACAAGATGAATAGAATGAAAAAAATCTTAATACTAAGTTACAGAAATAGAATAATTATTTAGTTAATTAGTATTATTCTATTTCTGTAACTTAGTATTAAGATTTTTTTCATTCTATTCATCTTGTAATTATGTTTTAGTTGACTACATTAGTAAACTATCTGGTTTAACTTATCTATTTCACCTAAAATATTTTTCCTCTTCATAATTTTTTATTACTGTCTTGGTGTTATAGCCGACCTCCGGGAGTGTTGCCTGGCTTAAAACATGTTTAACCGGGGTTGGGGGGTCACAACCCCCCCCCCCCCAGTCATCAACTATACCACCTCAAATTCCGTTTTTTGCCTATTTATATATGTCAATCTTATTTCAGGTTAGAGGAGTATTAAATGGTCACATCTGCCCTTTTAATTATCTTAATTTTAAATATCTATATATCGTAAATATTTTTGTGAGCAGCTTAGCGCCTAAAATTTATTTACTCTTTTTTGTTTCATATTAAGTAATTTACATTTGTAAACTATATATATATATATATATATATATATATATGTGTGTGTGTGTGTGTGTGTGTGTACGTACGTGTACGTGTACGCGAGCGTGGTTTTTTATATCAGTAGATTATTACACATTACGGTTATCTAAGAGTCTTAAATATTTCAATTTTAAACAGACTTAAAAAAAACAGATAAAGGTTCCATCATAACAGGTCATACTCTGATACTCAATACGTTTAATATTTATACGTCAGACTAATAATCGATACACAAGCTTTAATACCATTTTCTTCTCAATTCAAAATCTGTAAGCCACCGTTTGATTTCCTATGAAATATATGTAGTTTTAGTTAAAAAAATTAAGATCTAATTCTATACATGAGATGAAAATATCGGTTAGTTTATATTAATTTCAATTTTAGATACTTCGATGATCAATGACGCCAATAATTCTCATTTCGAAGTGAACTCAAATTGAAGACAATGGCTACAACAGTACAAGCCTGTAGATCTGAATGGAATTCGCATCATTTTCAAGAGCTCATGCAAAAAACATATTTAATTCAAAACGACATTAAAAGGTTTTATGAGCTTATAACACATGCATATTCACTGTACTGTGAAAAGCTGTTTCAAGGCATTTATGGGACATTTCTCGCTGGCTCAAATTAATTCCAAACCATCTAATTTAGTGAAAGCTTCAATAAACTCAGTTATTGTCATCCTATTCAATTCCAGAAGCGTATTGTAATTGAAAATAATGAAAAAAAATCGATAGACATACCATGCAATTTTTCCAGCAATGCAAATGGAGAGAGGATGAAGATCTTCAGCAATCAAACAAGGACAATTTGTATGAAAAAGATGAGACAACGTATTATTTATGTGTCAACCGACTTGCAAAGCCCAAAGGGCAGTGAAGGAACTAAAGCTCAAAATTATGCTTGTCCCTTGTCCTAAAGCTTCTTGTAGAAGAAAGGAAAAAAGAAAATAAAAAAAATCAGGGTCCCATCACTGGAAAATCGCATGTGATTATTTCTATCTATTCCTTCGAAAAACTGTAAAACCAAACTTTTTTATGTGAATTACTAATTGTTCCTGAAATTGACAAATGTTTGACACAGTTCGATACTATTCCGATAGTTTCCGGGACAACCCAGTGGAAAACCGGGCCGTTTGGTGGCTCCGATTACGACAGAGATCTGAGTAAAATACACTGTGACCACCCAAGTGAGTCTAATCCACGCTGTCTAAGGAGCTAACTACTCGCTCCAAGGACTACAATCGTGCGCTATCAATGCCTTTTGTCTCCAAGAAAGAACAAACAGCCTTTCCTCAAAGTCGTAAAATCAAAAATGGCGTTATCTGAATGTACATAATAAAAAGCGGGATTAGACATGGTCTCTGAAAGATCGATTGTTTGCTTATTCGGGATTTTTTATTATCGTTCCACTTCTTAAATATGCATCGGAATGGTGAAACATTATCGAGAACTCGCGCAGAATTAGTGTTATGGTTATATCTGATTCATTATTCCGCTGAAATTAAGTACGAGATTTATGAGGATGTCCCAATCTCTATCCCTCTCTTTTTTATCATAACGATAGATAGATATTTACAACTTTTCTCCTGTGAATATGAATACTCCTTTTTGAAACTTATAGAAGAATACAGAGGAATATGCAAGTATCATTGGAAATCAAACACCACCGTCTGATACATTCATATATAAGTATAAAGGGTAAGGCTATCCTAACGGTTAACGCGTCGAGAATCGGTATTAAGTGCTCGGCTCCAGTCCCGATAAGCGCCACTGTATGCTCTAATATCTACGCCGGGTTATGGGTACGTTAAATATGTATTCTGGAAAGCCCCTCCGTCGGGGTTGTAGGGGTGGGTAGAGAGAAAAAGTTCTCCCCCCTTAAAAACCCATAGGGATGTTTCCTGAAGTTGTAGATCAAAATTACGAATAGGTAAGTAGGCTTATAACTCTCGAGTTAAAATAAATCAATCACACCCGACGAAACCAAACCTCGATAAGGAATCTAAACATTCAGTCATCTTATCTATTCTATTTCACTGTAATTCTAGAACGAGTCGAAGCACAGAAAATCATAGAGAATTTTCATGGCATTAGCTCAATTCCTAGCTATTTTTAAGGTAATCCATGAACTTATCCGTACGTACTAGGAAATTTTAGCACAACATAATAAGCGCGGTTTCGAAAATAATCGGAAGGTTTTCCTGAATACAAGGAGCAAACCTAAAACTTTATTGGACCATCTTCATGCTTATTACATCAAGCTTTATTTGTCTAACCGTGGCGTCCATTTCATGTCATATCGTTTATATCAGGGATCGACAACTTTTGATGAGTTAATGAACTGCAATGACATTTGGGATAATTTACTGGGTACTTGTGAATGGTGACTTAAACGTTAAAAAGAAAACAAAAATTTGTTTGTTTCGCTATCAAATTTGTTTTAGAGGACAGTAATTTGTTTGTAATGTTTCACTCAGACAAGACATTCAATGATAAAAAAGGACGGTTTTTCACAACTGTTCTCGAACATAAAAAACAAACAAACTTCAGAGCTATTTGACCCCGTTTATAAAACTATTCACTTACGAAACTAAGATAAGACAAACATTCCTTACTAAATGAAACCAAGGAGATCTTTAAAGATGTCATTCAAATAACGACATTTTTCTGTTGTTTATCATTTGATATTCCCACATATATATTTATTTACATGTATTTTTTATTTTATAGATAATTATTTATTGTAGTTTATCTTTTACATCCAGTTTTATATGACTAAAGGTATTAAGCGTATCGTTTAATTCTTGTACAGACGAACCCCGTTATAACGAACTTCAAGGAACCAAAGGTTTTATTCACTCGATCCGATGGTTCGCTATATCCGAACCGTTAAGAAAAATGCTAGAATTCACAAAATGTATAACTCATCAGTTGCAATGCGTATTCAATAATGATGTATTAAAAAATGATAAAATCTATTAAAAATGATCATTAATGAATTAAATCGACTAAAATCGATTACATTAAACTAACGCAATACTAATTAAATTACGTACAACAGGAAAACGGCGGGACCAAAATTTTCGTTCGTTATATCCATGATTTCGTTATATACCGGGATCGCTATAACGAGGTTCGACTGTATATTCGTTTCCCTCCGATAAGACCCACTTGGCGAGAGAAATTTATAAAATTTGAAACGAATAAAAGTCAGGTTGGTTACTTGTAATCAGCTCTTCCTTCTCAAACACATGGGGAAATGAATATCAAGACTGTACAGCATATTGTAATCATACCAATATGCCTGTTGTTATGATTACAGACTTGGGCTTTCAGATTTTTACATTAGTCTACCTTAACCAATTAGATCAATTCTGGACTAACGTCGCCTCGTCAGGTACAGCCTCAGAATATAGGAATATATGAGGAAGCCCGTCCCTCCTCATAAACGGTAGCTGTCTTGGAAGAAAGCTGCACGATACAATTACAGTGAAACTTCTCTAGCCGGCCACCCCTCGAAACGGCAGCTTTTTTTCGCAATCATGACTAGCCGCCTTAGAGAAATTACACTGTACTTATGTTTTGGCAAGGGAGAATCACCGCTGCCTTGTCTACATGACATTGTTACTGAACGGGCTAATGCATTTTCTGGAGTGTGTTCGCTATAAATTAATATACTAGTGCCAGTGGCGCACCCAGGGGGGGCCAAAGGGGCCCTGCCCCCCTCCCAAAGAAATAGAAATTGCATTATGAATATTGATTTTGCATTATAAATATTTTTATCCGTTCATCTCGCCCCCCCCCCCTGCATTAAAAATATTTTCATCCTTTCATATCGCCCCCCCCCCCCAAGAAAAAATCCTGGGTGCACCACTGACTAGTGCAGTGTATCTTAAACTGTGGGCCGCGACCCCATGTCGGGTCGCGTAACAGAATTTTGGGGTCACGAAAACTTTGGCAACAGTTCGCGAAGGGTGTCCTTTCCACCTGCTACGTCCCTACAGAATCTTCAATATTGGTTAGCAAAAATAATTGCGAAAACCACTTTGATTTAAAATATTCGATTAAAATCAGGAATCACATCAAGGATACATAACAGAAAGATAAACCGATCTTTCTTCGCTTTAATTTCTTTGATATATTCTCAGGTAAATCTCTTTAATTTATTATCAGTTAATGTTTTACTTGTATATTTATTTTATTGCTGACAAATCCACCGCGGTGTACACTGATGGTGGCTGGTGCACGAAAAATCTGTCGTGGCTGCAATGTCCTCCAAGTTCTCAAATTTATCTCTGGAGGTGCGGGGTCGAGTGTACCGGTCTCGTCACTTGATTCGGTTCAAAACTATGGGACCGGCTTTTAGGGGTTAGTGCTGGCCACCTATACGGTGCCCCCTTAACTCAATGACCAGCAGTCTCGCGGTGTTTATACAGGAGAATGTCTAGCGAGAAGTGCCTCTGGGTTCGAAAAAAAAAATTTATTTTTATGTATATACCCGGGGTCACACAAAATTTTCTCGTGTTAAAAGGGGTCGTGGATGGAAAAAGTTTAGGAAAGCAATGGTTATCAAGCTTTTATACCTCGCGTATCCCCTGGAAGCGTGTATGTCACTGGTGCACCCCTTGTATAGACAATTAAAATTATATACGGAGTGTAACAAACGGATTAAACATATGAGGAGGTGAAAGGCAAAGTGGTGTAAGTCACATTGTCAAGTTTTTTTATTTGAGCGCAAAAATGTAATCTGCATGTTCAATTTATAGTGGAATTGCAAATAATTATTATTTGCAATATTATAATAATTATTATGAATTATAATTTGATCAATTTATAGTGGAATTTTTTATAGTTTTTGCAGTAAAACGCTTTGGACTTACACCACTTGACTTACTGACTTACACCACTTTGCCTTTCACTGCCTCATAAATATGTTTAATAAATTAAATTGCTTTCATAAATTACTTATATAAAAAATAATCTCAAAAAATGACCATATAAAATTTAACAATTGTCATACAATCCTAAATATTTTACTGGGTAATTAGCGAGAAGGTTGAGTTTGTTTTCCGTTGCACAGTCCATCGGTGATTAGTGTGCAAGTTTGGGGAGCAGAGAGGAAGTGACGTTAATCCACTAAGATACCCTGCGAGGATGCTCAAAATTTTTCTTACTTCACTTAAAGAAATTCGTCATGGCTAGAGTTTTGTGACCATATCAGAAAATAAATATTAAGAATACTTTTCATAATTTCCATTAGGTCAAGAAGCTAGTTTTTCTGCCATGACTAAAAAACCCGCGAACCCCTGAACAGTCCAGTATGCGTACAGATTGAGTACGGTTTCGTAACGTGTGGTCCACGGTCCCTTTGGGATCCGTAAATACATTTCAGGGGATTCGCCAACTTGGAAGAGAATTCTACTCCAGGAACTCGCGCTTGGGCAAAACACATATTTCTTGATTTTGTGTTTGAAACTAAAAGGGATGCTTGCGTTCAATAGGAATAATTAAATAAAATCCTCGTAGTAGCTTTTGAATTTGAATTTAATCACACGTACAGTTGTGCAGTAGTCAGTCAGTCAATAAAACGCCATTAAAGTACAAAGACATTATTAAATCGCAAATTTGTTTTTAGGATATACTGCTATCTTTTGAAGTCTTTTGTATTTTATTTGACTTATTTCATTCCCATTTTAGTATAATTAGAATTTTTTAAATATTTGCTGCTTTATTACGTTTTCAATTTTTTTTTGTTTAATTGAACGATTCGTTAAATGGGTATTTATAGTCATACGGAGGGTTGCATGGCTTCCACCATATTTTCAAACGGGTCCACGACACTAAAAATGTTAAGAACCAGTGTACTAGAGGAAGGTTTATTTATGGATGTTATGTAGATTTTCTAATCTATTCCTTGTGCACTGATTTGTAGTGTAAGCTGAATTTCTAATCAATTCCTAAACCACCCGGGGCGAAAATTTTGAAGACTAATGGAACTTGAATAAAAGCTTCTTATGTTCACAACAGAGTAAAAGTTTTCAGTTTATTTCTGATAAATTTCGTTGCCCTTCATAAGACTAAGGAGAACTCGATGCGAAAGTCACAAAGAATACAACGGAAAGGCATCTGAACTTTCGACACTTTGACGTACAAGGGGAAACAGTGAGAAATTTCAGAAGAGAATAACAAAATTTGATCAAACATTTTTATTTTATTATGGATTTAAGGTTGTATTTAAATTTCCAGAAGCTAGGGCAAAATATAAAATTTCAGAATTAGGAAAATCCAATACTCTTTCGATGTCCTCCCTCATTTGGTGTTTCAGTCCTCAATAAGATTTATGACTGAGAAAAGTAGAACCAAGTAATAACAGATATTTTCAGCATTTCTGGACACGATATATTAATCGGTATTTACATAATTTTTATAACCCCCATGCCTATTATCTAATTAAAATATTCATGTATCGTATGTTTATGTTTCTGAGATGGAAAAAAACAGTCTTTATTACAACCGATCTAAGCATGCAGTTAAAAGTACCTCATGAACGGAAACGCGCCTAAGGGTTTATAAAGAAATTTCAGCAGGTCTCTTTCGCTCTCGTTTGGTGTGTGTGTAAGTAAGTAACAATATACGGAAGAAGTATTTTTTTTTAAAACTGGCGATATGTATCGCAGAAGAGATTTGCGTAGCTACGGCAGTTATGACGTTATGTTCGTCCTGTGTGAGGTAGTCCCACAAAATCCCATACGAATCCTTCCTAAACTTCTCAGACGGACATAAATAATTAGAATTTTGAAGAATCTGTATCTCTTTAATGCGTATTCCTCAAATGTTATGTAATATTCATGCTAGTATCCAGTGAGTAGATGGGAGCACACACTAGAGTAGATCTGCCGGATATGCGGATGGATTTCCTTACAGAACTGATAGAGGACAAAGGCATCGAACTTACGATGCCCACTAAAAATACCCTACACCCATAATCACTACAATTAAACGGTAGTTATTTGAACAATCAATCGGTAAGGTTAGGATTCACTGTGTTCTCTCCTCACACTGTTTCTTAACCCTTCAGCAGGGCGCCAATTTTTGAAACATCAGCAGGTGCTAGTGGCACAAAGTGCAACGTCTCTTTCGACCTTGATTATTCCTTTTGTAATAAATTTTTTTTTTCAAATTGAAAATAATAATTCTGCGTTTTATGACAAGATATAACATGTTGATAATATTGAGATATATTTATAATTAAAGACCAAAAAATGCAGATACAATAGCCTTATTTCAAAACTGTCCGGTTTATTGGGTCTCAGGACAACTTGCGAATGAATTCCTATTATGTCCAAAAACCTAAAAAACGATGAGAGCGTCTGTCTTCGTGATATGCGGGATACCATGTAACAACTGCACATTGGATCGACTACATCAACTCCTGCTTTTGTCGTATTGTAATGCAGTATAATCACTGGCTTACCACGGCTAAATCACGACTAATAATGAAGGGAAAGGAATACAAGGGTCAGAAAACCAGACCTGCATTAGAAATGGTATAGCTATAAATAGAAACTGCTTAGAACATTCAAACCTTACATCTAAAAACAAACCATTCAAAATTACGAAAATGTTGCACTTTGTACACAGGCGCGCCCGCTGAAGAGTCAAGGTCGAACTTATGCCACCCATGGTTTTCCCTGGCACGTGAAGAAGCCATAACATTTAAGGGAAGTTTTATTATTTAAATCTTATATAATTTTCTCCGGGTTTTCTGAGAAAACTTAATTTTAACATGTACTAACTTATTTACTGGGGTAGGGAAGCTGTAACTTGTCATAGACACACATATTGCTCTTAATTTGCTCAAGTATCTGGCATCAATTACCACTAAAACAACACCACAGGCACACAGATAGTATAATAATAATGATATGCCATCTTTGGCGGATTACCAAAGGGGTATTTAATAACCAAAGGTAGAGGGCCGGTTGTCCCCCCCCCCCCCAAAAAAAAAAAAAAATCTTTCACATATTAATAGAACTAATGAAGAACGGTCCTTAATAATTCTGTCGTAAGGCATTGTTCAAAAAACCCTTCGATTATTTTTTCTAGCTTATTCACTGTTTCCTTCCATTCCGTCGTTACTATGCCGACCTCTTCATCAAGCGTCTTTTCCTGGGGATCTAGACGAGCAATCCTAGTACAGTGATTTCCGCTTATAAGAATCACGTTTGTTATTACTGTTTTTGATTCTTATAAGCGGTTGATTCTTATAGCCGAAATTAAGGTTTTGGACAGGCACCACACACCTATAAATACATATATTAGATAATTTACCATAAAATACTCTTTAATTTACGTTAATTATCTTTTATTAAAATTATTGTTTATAATTTAAAAAATACAACTTAATTTCTAGACCTATAAGTATACACATTATAATAAGAGAAGAAAAAAATCCAATATTTGCTACAACGTAGCTGCTTAACAGTTTAACATTTCAACTACAGGAAGGGTGCAAGAAAAAGTTTTCTATGGTAGTTTGACGTAATGAAGTTTTCAGGAGGCTGTTTATACCTCTTTCAATATCAATAATCTCAGACGAAGATTCACCTTCTAGCTTATGTTTTACGGTTTGATAACGTGCTGAATCTACTAATGTCACGTTTGCCTAAGTGATAGTGGACACTTCGCCTAAAATTTGTGTTTCAGGGTCCAGGAAGCCGCAGCCAGGATGTGGGAGGTGGGAAAAAAGAGTCCCTGTCTTTGTTTGTCAGTGGAGAAAAGTGAACTCGGACCTGGACGGGTAGAATTGCCCCAGGGTCAATAGGACAGTGTTTAGCTAAAACTGTTGTTATGTCTAACAAAGAAAGGAATGCATTTTACGATTGTATTCCATCCCATCTTATCACTCTTTCTTTAAAAAAAGAAAGAAAGAAAGAACTTCATGCGTTTTGAGTATTTAACTGGCTTTTTTGGAAAAATGAAAGGAAAGCGAAGAGTGCAAGCTGATTCTTAAAACCGGTGGAGTGATTCTTTAAAGCGAAAATTTTAACATGGAAATAATACATTTGTTTTTGTCTTTGTGATATTGATTCTTATAAACGGTTGATTCTTATAACCACTGATCACTATAAGCGGTGGTTACTGTATATAACGCTGAAAAAAAAAACTAGACTTGTGTTAAAATTAATCAAACGGCACGAACATATAAATGACACATTAAAAAATAAAAGAGAGCAGATATAGATGCTCACTGACATACAATTTACGTGATGAATTGCGCGAAAAATGAAGGGTCTCACGAAACTGCCATCTAACGAACTGGGAAAAAAGGATGCGGCGGAGGAGAAATTAACAGTTTGTAACGGCGCATTCACACAACAACGAAAATAATAATCCTCGGACACAGAGATAACAAAAGATAAAAAACACGACCCAATACCTGATGATCTGCTGACCGGATGGTTGCCGCCATCCATCGGGACATGGATATCGTTATTTTCGGAAGTTGAACTTGGGATTTCCGTCGTTTTTCTATTTTTGTGACAGTTAGAACATAGAAATAGTACTATCACAAACACCAAAAAATCATAAACAAAATATTGACACTTCGCTTACGGTTTGTTGTCGTACACGTACGGCCTCCGAAAACGAGCCAATGGGGAAAGAGCGAATTCGCACGTGACGTCACCGCACGTGGGAGAAAAACGAGTTGAGACGAGAGGAAAAAGGCGCGTAACAGAGAATTGTTTGGATTATTCGGGAGACGGCAGAAGTTTTAAAGCCTAGGCGCCAAAAGCTGTTTTGACGGCGGGCTCCAGCATTGTTGTGGTGTGTGCTCTCCGACCGAGGGATGGCATGAGGGATATGTGAGAAATTAACCCTCCCCTCCTCCTCCAAAGGATTTACTATATCGTGTGTGATTTCGTGATTTTTCATGACAAACGGAAGAATGATGAAATGGAGAGTGAGGAAAGAGAGCAGATCGAACTCTGTTGAGTGAGTAGATTGTTTATTTAAATTTGGTTTGATTTACATTATTTATTTAGCCAAATGCTTATATTTAATTTACGTTTAGGTATGTAGATAAGGCAGGATTTCATAAAAGTGTTTCTACGGCAAAAGTTTAGAAAGCATAAACACTTATCTCGTGGTTAATATGTGTAAAACTTTTCTGTGGTAATTTAAATATGAACATTCAGCATTCCGTGATTTGTATCACCTAAAAATTCGGACAATTAGGACAATGTGTAAATTCTTGTGGAAGTAATTATTAGCAGACTACTATTTAAAAAAATGTTAGTGTAAACTATCACCGATTGAGTTAAAAAGCCCCCCCACCCCCTCAATGTTGTTTGGAAATCTTGCTCCTCAGTTTTAAATTAAATAATTTTGGTTCTATTACTCAATTTTTTTTCTGCGTGCTCACAGTGTATCGTTAAATGTGCTTTTTATTGGAGGTCATCTATGTTATTTATTTTATCAGTTGTTGCATAATTTACGACGATCCTGCTTGCTAGTATTAAAGATGACAGAATAAATATAATATATGTAGGGAATGTAGAACCTCTTACACAAAATGTGTATATATTTTATCACAAAATTGTTTTATTCATATCTTTTTAAAAGATATTCCTTAGAAATGATTGTAACAGAAAAAAAAGGAAAGAGGTTTTGTACCTCGTATTTCTGTAGGTCTCTTGGACTTCATAACTTTTTTTTTCTTATAAAATGTATGTGAAGTAAATGAATTCAAGTGTTATAATACATATTAGGATTGAAAAATATAAAAATATTGCAACTTTCAACTGTTTAATAAAATGAACTGGAAGTTTTCTAATATTTTGTTTGTTTACATTATCTTTTTAAAATGTTTTCACCTGTAAAAATCATTTTTCTAGTTTTTAAAATATAACCAGGGTTAAAAAGTAATTTTTTAAAAGTAAAATGCTCTTTGTGTGTGTTTCCATCCGCTGTGTATTTCAGGGTTCGTATCTGCACGACTTATTGTACAGTTTTTAGCTGTTCATGTAATATTTTCATCACTAATTTTCTGCGTCATTCAATTTATTTATCGATGGAATATTTTACTTACAGTACTCAAGAAGGTCGTATCCAGTTTTATAACGTGGGGTCATTGAATAGGCATGAATATTTTTAACTCAGGTTGAATGAAAAAAAAAATTTCAAGATCCTATGCTTTGAACGTCTGTAATGTTTTTTTCTGAACTCTCAATAATAGGATGCTCTATATTTACGCGTTGCTATTGTTTTAAAATACTAAAAGGGAAACGATGAAACATCAATCTCTTGGAATCTTCTTAAGACCGTATATTACCAGTTTTCACTAATCTATTACATAGAGAATACTTTGAGGTTTATATCTTAAACCGATTATTTTATAGTAATCCCGACATTACCCCAGAAGAGTTCGAGTTAAACAGTGCGGAAAACAAACGAGATGCTTGAAAATGATTCCTACATTGAAAATTCAAAAATATATTTCAGTTTTTTCGGACCTCAATCTGCGTTTATTATATGTTTGAAGTTAGGTAATATTGTTGTAATATAGAATTTTAGGCTTTGTAATTTCAAAAGAATATTTTAATGAACATTAATTCTTTTTCAGCTTCAAATGTATTGTTCAAATGTATACAATGCTCTCAAAATCGGTCGTAGTTTTTGAACACTTGTAGTTTTTGAAAAAGGTGTCAAAATTAAAAAGTGAGTTTTACTGAAACATCAAGTGTTTGCCTCTGAGATATGCGCTTACTTAAGTGTTCTTAATGTTCGTTATTTTTTTGAAAGTGAATATTGAAATTAGCGTTGTTTGATTGCCTCCTTTAAATATCTCAACACGTTTTAAAATTTTTGTTATTTCTGACATGATTTTCTACCGCACATTTTGTAATAGCTTTAAGTTGTTTTGTTAAGTATATGATGGAGGAGTAGTTGAGAAGTTGAAGTTTGTTCTCGTATTGCGAACTTTTAGTGTTAGATATTTTCAAATATGTTTTAAGGGGGTCTGTATCTGAAACTTTTTTTCTTTACATTCAACGCAATTACTTCGATACGCAGTATGCTAAGTAATTAACACATTAAAAGCAGTTTGCTTCAGGTCATTGAGTTGGTTTGAATTAAAATAATTCTGTGAATTAAGTTTTCGTGTTGAAGATATTGGATTACATTTTAAGATGTCACGATATTAGAACTGATTCATTACGTCGTCAACACACTCGACGATTAGTGATTGCGACGGTCGACTCACATCTCCTAAACCATCTTCTCATCCACCCTATTTTAACTGTTGACACCAAGTTTTGTTTACGAAATCCTTTTTGTTACTAACCCTCTAATGTTTGACTATTTAAACAAATGAATTTATTTTACTCGCATCAGTAAATATAACCTCATTCCAATTTTCAAAAAATCATGGCTTTAAACGAATTGTTTTTTTTCCTTCCCTTAACGTGAATTTTTCTTTCCACCAGAACACCATTCTTCTAATCATGTCCGGTTTATCAAATCATACTTCATATGATTATGGAGTAAAGCTTGGGAACCCTCGGTTTCGAATTTTTATATTCCGAACAATAACTAGTTTTATTCCAGGGGACACCATTGAAAAGTTCCGAGTTTTTTTTTTTAAATAAAGGTATTCTGATTGTTTCATTGCGTTTGGAAAAATCGTATGAATTAAATCTACTATTTGATATTTTCCCCCAATAGATCTTTTCTATATCTAGAAGCAAATTTAGAACTAACTTACGAATTTCCAACGACATTGCAATTTTGAAATAGCAAGAATTCGTGGAAATCTTGGTTGAGTTAGTCAGGAACATTTTTAAAATGTTACCGCTCGTTTTTGATTCAAAATAAAATAAACCTACGTTTAATCTTCATTGTAGACAAATGTACTCGCCCTCCCAATAGAGCTCAGTAAGATTTCTAGGATGTTTATTTTACCTATTCCAGCAGAAGATATTAAGTTTGACATTTTCTTTTCGGAAAATATTATAATTATTATGAAAATACAACTTAATATATTCGCATAATTCAAAGAAATAAATTTTTTATAGACTCATTTTAAAGGATGTTTCTTTTTTTTAAACCAAATATGCCCGACTGGTTTTTTGACACAACTGCAGTCAGTATTGGGTTGAATTCTCAAATAAGTTCTTAAATTTTCCGCAGGCTTAAGTATTCCCTTTATTGTATAGAACAGGGTTTCCCAAACTTTTCCTGCGGTGAACACTTTGTAAATAACAGAAATTTTAACGGAGCAGCTTGTTTATTTTGCAGGGTATGTAATAACACATAATCAATAAAATTTTCAAAAACGAGAAAAAACATTAATTGTTTATTTAATATTTAATTTTTAATCACTCAGACATGTTTGGATTTCTTATAGCCGTTGCAGGATATAAAACAATTCCAGGTTTTCGCGGAACACCTATTAACTCCCGAACCAGTGTTCCGCGGAACATAGTTTGGGAACCCTGGTATAGAAAGAGCTTATTTCACACTCTAACAACTCACAATTTATATTTACCTATTTCTACTAATGTAATACACCCTCATTTTGACCAGCTTGGTAATTCTATAGTTAAACAGCGTGGAAAGAATTCTCGTATTATCATGTGTTGCTACAAATTACTTCCAAACCTGAGAAAAACAGTCTCCGTCCGTGTTTAGTATGCGGGTAAAATCGTACATAACTTCCGCTGTAGAGCATCTGACCATAGGTGGAAGTATTTCACAAGATACTTCCCTATTGTGTACTACTAAGTTGAGGGACATTTTAAAAACACATACTAAGTTCTCCTTTTTTTTCTGAATTTTCTGATGAAGCTCTTATGTTTCAAAAAACTAACCTTGGATAAACAACTTGAAGGTCGAACTAAATCGTACTGTGGTTCACTGACCCAAATTAGCTCAGATTGTTGCTGAAAACCTAGCGAAGCAGAGAGAGAAAAATTATTACGAATGCCCCTAAGTGATAAATAAAAAACCCATACCACGATGTGAATTTAGTCCAGATTTGAATACCTTCTGAAAAAAAGTGGGTAAATTGCACCTTATACTGTCACGATGCGTGTTTTCTCTGTTCGTGAAACGAAAGTAAACTGCGATTTTTCAATTTGCATTCGAATTCGTAAAACGGTGAAGAAACAGAGCAGACAGCTTTACGATTTGGTATTTTCTGGAAGCCGTCGCAGCGATACTTTATTTTTCGGTTTTAGTGTTCTAGATGGCATTTCATTGTTGTCATAGGCGTAGCGTCGGGGAGCGGGGGACAACTTGAAATAAATTAAAACGTTAATAGAAGTTCAGTTAAAATAGGAAAATTGTAGAAAACTTTTAAAGAAAGTTACGTATTTTTCCCGCTTTTTCAAACTGTGTAACTGAAGATTCCGATTATGTCTTTAGCCTTAACATACGTAGCATTTAACAATGATATGATCCATAACAAAAGTTCGATGCTATTATTTTTTTCTCATTTTATTTATATTATATTTATTTTTCTCATTGTATAACTTTTGAATACTACTCAAAAATCAATTCTATTGTTATTTAATTTAAAAATAATCATATTTCATATTTTAAGGACCGCCAGGCAGTCAATGCACGGAGGAGAGTCCTAACTGAATTCAATACGTGCCCTCCCCCCCCTCTAAAAAAAAAGATAGAATCACGCTACGCCTAAAAATAGAAAATTTGAAGAAATTAATAATAACGTGTCGTTTTCGACTCGTTTCGATAAAGTTCTGGATACATATTCAGTGAGTCAAAATAAAAACCGGACAAAATTTACGGCTAGATTTTAACTTAAAATCATAGAAGTATACGATAAAAATTCTTTACTTCTTGACTGTACATGCTTGAAAAGTACATGCTTGAAGAAAAAAAATTTCTTTAAAAATTACTGAAATTAACGAGTGAAATATTTTTCTTTTTAAAATTCAACGATGTACGAAATTTGATTTTTTTTCCAAAGATGGTTTTAACCTTTGACATAAAAATAAAATGAAACGTAATGCGAGCAAAAAATATTATGTAATAATATTTAAGCTTAGAAATAATGTAAGTTTTACAAAAAAAGAGACAATTGACACTGCTAATTGTAATTCACTGTCGCACTAAAATCTAATTTAATCGACGTAAAGTTCTTATCTCAGAGACGTCAATGTTTACAATGGTAAATAAACAAATGACACGTACCTCAGACGTTATGTATGTCAATGGATTAAAATGAAAATCGGACAGACACACTCGCATATTTTTTTTTTCAAATTTCTGACTTTAGGTTGCATAACACATTGCTGACCGGTACAGACTAAACTCGTGTTTTTACGCGCAAATGTTGAAGACTATTTAGGATTAAGGAAATTCAAATCCGAGAAATTTTTGACCGCTGAACATTTCTCTACTCGAGAACTACCTTTACCATGACCCAAATGAGTTTCAGGCAGATCCTCACATTTTACCATTTAAACTGTGAATCTCAACCCCCCCACCTCCCCCATATAAACAAAACAGATTCTAGAAAATAAAATTGCTATACTTATTTTAATATTTCAGTCTTTGCTGGTTACTTGAGGATATATTTAAACAAAATTGTCGGTCAACAATGTGTTAAGGTTGTGATTCTAGATTTTACAGGGCAAATAGGAACATGACTTTTGCTGGATTACTTTGTCAATAAGATATTTAGTTGTAGCTTTTAATTGCTCGAATACTATTTAATTGTCATACTTCTTTTGATATCCGTATGTTGGTTATGTTTAATAATAAATCTCAGTAAAATAGAAATGTAATGTATAAAGGAATCACGGATAATAGGATCATCCGTACTTTCCGTGCACGCCTCTTATAAATAATTTTGATTGATTGAATTATATTGTATTATATAACTGAGAGTCAGTTACTTTGCGGTATAAATTTCATTTATGGATAAAAGTTGGATCTGCTTGTTTTTAATATCATATGTCTCTTTGGTTATTTCCATCGTAGTTGTTTACAACTAGGAATTTGGTTGAATGATATTATGGATGTATTAATGAACCTGAAAAATTTTGTTTATACAATTTGTTTATACAATTACTAATTTGTTTATACAATTCCGATAATTTAATTTTCAAATAAACGTTACACCCAAGTTGCAAGAACTTTTTAATACGATAACTGTGGTAAAATAAATTATATATATATATATATATATATTAGAGAGAGAGAGGGGGGGGGACTTTGCCCCGATTTCTCTGAAATCATATATTATAAAAAGTTTAATGTACTACCTACTTGTTAATATCTTAGAGCTACGAGCTATTTATATAGATCTTGATTGGGCTATTCAGTTGTTGAACGTAGCTACTGAATGAAACTGGTAATTTACGCTTTCATTCATGGCAGTTTTGTTGACGACCTTTTATTATCGCCAAGTTCTAATTATGAAAGTTTTATCACTTCTGGTTTGTTGATGAAATCCAGGAAGGATGGAGACAAAAACATACACTTCCTTTTGGTGGACCCCTTTCGTAGAACGTTTCCTCCTAGACTCTCGACCGTCACTTCAGCCTATTATTTATGCGTTATTCAGGACAGTCATTCATCAGCTGTAATGGAATGTTATTTGTGCTTGGCCGTTCATATTTCCAAGCAGTAAATTTATAATTGAAAACCGCTTATATCCCCTTTTTTACCATTGTAAAATTTTGAGTTTATCTTTACTTTGGAGATCTCGTTTAATGTAGTTATTTTAACGTCGTCCAGGGTCGACGGTATGATTTTAACGAGCGAAAATTACGGCACATAGTATGAGACGTCACGCTTTCTCTATCATCCAATCTGAAGGTCGTGTTTCCTTTTTGAAAGCATATTTTCATAGATGTTCGTCTGTTTACAAGATTACACGTTTCCCTTTCCTTTTACGGAAAAGTAGCTTTAGAATTTTTTTTATTTTTTATTTTTATTAGAAATGATATTTCAGGTTTTGTTAGGGGTATACAATGGTTTCAGTTGCAGCGGAGCGTCCACGGTTACAGGAATCTTAATTTGGGGATATTTTTTAAAACTTTCAATTTAAAGGCAGTGGAGAAAACAGTAAGTGGTATGTGGCAAAAAAAGAAATACTGTAGCTTAGGGATTAAGCCTGCCGAATTTTGCAAGACGTTGTGATTTTCGATACTTATTTGAAGAATCTTGGGGGGAAAATCTTGCAAGGTATGCCATTTGTATCACTATTTATTGTTTTACGAAATAATACAAAGTGTTATGACATTTTGTACTGAAATTCAATGACTTAGCAGAATGTCTTGGATGTGCATCTGCTTAAATGAACAAAGTCTCACAAAAGAAACATGTTTCATGTCTTAAAATATTTCACATACTTACTTTCATATTTAGCTATTGGTGAGAGTGGTCACACAATTTAGCTTGTATTTAATTTAGAATGTCATCTTTCTGTAGTAGAATAATAACTCGTATTAAAATTTAATAAGAGGCTATTTTCAATCTATTGTTTGATCTTCGTCCAGTAATAAATCCATTTAGTAACAATCAATATTCTCAATTACATTTAAGAGTGTATATTTTACTTACCAGCATAATTTTAGTGTTTAATATGCCTCTGTTTACGAATGTGTATCTAGATAGGATATTTAGAACCTTAATATCATTGGTACTTTAAAATCTTATGTACAAATCAGTGGCGCACCCAGGATTTTTTCTTGGGGGGGGGGGGGGGGGATGAATGGATAAAAATATTTATAATGCATGGGAGGGGGCCGAGATGAACGAATAAAAATACTTATAATGCAACATCAATATTTCTACTTCTTTGGGGGGGCAGGACCCCCTGCCCCCCCCCTGGGTGCGCCACTGGTACAAATAATACCCCGATTTTTTTTAACATAGATATCCCGAAATTTGTTTGATATGTTGGTCACTTTAGTTAAAATTTTCCCCCGAGGGCTAAAACAAACTATTTAAAAAATTCAGTATTGCTATATCAAATACATCATAGAGACTTCTTTTACGTGTCATTAATACGCTAATTCAAGAAACTGATTGCAATCGTGCCACCTAAGTATAGAGGTTGAAATTTGTTCTACTTATGTATAGTTGCGGATAGAAGATAAAGTTTCAAATTTTTATTTTATTTCTGAGAATTTGATTGTTAGCGAGTAATTTTTTTTAATGCTGTTATTTAATATTTTAGTATTCCCACTGGAGAGGTAGTTTTATTACGAAAGCAGTGCGATGAGTTTGAATACATAGTTAGGATTCACAACATTTGGTCATGCTAATTATTTATTTTATTGTGCACGAGTTCCATAATTTAAATAGATTTTAATGAGTTATCAGACCAATCCAAGATGTATCAGTTATCTTATTTTAATCAGCAAACTGCAAAACGTAGAGAGAATTTTATTCTTAAATGAAGGTGTAAGCGAGGTAAAATGCAAATTTTTTTTTCATGGTTTCTAATGGACAGCATAGATGTTAATCTCTTACTTTTATAAATGATACCCTGAAAACTATTAAAATCTTCTACCTACAGCCTACGCATATTGATGGCTATACACTACCTACCAATAAGTATTTCGACACCTGTGATGGAAAAGAAAAACAAAATTTATTCATATTCAATAGTTGGTAGGGCCTCCACAAGAGGCAATTACAGCCTCAACCCTCCGGGTCATGCTTTCTACAAGTCCTTGTATGACGGCTAGTGGTATTTTGTTCCACTCGCCTTGGAGAAGACATGTAAGTTCCTTCACCGATTTTGGACAGTTGTTGCACCCCTTAATTCGACGATCAAACTCGTCCCAGAGATTCTCGATAGGGTTCAGGTCTGGGATCTGGGCAGGCCAGTCCATTCGGTTAACCCTACTGTCACCATACCAATCCATGGTGGACCTCGCAATATGACAGCTGGCTTTGTCATCCTGGAAGTAACATGGATCCAACCCGTAAAACTGCCGCAACGTAAGAAGCCCACTGTCATAAAAAAAAATTGCAGTAGGCGTCGGCGTTGAGCTTACCATGAATTGGGACCAAGGGTCCCATTCCATATGAAGAGAAACACTCCCAGACCATAATTCCACCTCCACTGAATTTTGCTGTGGGCACAATGCATTCTGGCAGGAGGCGTTCTCCAGGCAGACGTCTTGATTAACTCAAATCGTATGTGAAAATAGAAAATAGGAAAGGGACCAACATAAGGCTACTGCTACAAGAAACTTGGGGAAAATTCAAAAGTTGGCTAGAAAAATCCATCTTATTAAGTAGTGTAGAAATAGCGGTTGACATTTCGATCAGGGTTACAGTTACAACCCAGATTGTAAGAAATTCCATATATAAATTGAGATACAAAGTTACGAAAAAGCCATAGATAAGTTGAAAGAAAAAATAAAGGTCTTACCTGTCCAGACTCCGTGAAATATTATCTTGAAATAAACTTGTCAATTTTTATTACTCGTATATAAAACATTTCATTGGCATCAACTCTCCTAACTTCTTCGTTAGATTATTTGGTATGACATCTTCTCAGTGTTTTCCAAAAGGATGATTTTAAAGTCATATTTATTTGACAACTTCTATTTTTTTTATTTTTTGGTTCAGCCGTTATGTAAGTTCTCAAACAGATTGAGATGGTGGAGCTTTGTTTGACCAATGAGGAACTTAGTACAGCAAATAATTTTTTTGTAACTCACGTCCTGATTTTGGGATCGTCGTCTCGTTGGAACCAGGATTCATTTCAACTCTCAGTGTTCGTGTACTTAAATAACATCTCGCTTCATGTCCATACTTTTTTGTGCGTTAGAAATTCGTTTAAATTAATGTTAACTCATCGATTCTGCTACAGGTCGCATAAACCCTTGCCGTAATACAGATATACCTCAACCAGAACCACAATTTAGAGCGAGTCTTATTTTTACTTAAACTCTCTTCATTCAGTCCGATCCAAATAAACGTTCATTTTTATCAGTAAATCATAAATTTTTCGAAAATCCTAAAGGAAAAATTGCTTGAAATTGGAAGACTATTTTTTTCTGTTAATGTCTTTACTAATATACCGCTTTTTCATAACCTTACCTAATTTATGAAAGTAATTTCCTCAAGTTTGATATGTAGCTATAGCCTTGAACGTAATGTAATGTCATCTTCATTACTTAAAATATAGGTGGATTTTGCCAGCACATTTTCCTGAAGTCTCTTGCTGCAATTGGTTTGTTTCCCTCATCTTTTCCTTTTCTGTTGATTTGACTGTTGATTTGAATTTATTTCAGAGAAAATATACAGTGGATACTTTTAATGTTAAATTCTTAATTTTATACGAAAAATGCAATTACTTGTTATCTTACCTGACCGTTTATATGACTTTTTAAAACAGCATAACTACCAGTTCCCTCGAATTTCCAAACAGTTTTCCCACTATCTGAAGAATGGCAAAATCTCGGGGATTTTTAGAAAACATTATATATCTACTTATTTTAACAATAATGACGTCAGTTGTTTCACTCGAGTGATTCATGAAGAATGCCCTGTGAGACCGAAATTGCCAACCTAGAGGCTCCTCACTTATCACAATGGACTTCGCTTGTTCGTAGAGCAAAAGCTTCCTACGCGCATTAAAATTCCTGAATTTGAATTTTTGTGAAGAGCTTTCAAAAAGTTTTTAGAAAGTATCGATTGGCTCTGATTGTTAAAGTCCTGATTTAAAGATTGATATATTGTGTTAGTTTTGTATAAAATGTTCACCCTTTTTTATTATGGTGCAATTTAACACTTACTAAAGAAGAAGCGTCCTATTTCATTTGATATTTATCAAGAGTATGTCGATAAAAAAAAATCTGCTCTCAGAAAAATGTTCAAATTTCTGTTTTTCTGGGTCAAATTTTGTAAATGACTTATTAATCTTGTCCATGAAGAAATTTCATCATGGCCTGGCATGATGATTTTTCAAAGGTTGGTAAAAATTTGTATCCGCCATTAATATCCTATAATTTTCTTGCAAATTCGCCCCAGATTTTATTTCCCGATATTATTAACTATATACGAGTTACAGTGAAATGTAGTTTTCAAATATTTAGTGAAGTTTAATAAAAACACTACAAAACTTTGAAATAAAACTCGTTACCTTGGCTCTCCCCCTGCCAGCGTCCTTGTGTTAAAGCGACATTTAAAATTTGTGTAAAACTATGAGACAGAGTACCGGTACGTTGCAGTTGGCGATGGCATTCGGTCCCTAAGCCTGTAGGCTCTGTTGGCATGGATGTTTGTAGCCATTCGGAATCAGATTTAAACTGTATGTCTCGGTCTAATTAGCTCTTGTGTAGCAAAAGTTGACCGTAGCGCTTTCAACCAACTCAAATCAACTCTACTGAACTGGAACGTTGAGAAAAAAAAATTGATTATCGGAAAACGCGCTTATACGTAAGTTAACTTGGAACCAGAATTCCAATTAAACTGCTTCACGCCTCAAAAACATTTTTTCCAGAATTACTCATGGGATTCAACACGTGAGCTTTTGAATTGTTAATACCACTTGAAGTTCTTGCTACTTGATGGTTTTCCTCTCTTAAGGCGCGTTCTCAAGTTTAATTGAACGATTATAGTTAATCAACAAAAGTTAAACGAAAGCTATAGTGAGAACCTTTGTTTCAATAGAACTCATCAACTTTTTAGTCGATCAAGAAAAGTTTGACGCAGTCAAACTTTATTGTTCAAGTGATGAGTCATCCGCGAATTGCTTTCAAGTTGAAAGTTGCTTTGAAACGTGTGAACTTCAGCTGACTGTCAAGTTCGCTTGCAACTGTTCACGCCACGTGCATGTATTTTGTTATTTATATAAAGTGCCAATTTCTTAAATAATAAATAACACAGTTTATAAAATGAGCCTGATGTGGTCTCAAAGTGTTATACTCAAATTTTTAGAACCATACCATAAATATGATTGTCTTTGGAAACACCGAATAGATGAATAGAGAAATAAAAATACAAGAGAAAATGCTTTGGGTTCTACTGTCAAAGAAATGGAAATTTGCTGGTCTAACTATTGCTAGAACAAAATTAGACAATTAGAACAATCTATAAAAATAAACATTCATTGCTTTGCAAATCAAGAAAAAGTGAAATCGGAACTGTGGAATGTCATTTCCCTTAACAAAACTGCCATCAATCTTACACCTTCACGATCAACTGTATTTGACGCCGTTTTAAAACTGAAACTGTTTCAGTTTCTATTGATATGTGTGAACAAAAACTTATTCAAGTCATATTCATCTTTAGATGATCAACCATAACCGTTCAATTAAACTTGATTCGTGAGAACGCGCCTTAATCTATGAATAAGAGCCAAACGTCGGGTAAAATATTTCCGACGTGATTTTAGTTGCGCTTAATCTGTTCGTTTTCCATAACATCGCTTTGTTTGCGGAAAAGGTACGTTAGGTGTGAACAATGCCCTCTCAAAGCTGATACTAAACGGACTGGAATTTACCCACCATCAATGGTGTGCTCACCTCAATCGGTTACTCCATTTTTCTTTCCTGAACGCAAAGCCCCTTTCGTGCCCGCATAGTTTTCAATTAATCCCGAGATTCGTATCGCGAGAAATTCATTGTTTCGGCACGTATAACAAGTTTCAACACATTCTTCGCTATCTATCTCTTCGACGACTTTCCCCTCCGACCTGCGCGGTACTAATTCCCATAACTCATCTCCATCGTGATCGTCAGAGGGGAAACAATGGAAAGTCTTGTGTGTTTTCACTCGATGAATAAACCTTAGAAAAAGAACACCTAAGATTTATTCATCGTTTCTCACGGCAGCGTGTGGTTAGGGTGAAACAGGAGAATATTTTTATAATGTGTGAAGATATCTTGTGTGAACTGTTGGACTAATAATTGCTTCAGTGAGTTTCAAAGTTTAAGTAAACTTCCATCACGTCCGTGGACTGAGACTTGGTTGGTACATACAAGCGATGAAGAATAGTAGACGTCCTTTCAGATAAATGTACAGGTCTAATTAGCCCTTGTTTAGCAAAAGTCGCGCTCTGAACCAACCAACCATAAACATGTACAAGGTCGATTTCAGATTTTTTTTCTACTGTAGAACTTCGTTTATACGTTCCTTAATCATTCATTTTTCCAAAATTATATAGTGTAGTTCCGAGAATGCGCCTTCGAAACATAAAGCTAAATATCTTCAATTATACGCATGTTACTGTGGCCTAATTTCTATTTATAGGTATATTTATTAGCTTTGTAAATCGAATATTAGCTTCATATTTCGGATTTACGTTTCATTAGCTTTACACGGGGGATCAGTCATTTTTCGTAAGACAAACTATGCCCGTTCATCTGACGACATTGTAGCTTTTGATGACAGGGGCAATTTGTCATCAAAGACAACTGTGACTGTAAATTTGAGGGGCGATGGTTGTATACTCAAATAGTTTTCAACTTGTTATTACTCAAATATTTTCAGCTTGTTATTCACGCGTTCAGGCAACACAATTATCCGCAGTACATACAACACAATTAGGCTCGAGGTAGCCTAGTGGTAGCGTGTCGACTTTCGGTTCTGGGTGTACTCGGATCGAATCACGACATGCGCCATTAAATACCTCCATGTCTAGGCCAGATATGGGCACATTAAATCCGTAAGTCCCTCTAGGACAGGGGTCCCCAACCTTTTTGTTCGTAAGAGTACATTCTAGAATACCGGTCGGACGGCGGGCACCATTTATTTTTTCAAGGGGAATTTATAGTTAGACATAGTTAATAATACGTACATACACATAATGTACAAAAAAACATTTAATTCCAAAAATATAATTTAACATATAAAAATTATTGATAATATTCTTGTGTAAAATAAATGATTACTAAATAATGCATACAAAATCTACAAATTATAAAAATTCTTTATAAAAAATATAAATCTCAAAGTTAATGTGATTTTTGGCATTGAATTTCATTGGCTATTGCTTCGTAAATAGGAGAGTATGATGATATTCCTGCTCGCTAGCGCGCGCGCGTAAGCAATCGTCAAGGGGTTCATCTGTAAGTTGTGATCTGGACTTCGATTTATGATATTCATTGTCGAAATCAATGATTCACACAAGTACTTGGAACCGAAAAACAATTTTATTTTATATGCTACTCTTTTCAAGAATGGATATTTGTTTCTGTTGACTATATTCCAGAAATTCTCATCTGATACGATGAATTTTAGGACAATGTCGTTCTGAAGATCCAAAGTTTCTTATCTCCAGTTCTTCTGTCCTTACTTGAACAAGCTGTATGTAGCTAGTTCGGTTACATTTACTAGGTAAGTAAAAGGATTAACAAAAAAGGTGACCATTGGCTCAATGATATTAAACTGTTGAAAGCGATTTTCAAACTGGTCTTGAAGTAATTGAAGGTTGATAACAAATGTTGATAAGTCAATTTCCCCGTCGCCTATCATTTTTTTCATATTTGGAAAATGCACAAGGAACTTCATCTTCAGATGTGATATCCACAAAACCAGTTTAGTTTTATACGAATTTATAGACTCTATCATTGTAGCCATATATTTGTCCTTTCTCTGCAGCTCTAAGTTTAAATAATTTAGTTTCTACATTATATCTGTTAAAAAAAGGCCAAATCCGCTAGCCAACAAAGGTCTGTTAGTTCAAAAAAATTTTTTAATTTTTTGGTACTGAGATAATTTTTTATTTCTTCAATTAAATCTACAAATCTATGAAGAACTTTGACTTTACTGAGCCAACGTACTTGAGTATGCAGAATGAAATCAGGATCTTCAGGATTTTCTAATAGGGCCTTAAAAAGGTGGTGTTGCAAAGGATCTGCGCAAATTAAGTTGACTATTTTTGTAATTATTTTCATGACGTGTCCGAAGGGTAGTATTCTACCACATAAAACTTCCTGGTGGATAATACAGTGATACGACATAAAGTTTGGAAATGATTCATCTTTTATGCAGAGGGCAATATATCCATTGACAATACCAACCATTGTTGGTGCTCCATCAGTGGTTATCGCAGACAGTTTCTGGAGAGGCACATCTATCGACTTTGCATATGTTATAAATATTTTATGGATATCCTCACCTATTGCTCGTCCTTTCATGGGTAATATATTTAGTAGATCTTCTTTTACAGTAAAGTCACTAAATACCATTCTCACCATAACTGCTAACTGTGCTGTGTCTGATATGTCTGTAGACTCGTAAAATTGTAGTGAGAACTACTCACATATATCCAAGTCACTCTTTAACTGAGTTTGCATGTCCTTTGAAATGGCTTGTATTCTTCTTGTAACGGTGTTATCTGACAACTATAAGTCTTGTATTGCTGACATGATCTCACGTTTGTTGGAAAATCCCTCAAATGAGCAATCGGCGCCAGTAATAAATGCTTCTTTTAACAACACCATCCTGGAAAGGCTTTTTCTTCTTTGCGAGTATGTTAGAAATTTTTAAAGAAGCAATAGTGGCATATTTAGATCTTAACAGAGGTCTAGTGTAAACTCACTGTTGAGCGGACAGATTCGATTTTAGCTGATCTATTTTCTTATTTCAGATTTAAGTGGATAGTTGGTATTAAAAGTAGCATAAATTGTCAGGAAATGACGTTCAACATTATGTTTTTTCGGTACCGCGACGCTACTTCCACACAACAGGCAAATACATTTGTCTTTTAAATTGACGAAGCAATTTGAATCCTCTCATTCAGTTTTAAACATAGGCGTAGCATCGGAGCGGCACGGGGGGGGGGGGAGGAACGTGCCCCCCAACTTAACTTCAAATAAATTAAAAAGGTTAATAGAAATTCAGTTAAAATCGGAAAATTGCAGAAAATTTTTAAGAAAGGTGGATTTTTCTCCGCTTTTTTAAACTGTTAAACTGAAGGTTCCGATTATGCCTTTAGCATTAACATAGTTTTTAACAATGATATATGTCCCATAACAATGATATGACCCATAAGTTCGATTCTATATTTTTTTTTCTCATTTTATTTATATTTATTTTTCTCATTGTATAACTTTTGAATACTACTCAAACATCAATTCTATTGTTATTCACTTTAAAAATAATCGTATTTCATATTTTAAGGAACACCAGCCAGTCAATGCATGGAGGAGAGCCCTAACTGAATTCAATTCGTGCCCCCCCCCCCCCAAAAAAAAGAAAAAGTTAGAATCACGCTACGCCTATGGTACTAAAACTATAGGTCCATTGTCGTTTACTTGATCCACTCATTTTGGGGTAAAATTAAGGAAATATTTAAAAACAGCGAAGGAGGAAACACAGTATACAAAAAATATGAGCATACATTTATGAATAAATAATGAAATAGATTCATCGAATGACCGTTTATCTCACAGCACAAACCACACTACTGGCTCTCACGAGATGAGCTCCAGACAAATGTCTGTTGTGACGGCAACCATAGAAACGGACCGGTTCATTTCATTTTAGGTATGGGAAATTAGGTTGGCGAAGATTTGGCTCGAGGGGGAAAAGAGATCGGTTGTATTACGCTTTGAACTTTTATCTGTGTTGGACACCATTTTTACTTTTGTGTGGTTAATCATTAACAATTTGAAAACTTTACGTTGCATTTTATTGAAACCTGAAATATTTTTTATCGTGGTCGCACAGCGGTGGGCACACGTAAAACAATCGGCAGGCGCCATGGTGCCCGCGCGCATAGGGTTGGGGACCCCTGCTCTAGGAGGTCAGAGATGGTGGGAAAGGGTACGATTCCCCCACAGCCGGATCATCGCATTGACAAATGTCTAGGGCCCGGTCAAACTGTCTGTGTTGAAAAGACTTGTAAATAAGATAGTTTACTTTTCTGTTGGACAACTGTGTATAATAAACAAAAGTATGTGACGCCTAAAAAAATTATTTACGAAACTCATTGAGTCAATCAAAATTAAATTCTGTAGCTTTTTTATACATCGAACAAAATGCTTTGGATAATATTTATTATGATGAAATAATTGATAATTTTGCTGAATTAAAGACTAGAAAGCATAATTTTTAAATAAAGTTTATTCATATTTATATACTTACATTTGTTAGACATTTAATAAAATTTTAAATTGTTTAAAATTTATAAACAAACTGTTCAAACTTTTCTTTTAAAATTAAAATTTTTTGTTGTATATTAAATATTTTTTATTAATTAAAAATTTAAGATTTGTTTTAGTTTTTCACATTTAGTTTTGTTTTATTTATTGTTTTCTTTTTTGTGTGTGCTGTACTTCTTGTGGGAGAGAGAGGGGGCCCGGTCAGAAGAAAATGTCTAGGGCCCCAAAGCGGGTTCCCCCAGATGTTGCCCCTGGAGGTGATTGGTAAAAATTGAAGTGTCACCTGACTAAATCGGACTCCGACCCTTATGGTGTCATTATAAACCGGAGTCGCTCCCTTCAGCCCGCTTGCCTATATGGACCTGGTCTGGAATACTTCTGGCCAGAGGCATTAGAAACAACACAATTATCCGTAGAAAGACTAATAATAGCAGTGTTTCTCGTAGTAAAGATCTCCCGAAAAGTATGCATGTCTAATAAATTTTGCTCTCAATTTGAAAAGGATACTTTCCTTCAACACCATTGAGACATTTACCTTTACAGGTGATGAATTCTTTTTAATCCAATAACAGCACGATTTGCATTCGTAAACTTCCTTTTCGTTTGAATTGTTGTTCAAAATTGTTACTTTTAACTCTTTTGCAACTACTTTTAGTTGCAATATAAGTTGAAGTACTGCATGTTCTAAATTTAAAATTTCAATGCAACATTTCCTGTTTAAAAATACTTTCTTGTACGTCCCAGATGAACCGAAAGTGAAAAGTTTTCGAAATCCATTTGCTCCATTTAAATTCAGCTGTCGCGCTTTGTTCCGTGTATGAATTTGTTTGCTTCCAATTTCCAAAGCCATTTGTAGCATTCTGTGAGTTTAATTATCAGCAACCTATTTTTTTATTAAAAAATGCTTGACGAACCGTGCTTGTTTTTAACTTTAAAGTGTATTGCATTTTACTCTCCTGCAGCGAAATGTCAATATTATCTGAAACGAGGGCATTTTCCCGCTTCCTCTCGGCAACGCCAGTTGTACAATTAAATATTTCTTCATTTTAAAACTCTCTGTGCTCGACAGTTCTCACCGATCTTCGAAAGTTCTTTATAATTGCTTTTTGCAGAGAACGTCGAAATCATTAAATAAACGGCACATCTAAAAGCCAGCTCAGCTTGCTGCTCGAGAATGGTTATTTCGAGTTGTGTGGCCTCTTTTTCGTAAAGAAGAAGGATGGTCTCCGAGAAAAAAAGGAGGAAGTAAACCGTGGAAGAATCCTTTTAGTTTAACATTTTTCTGAAGAGTAGTTGTATGGACCCAAAAATACCCCGTTTTCCCTCACTATGAGAGGAGGGAAAAAGGAGGAAGTTGATGCGCGTTGTGTTTTATTGTCATCTTTTGAGTGGTAGATACGAGGCGATTTATGGTTTTAACCTCTTAATGTACAAATAATTTTACAAATGTTCTAGATTACATTGATATGTATTATGTTATGTAATAAATGTAGTATTCCATTCGGAAAGAGAGTAAACTCCAGTAAGTTAACTCTTCAGTTTTCTTTTATGTAATTGTTCCTCTCGGATGAAAGAATAGATAGGCTGTCCCTAAGTGGCTTATTCATATACCCACGGGGGAGGGAGCGGTTTCTTTTGGTCTGAGTTTCGACCCGTGACCCCTGCAATTATAGACGGGGGAAGAGTCCGTTTTTTTTTTTAATCTGCGATTCTGAACACTACTTACGTTTCACTTACAGGAATCTTGTTGAAACGCAGTAAAAAGAAGTCTTCTTGATGATCACCAACATATAAAAGGAAAATTGTTTCGATCTAGTTTATTGATCATCCGGTGGCGGATCATCGTACAGGCGCAAGAAGCGCGCGCTTGGGGGCTCTGGTTAGTCAGGGACCTTCGAAAGTTAACAGCTTCAAAAAGATATACATTCCGAGAATTTTTTTAATTGAATAATAATTGATTTGATAGCATTACGTTGTATTTATATCAAAGGGGGCCTCAAGCCTAGGTTACGGTTGAGGCCCTCCAGATGCTTGATCCGCCACTGAGATCATCACCAGGCCGAGGAGCATTGGTGTGATTGGATGATTGGAAATATAGTTTCATGTAATCAATCTATTGACTCTCTTACTTTAATTCTTATTATCTTTCAGCTATTTCACTTTAATTCTTAATATTTTTCATTACTCCGTCTACTGGGTTCTATATTCCTGTCTTTTCTCTTTCCTTGCTTTTATCTGCCAGCTTCGTTAACGGGTGTGTCTCGTGTGTGGTTATAAATTCTCCCCCTTTTCTTCACGTCACGCAATCTCCCACGCCATTTCATCTAGAATTTTCGGTTCTACAACCCCCCCCCCATTTATTGTAAAGATTTCAATGATCCTCGCATTTGGTAATTGTTCATTGTGATAATCACACCAGTGCTCCTTGGTTTGATCATAATCTGTCAATTAGATCGAAACAATTGTCGCGTCTTTTCCAATTGATCGGGGTTATCTAAAAGCATCCTTTTTACTACTTAACGTTTCCTCTAAGAAAATTTGAGACAAAAGTGAGCGCTGAAAAGAAAACCATGATGCTGTTTCGAAATTCATTCTTTCGTCAGCGACGTAACCAGGAAAAAAATTTGTGGGATATGTGGGCATATGTCCGTATTTAGTTTTGGGGGGTTGCGGGCTAATACCATGCCTACTTCTCTCCTTTCAAGACCAGTATCACGTAAACATAGCATCAACGTTACTTTCATAATACAGAGGAGCTTAACGCTGCTGTGTACTAACTCTAATGGATTCGCTCACCTCGATGTCAACATATGAAGAAAATGTGTATTATTTACAGCTACTTAAATGATAATTCAATAAAAATGTTTTTTTTAGGCAGCCTGAACTTTACTTCACCTTGGAACAAGATTCATTTTATAAATTTCGTCCACCAAAGGAATTGATGCGCGTTTAAAACACACTAAACCGGATTTTTTCCGAATAATTTAAATTTAAAAATATTATTTGTATTTTTTTTTTAAATGAAAAATGCTCCAAGGTGTAAAATTTTTTTCTCTATTTCGGAGTACAATTGAAAAAAAGGTTTCTTTCTTTCAATCCAAGTCGGCGATCCTTGGACACATTTTCTCCATAGGTTAATATTGAGGTGAGCGAATCCAATAGGGTTAGTACACAGCAGCCTTAGTTGTCTAAGGAAAGAATGCATGCATCGATTTATCAAAGTTGTGTTCACTTTTTCAGTAATGCGTGTAAATATGTATAATATCTTATAAATTTGGAATCAGAATTGAGGTCAGAATAACGCAATCTTCATGAGTTAATCTGGGCATCTTTTATTTTGAGGTTTCAAATTTTTAATAGATGTTTAAGAATGTATAATTTCTTGCGTTTTAAAAATTAAACGCTTTTTGTTCCTGAAGGAATTTTTATGCACATTCTCAACTCTACCCGAAGGAAAATAATTGCATTCATTACCTCATTTCAACTCTTCATTTCCTCCTCGCATTATCATTCAGATTTATACAATAATTTCTTTGGGTAAAACCTTTTTTTTGCTTATCCTAAACATTATTTTTTAAGTTTCTTCCTAGCTCGTTTTCCCTTCACATACCACATATATCTTCTCCAGTCTTACATATCTTCCTCGTTCTCGTTTTTTATGTACATTTTTTTATTTTTCCATCTTTCAAGATATCATTATTACTAAGTATCGGGCGATGCGCACGTTCTGCACCATTTCCTTCAGAAGCATCCCTAATGAAAGTCTAATAGCTCGGTGATAAACTTGTAAGGGGAAATCACCTTGTCGGACCACTGCTTGATCTTGCTCTGCTCCACCCCCATTTTCCGGTTACCGACAGTGGCATCCTGTTCTTGGCTTCTGGTGGACCAAGTGCGGGAGAGGCTATGGGGTTTTATTATAGAGTGATCCGTCTTCAAACGCCGTCCGGGGTGATCTATCCAATTTCAAACCCATGATTATGTAAGACCTAAATCGTGGTCACTCGACCTTCAAGCAGTAGCACAATGGGATCCGGAGAGAGTGATTATATTCTCATCGTCCTTCGAAAAGTTCTTCATACTTGTTATATACACTGTATCTGTAGCTGTTAAAGGTATAGTTAGGCTATTGCGACATTTTCCGTCGCGGTTCTCAGCCTTTTTTACATAGATAAAAAAGGCTTTCATAATGAACGCTTGTGTTGTTATTTTTGTAACATTTGCAAACTTTTATTATATTTTCCCTTTGTGTTTCTATCATGTAGGATTTCTTTTCTGTTAGTTGATGTGTGAAAGATCCTAACATTAACTGTGACTGAAGGAGGTGATATATAAGATCCATGCGACCGATAAGGGTGTTAGTGAAACAATACAGAACTCTTCGTTAGACAGAAATCCGATGGGTTTCTCGTAGTCTATCAACAAAGACTACTTTTTAAAGAGATGTAAGTATAGTTATAGACAGTAAAACTTCTCTATGGCGGCCAATAATGGTTCCGAAAAAAGTGGCCGTCGAAAAGAGGTTTCTTCCATAACATTGGCTCTGTAGAGCCTTGAATTGTTCTGAACAAAATATGGCCGTTTTGAGAGGTATACGGCTAGAGAAGTTTCACTTTATATACAGGTAGTTATCAAAATAATGGAAATACCTATCAATATTAGTGGTGTTTATGAAAGTGCTTCGTATTCCTTAAAAAACAAGTCTGGCCACCGTATTTTTTTATAGAATATAGTGTTAATAGAATATATATTATTCTACTGTCAACTAGCAGTAATGAAGATATGGACATCGTGCTTTTCTTGGGGGGGGGGGGGATAACGTAAGATGTCAAACCTTGCAGAGAAGGCAAATTGTTGGAGCTCGTCTAATTGGAGTATCTGTTACCGCAACCCCCCAGGGTTATGGGTGTTTCTTGAGCTATGGTATCGATAGTCATGGCAGCATACAGAGTTCACGGAAGGACATCATCTGTGAAACAGAATAGTGCACGAAAGGGAAAGCTGAGTAAAAGAAACTGACCGGTATTGAAGCGGATTGTCATATCGAGGAAGACAACTGCAGCCAGTCACCGTAGAGCTCAATCTGCTTCTGCAGGCTCCAGTATCAATCATTACAGCGAAGAGGAAACTTCACAAACAAAGCATTTTCGGCAGAGTAGTAATTACCAAACCACTCGTTACAGATGTGAATACAAAATGTACCCTACACTGATGCCACGAGCACAAATCCTGGTCGAGTGATACGTCGAAAATGACATTTGGTCAGACGAATCATTGTTCACATAGTTCCCGCAACAGGACGTGCGTATGTCTGGAGAACACACACACAAGCGTGTGATCATGTTTGCCTCGTGCTAGCTGTCAAGCATGGAGGACAGTTTGTTAGGGTTACGCGGTCATGTCAGGGTTTTCAGATGGGATATATTGAAACGCTAAAAGGGAAGTTGACTGGGAACGACTATGTCGAACGTTTAGCCAACCAGATCCATCTTATGGTGCAAACATTGTTTCTTACGGGAGATAGCGTTTTTCAGGATGACAATGATCCTATCGATACGGCTAGACCTGTCAAGTCGGGGTTTGAGGATTATTTAGACCAATTAAAACATCTTTTCTGCCCCTGAAAGTTCCCATCTCAATATCATCGAACCGCTGTGGTCTGTTTTAGAAAATAGAGCCCGGTATCAAAATTCCGTACCAGCATCTTCACAAGAACTTTCATTATTTCTCCATGAAGTATGGTATAACATTCTCTTAATTACTATTCATGACCTATATAATTTTATTCCCAGGCGAACTCAGGAGTGGGGTACTCATGTCTAGAGGTAGATCAACTAAACTGTAAATAATTTGGAAAAATACC
Organism: Dolomedes plantarius; assembly: GCA_907164885.2. Taxonomy (NCBI): domain Eukaryota; kingdom Metazoa; phylum Arthropoda; class Arachnida; order Araneae; family Dolomedidae; genus Dolomedes; species Dolomedes plantarius. Next base: position 30,902,087 of record OU015492.1, on the reverse strand, counting down.
TCGCATTAAATTTTAATAAAATGGTAATTTATGTAGTAGACTGACTCTGAATATTTATCCGCTACCCTGAGTCTGAATATATCACTATATATATATATATATATATATATATATATATATATAGGTCCTTTTTTTTCGTAACCATGAGTGGCCGCTCTAGACAAGGTTCACTGTATATACAGGGTCATCTAAAAAGGTGTCCATGATTTCAAGTTGTGCACACCGTGAACAACAGTCGACTTATCGGATTTTACGTAGAAGCAGATGTTAGCTCTGGATGTTTCATTTTTCCGTGACTGCGCTGGGGGTATGCACCGCCTCTGACTTCGCGCTTCCTTCTAAATGAGTTTTAACGTTGGATTGGAAGGGACGGTCCAATTTTTTGGCCACCAAGAAACCTCTTCTAGACTTTTTTTTTCTATGGGGTTACCTGAAAAACACTGTTTACGCTGAGGAGAAGATCCGGGACTACGCCATTTATCGGACAGAATCACAGCTGCAATAGCGACTGTGACTCCGGATATGATCGAGGGTACCTGGATCTAGATCGACTATATGTGTGGGCCGAGTTGATTCGTTTCTGTATATTTTGGTGAAAAAATAAACACCATGAGTTCTATTATATGGTTCTTTATTTCACGTTGCAATCATGGACACCTTTTTCGATGACCCTGTATAATGTGTGTGTGCTCGAGAATACGTGTCATGAGGATGCGATTTCAGCTGTTATTTAATGGAACCAAGCAATGGTATGTAATGTCAGTCATTTCGATAACTGTTTTGTCTCTGCATTGTGAGCGAAGGTATTTTATTATTAGTCTTACAGATGATTATGTTCGAATACTGTTGGTCTCATTAGTATAAGTTTTCTAATTGTGTTGTTTGTTAATATATTACTTCTGTTTTTACCTGAAAGTAATTGAAAGCATTCTCATAATTATTTAAAATATGTTTTTAAATAAAGTTTAATTTTATGCTTTTGTTGGGAAGAAAAGACTTCACATTTATCCATTTGCTGTCCGTGCCATCCCATTTACCTTTTCTACACAATTCCCGAAATTCCATTTTGATCAGCCTGCAAACGTCATGCATGAGTTTGAGGTATTTACCTTTTTTTTCTTCCAGTTGACTTCAGTTTCTCTATTTGCTCTCCGCGTTGACCGATCACCAACAGTTTTGAGGTTTACTTTTACATATTCCCTGTTTTTCTCGCATCTCTTTCGCAAAGAAAGGCAAGAAATCATTACCCAACTCATTCTCTTGTTTATTCATGCGTAGTTTTCCAGGGTTATTCCTTTCAATTGTTATTTTCCATCTCTCTCGCTACTTCCTCTCCGAGCATTCAGTTACGCCAGCGATATTCGATTAAGCTGCCGCGTGTGATGCCAGATTTTTTTCTTGTACTCCTTTTTTCCATAAGTCTGTAATTAGAGGCTGAAATGAATACTTTCGAAGAACACATAATCTCATTTAAGGTTTCCATTGCAGTAAGAATACTGGTACCATGTCTTAAATACTTAAACATTATTTTCCCGTTATTTCGATATACATTTATGGTTTCTCGAAAGCCGTGTAATTTCTAGTTGATTTCCTACTGATAATGGATAATCGTTTTAAAATATGCCGTGACTTACATTTAATACAACATGAGTCATTTTTATATGTGCATTCAAACTCTCATTTCGTGTTTTGAGAGTTCATCATTGTCTGGAGGTAAAATTATGGGATTTTGAATATAATGAAGACATTGCGGTATATCCTTAATTAAATAACCGTTTGAATCCATCCTTGTTCAGTATCTGTTTACTGACCTGTAGTTTTCATAATATGTTTGTAAATTGTTTCTTGCTTCACATAAAAATCGCTTGTTTAACTAGATTGGTTGTTTGAGATCCATGGTCATACTATCCCCCCCCCCCCCGATGCAGTAGGCACTTGTGCGGTGACAATCACCCCTACCGTGGTTTTGTTTGCTATATTATTATGTGAGCACCATGCATTCAAGTGAGTCAATATTGCTCCGTATTAGACGGACGATGGCCGAATGGCTAGGGCACTGGCGTTCAGTACAGAGTCTGTGGGTTCGAGTCCCACTCTTGGTATGGATGTTTGTAGCCGTTCGGAATCGTCTTTAAGCTGTAGATTCCGGTCTAATTAGCTTTCGTGTAGCAATAAATGATCGTAGTGCTCCAAACCAAACCAAACCGCATTAGGGCACAGCACATCGAATTTGGGATACGAACCCAAGCCCACTGCGCGGAAGCTCTCTACGCAAACCACTTTTACAACAGTGGACAGTGGGGCGCAGTGGCCCAGTTGGCAAAGGCAGCGGGTCAGGGATCTAAACGTCTCTGGTTCGATGCCGGTCGCTAACAAATCCACCACCGTGTTCACTAATGGTGACCAAGGCATGGAAAATATGTCGTGGCTGCAATGTCCTCCAAGTTCTCCAATTTACCTCTGGAGGTGCGGGGTCAAGTGTTCCGGTCTCCTCACTTTACTCGGTTCAAAATTACGGGACCGGCCCATAGTGGTGTAATGCTGGTCCACCTATACGGGGCACCCAGAAAAGTGGGCAGTAAAATCGCGGTGTAATATAGCGGTAAGGATAATGTGCAAGAAACCGTCTGCCGCATTGGAAAAAAAACACTGGCCAATGTGTGCCACGCCATTTATTTTCGATGTGCGAAAAAAAAATCTGGTAATCGAGAAATCTGGTAAAACCTAGAAGTATTTTTCTTTTTTTTAATAGGTTTTACATTAGTGGTCTTTCAATGTTCTCAAATAAATTGGGATACATACGTAAGTTGAGATACACGTATGTATCCTAACTTACAAAACTTATTGTAAAATCAAATGTTTCTAACACACTTTCCGGCAAATTGAAAACCAATTAAAGACTAGAAGCAATAACTAATACATTTCTACGTTCACGAAACATAAAAAAATTTAAAATATTAGTTCATTGTATGCTTTATAACAATTTTTAAAAATTTTCTGTGCTTAAATAATAATTAAAGTCAATTTTGAATATTTACTTCCATGTTTCTCATAAAATTAAAGAGGACTACTTCTATATAGAAAACAATTTAAAATATTTGTTTCAACAATTTAAAATGTTGCTGTGTTCCGTACTTCATAATTTTTACTTTGCATTCAAATTATTTCCTACGGTACATTTTCATTGTGGGACATTGAATTTTCATTTTGTTTTAATTTAGCACTTACAATTTAAAGCTTGGCCACCGCTGCACTTTACCATGGGGGTGTCCGTCATCATACTTTGCTGCACGAACTAGTTTAGCTAGACAATCGCCCGCATTATACAGTGGTTTGCGACACGAACTTATTTTGAGTAGTGGGCTTGGGTTTAAGGCATGAGTTTTTGGTCTGTCCTCTCATAGGGAGTGATATTGGTTCATATCCAACTATATGGGGATACCATAATATGTTGTTGTTGTTAATGCCCCCTAGTTGGAGGTTCCATTCACCAGGTCGTAATAGGCTATTTGGCTGAAAGGGGCGGCTCCTGTTTTGAAATAGCACCACAAGGGTCGGAATCCGACTTGGCTAAATGTCCAGTCCCGTAATTTTGAACCGAGTCAAGTGACGAGACTGGAACACTTGACCCCGCACATCCAGAGGTAAATTTAAGAACTTGGAGGACATTGCAGCCACGACCTATTTTACGTGTCCCGGCCACCATTAATGACCACGGCGGTGGATTTTGCAGCGACGAGCATCGAAGCAGGGACGTTCAGATCACTGGCCCGCTGCTCTTGCCAACTGGGCCACCGCGCCCGTCCCATAATATAAAAAAGCTAACATATCGCGGTGTGGAATGGGTGGATGCGGAAGAGAAGTTCTTGCCGTGTTCAGAGGAAAAAATTAGTTTAGCTAGACTAGTTTACAGCTAGTTTTGATGTTAATATGAATTCATAACAGTAGTTTCTGAGAGTGGCGATACTTCTGTCTAAAACCCTAATCAATGGCATTCCGTATATGGCTATTTATTCTATCATTTGATGATTTTCAAGCATATGCAGGTCGAGTATCTCTAAAACCGAACCCCCCCCCCCCAAAGACCATTAATATTTCAGATTTCGTTGATTTTTCTAGAATTTTCAGTACGAAATATAGTTCTGAAGAAATAACAATCACTAAATTTTAGAATAGTTTCTTTTTATCTTTCCAAAATTTCCCGAGTTGTCTCGAACTAAAAAAAACAGAAATTTCTTCATTGACTTTTTATTATCCTCGAAGGAAATGTCGTATGTTAGGTTGGTAAAGGTCATTTGACTTGTAAGAGGTGTATTACATATACTCAGCGAAGATTCAGCTGGATTATATGTGTTAAACAGAATCGAGAACTTCCTTTTAACCTTTAGGCCAGTTTTTTCCCTCCTATCTTTAAACAGCTTCCTTTCTTAACCTTTTCCTTACGGGGTGGGATAGCATGTATCCCAAGAATACTGGCCCAAGAATGAATGAATATATATATATATATATATATATATATATATATATATATATATATATATATATATATATATATATATATATACATATATCTATATATACATATATATATACATATATCTATATATACATATATATATACATATATCTATATATACATATATCTATATATACATATATATATACATACATATATACATATATATATATATATATATATATATATATATATATATATATATATATATATATATATATATATATATATATATAACCCCCCTTAATAGTCGTTATTAAAAAGGGGGTATGAAATTTAGCGTTGTAAAGATGGAATCGGAGAAATGGACCCCGTAAGCTAAAGGTTAAACAAAAACAAAAAACAAAAAAGCAAAAAAAATCTTTTCCAATTTGCCCATTTGTGTCTTCCGATCGTAGGTAGTATAGTGAGTATCAGTGAAAATAAAAATTCGTGTTAATATCGTGGTCGAATTTGTTCAACAAAATTACTTTTGACAAAGAATACCGTTTTTCAAAGCGGTCGCATATGGGGTGTCATCCTGGAGTTTGGGTGTAACTAAATTAATAGTAATTCGTAAGGGCTATAACTCAGCAACCAATCAGCGGATAGTAATAAGTGATATCCAGTTTGAAAGCCAAAGGTCCAGAAGTATAAACAGGATTCAGCGCGCGTGCTCTCGGGAAGTGGGGGAGGGGGCATATTGATACCGATTATTGGCAGAGCAGAGAACTATCAGTCGATTCATCGGACTGAAGGCGTTTCGTAAGTTGAACTTTTCGCTAAAACAAGTGATTTCTTCTTAGTGTTCTCGTAGTTGTGGAATAGGTCTACATATGCAGCGCTCTTTCTTGCAGGTAATTTCTTTTGGGGTTAGCATTTCACCTTAAGAAGTTACTTTATCTTTCCAAAATTGCTTTAGAAAGAGAAAAAAAACCGCGCCGATCGCATTGCGGAAGTGCTGTATTTTTTATCATAAAATTTGTGAAACGGTAATTATAAATCGGATAAGACACGGTTGAGAAAGCTTTTAAAATGGGCTCTTATTAAAAGATCAAGATGTACTCTGAAAATACACCAAACTGATTGCTCTGAACTTGTTAAAAAATATTATGAGAAAGTGTTGTCTCATGCAAGACCTCGGGATTATAAATCACTCGAGACCAGAGAGCGACCTGGCTGAGTCATTCCCTCGGGTCTATTGAATACGCAAAATCGGAAAACTTGTCTCACTGATGCTGGGTTTCGGTAGAGCGGCGGTGTCGGATGAGATGATGTTACGATTACCGGTCGCTTTTGTTATCTGCTGTGGGTGGTTTGGCATTTAGATCGCATCGTATGCGGTGTGCGGAGATGGCTATCAAACCTGTTTCTAGATTAAAGGTATAATTAAAACAGAAGGCGAAATGTGAATACCGGAAGACAGGGTTATTGTCTTTCGAGACTTTTGTATGTATTCTGCGTCGTGGCATGTTCTGAAAAAAATTGATATCTTGTTGATGAAAATTACTCTCATAGGTCCATTATAGGGTGTCTCAAATTCACTATGCAAGCCTACGTTGGAAGGCCAGGCCTATGTAACGTAGTTACATTTTTCCTGATGGTCCTGATGGAGAGCCTTAAAAATAAACTCGGTCAACAACACCCTCGACTTGCTTGTGTAAACTGCTGTTGTGACAAAATGCCTGGAGCCCTCCTTGGTGGGTGGACTGTAAGCAAAAATATACATCTCAAGCGTACCGATAGGTCTTGAACCTGGGTTTCGCTCTTGATATGGGGGTCCTTAGAAAGTAGTTATCCTTTCCTTAGAAGCCCATAACAAGAGCGGAATCTAGGTTCAAGGCAACCTGTACGCTGGAGATGTGTATTTTCGATTTTACTTTATTTACTTGCATTATACCAAAGTGAAATATGGCCGGGATGCCCTGTGGCGTAGTGGTTAAATTTCATCCCTTGAGTGGGCCTTTCATCCCTTGAGTGGGTGGATAAAATGAGGACCAAGCATGCCTGGGAACTAAACTCTGGGGGGGGGGGGGGGTCCCACGTCAGGTTGACCACCTGACTGAAGCATACGCTGTATGGCACCCCAAGCCTATGGTCAAGAAAGCGGAGATGGTCACCGCCGGTCTTGGTCCACAGCGAACTTTTGCGCCTTGAATTTAGTTTTATTTTCTCTTTAAATATGGCCGGGTGATGGCTAGGGCACTGGCATTCTGTACCAATCTACTCGAGTCTGCGGGTTCAAGTCCCACAATATATATATATATATATATATATATATATATATATATATATATATATGCTGGGTGGAAATTTTGCCGATTAAAGATATTAAATTATTAAAGTTAAAATTTCCCAGGTTCTTTTACTTAATTACTAATTACCCAGATTCGTTTTAACCCAGCATGTAAACACTGTAGAAAAGATAGACACAACTAAATGTTTTTAAATGATGAGGACCAATATTTACAAATTAACAAAGAATATTTATTACCACAAATAAATAAGTTATACAGTATAAAATGATTACTACTCTCATAGCCACATGTATAATTAATAATTTGCTGAAATGATTAATATCCTTAAATATTAATGTGGGTCCTCACCCTAGTAGGTCAGTATCATGTAAAGGGATATTTTAATTTAAATCTAAATAAAAAAAAAAGAGTACTGTCAAATATCAACCTAAATTAAAGACTGACTTACCCCAAAATCGGCTTGGCTCGGATGACATTGCGGCTTCAATATAGTTGCAGGGTGACTCGAAAGCAACATACCCCAGAGCGGGTTAAATCGGGCCCTCAGGCCCTCCCCAACAATAGACCGGTCGGGTTTTGCGTAGATATAGACGGTATGTTAACTCTGGAAGTTTTATTTTCCATGTTGCGGTGAGCCAAATGATGGTCAAATGGCTAGGGCGCTGGCATTCGGTTCAGATCATGTGGGTTCGAGTCTCACTGTTGGCATGGATGTTTGTAGCCGTTCGGAATCGGCTCTAAACTGTAGGTCCCGGTATAATTAGCACTAGTGTAGCAATAAAATGACCGTAGCGCTCCAGTGACTTAGCGAGCATAACTGGCGGCCGGGGCACGATACCTTTTTGGCGCCCCCCCCCCCCGAAAAACATAGTAATATTATATATTGAATTAGGGAGAATGACCATTTGGCGCCCGGGGCATGATAGGTCAACTTCCCCCCCCCCTCTCTACGCCACTGTAGCGCTCTAAACCAAACTAAAACAAACCAACCTAAGTGAAATATGAGCAAACTAAATCTATTCCAAAAACCATTCCAACAAACCAGGAAGAAAAAGTAGTGCAATTTTTACCCAGCTGAGTCTTTTGTAAGATTACATATGACATCACCCCTCTAGAGCTGTGGTTCTGAGCTTTAGATCTATCCGCCTATCTATTATTTATATCAATGATCCGATTGTTTTCGGTTTTACGTATATGGAAAAACATTTTTTTAGTTACTGCAGGCATACATAGATATAATGTATTGTCATTTTTGAGTATTTATGCATTCACATTAACTCACGTCAACTCTGTCAACATAGACAATGATTCGTTTAGGAGCTTTAAGAGGTTTTTTTTATTATTTTAAGGGCTTTTATTGTTTTACAGAGGCTGTTCACACATTTTTTAGACGATGTATATTGTATTCACAAAACTAAATTACATAAATTTCTTGTGCTTTAAATGTTCTATTTGACATTCCTTATTCTGAAGTATCTTTCGACACCGCAATTTCCAGGATAATAATGCCTTTTGAAGTGTCAGAAGAGGTATTCTGTCCCATTCCTCCTGAACAGCTTTCCAGAGTCCTGTAAGGGTTTTGGGACGACGTTTGGATAATGCAGATTTTAAAAGTCCGAAAGCACAAAAATCCATAGGTGATACATCGGGAGATTTAGTAGGGATATCAGTGAAGGGTATGGCCTTGATACCAGTTTTTTGTTCCATTTCTTTTAGGAAATTTACAGTGGATTTTGATGTGTGACTGCTAGCTTTGTCCTGATGGAGTCTCATAGATTGATGACACTGTGGGTAAAGCGATGGTATTTCATTCAGAAAAATTGGCGATAAAATATGTTCCTGATAGTATTTGGAGTTAATCTTGACTTTTTTTCCACTCTCTTTATTTTTAACTTGCCATTATAAGAAAAACCAGCAACAATCATGAATCCCTTAGAAAAACTTTCTTTCGAATCTTTGAACCATGTACTTAAATTTTTTCTCCCCTTTTATGATAATAAATGGCTCTTTTTTTGTTGCAATCATTTAAATACACCCATGTTTCATCTATTGTGACAATTGTTTTCCATTTTTCTTTGGATAAGTGTTTCTCATATAGAATTCTGCAGCGTGTCGTGCGTTTAGCGATATGATTTGGAAGAAGACGTTGCACATTGCGTTTTTTCGCTTTCTTAAGATTTAAATCAACGTTTATCATTTTGTTTACAGTGGACACCGAGCATTTTAATGATTCTGCAACTGTCCTTTGACTAGGGGGATTTTCTTTTAACATTAAACAACGTACCTTTGCAATAGTCGAAGATGTCCGTTTTTTCCTTGGATACTTGTTTGGAATTTTTGTCCCACTTGAGGCTCCAATTTGACGTTTTTTTCCTTTCTTGTTGACGATATTACCTATCGACGCTTTAGATATCACAAAACCATGACTCTCACATCGTTTTTGGATAACGGAGTATGCATATTTCTCTTCGGAAAGAGCATAAATGTAGCCTTTGAACTTCGAACCACTGCTTTGTTAAAAACGCCATTTTGAATAAAAACAAAACTTTCAAGCCGCAGACGATAATTTTAACTTTTAAAAACATAGTACAATTGCAATTATTTCTTTTGCAGCAAACCATTTTTTATTACCGCTTACCAAAATCGTCTAAAAAATGTGCGAACAGCCTCTATTTACCACCCATAAAGTTTCGTTCGCCAAAAAAGCTCGTTTCAAGTCGACTTCTTCCTTTCCTAAAACATGTCTAACGGAAGGGGTGTTTCTATTTCTCCTATTTCAAAATAAAAATACCATTGTTAGAGAGTTATGCGGGGCTTATGGTTTTGCCTTTGAATAAACAACTTACCGGCTTAAAGAAACTGGATTGTACCGGAATTTCCAACAACTGTTTTACTGTTACCTTCTGTCATGGGACTAACGTGTACATTGATTTATCATGTATAGTTTATTTACATTTTATTATTTTTATCTAATCAAGGTGTACATTACATGAGTTATTAATGTTTGAATCAATTAACGCTCTCATTACTTTCTGGAATTTCTTTTGTGGTTCTAATTTTGGTTATAAAACCTAAACACATTGCATGACAACACACTAGGAGTATTTATTGTTTTGCATTTATACTACACCTAGAAAAGTCGTATCATGCTGATGGGTATGTCCTTGTCCCAAAGGAGGCAGGTATGCTGGTATGACTCCCCTCAAGAGGTACATGTATGTTAGTTAATTGATAAAATTACAGTTAACTGGTGAATTTTGTTCTGAAAACTTCGTCTGTCATTATTGGCTCAGCATATTTGCCAGTAACTTGGGCTCGAGGTGGCCTTGTGGTAACATGCTGGCTTTCGGTGCTGAGGGTGCTCGGATCGAATCCCGGCGCGCGCCATAAAATACCTCCAGGCCGGATATGGGCTATGCCGGATATGGGCCGTCTAGGCCGGATATGGGCACGTTAAATCCGTAGACCGGAAAGTCCCTCTATGAAGGTGAGAGAGGGTGGGAGAGGGTACGATCCCCCCAGATGTCGCCAATGATGGTGCACGGTCAAAATTGAGGTGGCAACTAGTTAAGAAAGACTCCGGCCCTTGTGGTGCCATTATAAACCGGAGCCGCACACTTCAGCCCGAAGCCTATGTGGACCTCGTCTGAAACTTCCAGCCAGGGGGCATAAGAAACAAGAACCAGCAACTTATTAGTCCACCTCTTATGGATCCGAATTTTCAGAGGGATCGATTGAAATCGTTTTATTTTTCAGCAGTAACATTTTGGTTCTTTTATTGACGTTCAGATATTTATAACTGTATCATATCGTAAATACAATTGACACCCTCCGTTTAATGGAGGTTTGATCAATTTTGATGTTAAACCTAATTAATAATAAATAGTGCTATTACAATCGCATTCGCTTATACACTGCTCAAAAAAATTAGGAGAGCAAGCAAAGAAGTTAAGAAAACCGTGCGAGACAGCCACGTATTGGCATAAAATGGATAGTACAAGCGCATCAATGCGCAATACAGAAAAAAGACATTAAAAAAATTTGTAATTAAGCTTTAATTCTTTGAAAATATGGAAAAAAACATGAAAAGATGATTTAGGGCAACAATTTGGTTACATGTAAACGATAAAAAAAATATTGTTTAGAAACGATGCAAGATTTTTAATATGGCGTGTGGTCTCCTAGAACATCTAAGACTGCTGCACACCTGTTCTCCATGGATGCGATGATGTTATCGATAAGACTTTGGGGAATACTGTTCCACTCTTCAAGAAGTGCAATCTCCAAGTCTCGGAGAGTAAAAGGAGGCCTTGGTCTCGCAGCAATGCGTCGTCCGAGCATGTCCCAAACATGCTCGATTGGATTCAGGCCAGGAGACCTCCCTGATGAAGCCTATAACGTACTGTTTGGCTGGACACCCTTCGTCCTGTTGCCAAGAGCAACTGTCTTTGCAGCTGAGTAGCATTGTCTGTTCTGTTTCGACGAGCTGTTAACAGTATAGACCGGTCATCAGTTGTTGTAGTGGTGCGTGGCCGACCTTGCCCTGGTCGACGTCTAACATTCCCTGTTTCTTGGAATCGATTCCACGACACTTCTGGCGACTCCAACAGCGTCCGCGACACTACGTTGCGTTTGCCCGGATTCAAGTCTGCCTATAATACGCCATGCTATGGATTCCGGTAAATCACGTTGTTGAGACATTTTCAAGTCACCTTTTCTCAAAAAGAATAACTGAGCAATCGAATTTCACAGTTAAGGCAGTGAAACAGACGGTTCTGCAACATCCCGATTTCCGCCCTTGTTCTTTTTCTGGTTTTTGACGTCATGAACTTTGATTTGCATATGAAGTTTTCTTCTTCTGTTTCCTGCTAGGCTTTAAATTATGGATGATTTATTTTATATTACTTATCGGTGTAAGTATTTGCGTAATTTCGTTAAAACCATGTGCTCCCCTAATTGTTTTGAGCAGTGTAGATAGCCCTCATTCAAGAAGAACAAGGAATTGGTGAAGAATTAACAATTCTAAGTTCGGTTCAACATTAAGTCTACGTTGCTATACCTCTTTAGCTACGTTTAATACTTAAACTCTTATGTAGCGAGTAAGATTCTGTCAACCTGTTATATAATTTCCATCAATTTTGTTCATCCATTTCTTGAAAATACGTACCCTTTTAGTCAAAAGGCAGAAATTTCTTAAAATAGACAATTCAAAGAACAAGGGAAAACTGTTGTTCTAGCGCAGTAACAATAGATTTTGAAATGAGTAATTAATTCCGTAACCACAAAGTGCGTTATCAATCGAACTACAATTTGACTGATTTCTTCCGACTTTCCAAGTCCAGAAGATATTGTCACTGAAATACAAGCGCAAGCGGCTGCTCAAAACAATGAAAGTGAAGCATGATTGCTACGAGAATGGACACACTGAAAAATATCAAACTGAACGGCCTACGACATACTGAATAGATTTGTAATTCTGAGAATTTTGCTTAAAACTGAAAAAAAGTGCAAGTGATATTAGTAGACACGTGTGATTGGAGGTGTTATGTCACAATGTTTCAAAAATAGTTTATCTGTTCTTTTGCGGGGATAAAGAACAACGAAACTACCGCGGGTTATTAACGTAGGATTGCTTATCGTTTGCTTACCTCTTTTTATGCATTTTGGTACTTTTCTGTTTAACTGTTTACTGCTACTGGGTTTGGTGCGCTGCCAAAATTAAACTCGCGACGGTCTTTGAATTTTTTTCTTTCCGGAGGACCGTTATTGAGGAACGCAATCCTACGTTAAAAGAAAGCAATTTTGAAAAATTGTGACATAACATCTTCACCCATTCACGTCTTGAATTTGTTTCATGCCGTGAGCCGTATCCGACGAAAATGACGGATGACTGAAACAAAGAAAACTTTCAAACCAATTTACACGTTTTTCATCTTTTACCAATTGATAATCAAATGGTAAGAATTTTTATTTACATCTTTTTTTGAAGACAATCCCGGTTTTCACGAACACTAATATTTAACTAACAAAACTATTGGTGACTGTTTTCTATAAGCGAATTCGACTGTTTTTGGACGTTCGGACGTTTTACCCTTCAGTGTATTTGTCTTTGAAAAAAAAATTTCGCTAATCTGGTAAAAAAAGAGCCTCCTTTAGTCTACATTTTGCATGGATCGTAATTGCTGTAAGTCCTTCAGCACGAGAAAGAAATTTAGTGATTGAAATTTTTTCCCCGTTCTTCCAGATTTTGCTGTACTAAATTTCACTGCATTGCTGTTTTTTTTATTATTATTATTATTATTTTTTTATTTAAGCCAAGAAAAAAGGTAAAAAAAAAATCATTAATTTTTTTTTGCATTACTTTGTCTTGATATGAAGCAATAAACACAATGAAACATTTTAGCTAGCGTCTTGATTCAGCAGTATTTTGTTACTTTTTTTACAGGTTTTTTTACTCTAAGAGTTCATTATCTTATCCATTTTTTTTAATCCGGCAATAATTTAAGTTTCTAAACTAAGAACGAAATGCTTCCGTCGTTAATTACAGACTGCAGCTTAAGTTACGGCGTCCGTCGGTGGCTTTGAGGCAATTATCGCCATTCGTGACTTAGTACTTTCTAAGAAATCATAGTTTGATGGAAATGAACTTAATGAGTCCAATATAATTTCGCGGAGTTTTCGGAATAGCGTCTGGTTAGTAACGTACTGCCATCATCTTGAACTGACAGTTTAATAAGCTGAGTGTGTGCAGTTTTTGTGTGGATGCAGATTAAGCTTTTCTAGAAAAAATAATTACGACGGACACAAAAATATTGAATTAATATTGCTTCACTCGTTTTCTAAAGCACTATTAGACGTTTCGTTTAATGTTTCCTGATGATTTATTAGCTACTCATACATTCATTCTTTTGAAGCAAATGGCCCTATGATGATGTAAATTCTACTTGAAGATTGCATGGTTAAGACTGCTGTGTACTAACTCTATTGGATTCGCTCACCTCAATGTAAACCTATGTAGAAAATGTGTCTGTTATTTACAGTAACATAAATGATGATAATCCAATAAAAATGGTATTTTCAGATAGCCTGAACTTTTCTGCAGACAACTTTATGCGAAAGGATTCATTTTATAAATTTCGTCCACCAAAGGAATTGATGAGTGTTTAAAACACACTATACTAGATTTTCCCCAAAAAATAATTTAAATTTTAAAATATTACTTGCAGTTTTTTTAAACAAAAAATGCTCCAAGTTGTTAATTTTTTTCTCTATTACGGAGGGCAATTTTAAAAAAAAATCTTTAAATCCAAGTCGGCAATCCGTGGACACATTTTCTCCATAGGTTAACATTGAGGTGGGTGAATCCAATAGGGTTTACAGAGCAGCCTCAACTTTAGATTTACGATCCATTTAAAAACTTATGAACTGATATGAAAAGTCAACTGATAAACTGATTGAATCAGTTCTATGCGGATGATTTACCCGTAAATGGGAGAATTTTCCCAATCTTAATGCTTTTTGGAGCAATTTTATTTTTTCCAAAATTGATTCCTATTCCTTTATCTTATGAATATAAACAAAAGTTAATGCATTTGTTTGTATTCATAAGTTTTGCAATTGAAATGAAGTTGTGTAACCAGAAGGGTAAGTTCGTTTGAGACAGTAGCATCACCATAACCAGTTTTTAAAATATGGAATGGTTACTAAAACTGTTTTGCTAGAAAAGTTGTGTTTTTTTTTTAATGTGAGACCATCTTGGGAAAATAATATAGTAAAATAAACTAACAATTTAGGTTTTATTATTTTTTAATATCTTACAAAGGGAATAGAATGCGGAACTGTTTTGACAACAATTATAGATTCCATTTGCTGTTATTACACAATCACGAAAAAAAGTGAATACCTTTAAGGCTGCTGTGTACTAGCCCTATTGGATACGCTCACCTAAATGTTAACCTAGAGAGAAAATGTGTCCAAACATTGCCGACCTGGAGTGAAAGATTTTTTTGAATTGTACCCCGTAATAGAGAAAGAAATTTTATACCTTGCAACATTTTTCATTTTTTAAAGAAATGCAAATAATATTTTAAAATTTAAATTTTTCGGGAAAAAAATCTAACTATAGTGTGTTTTAAACGCTCATCAATTCCTTTGGTGGATGAAATTTATTAAAATGAATCCCGTTGCAAGATGCAGAAGAGTTCATGCTAACTGAAAATACCATTTTTATTGGATATATCAGCATTTATGTAGCTGTAAATAGTAGACACATTTTCTCCATAGGTTAACATTGAGGTGAGCGAATCCAATATGGTTAGTACTCAGCATCCTTAACCATTCAGAGGGCGCGCCAAGTTTTGGAACACCAACGGGCGCGCGTAGCACAAAGTGCAACGTCTCTTTCAACCTTGATTATTCCTTTTGTAATAAACTTTTTTTTTTCAAATTGAAAATAATTCTGCGTTTTATGATAAGATATGACATGTTGATAATATTGAGATAAATTTATAATTAAAGGCCAAAGAATGCAGATACAATCGCCTTATTTCAAAAAAGTCCGGTTTATTGGATCTAAGGACAACTTACGAATGGATTCCTGTTATGTCCAAAAACTTAAAAAAAACAATGAGATTGTCCATCTTTGTGATATGCGGGATACCTTGTAATAGCTGCACATTGGATCGACAACAGCAACTCCTGCTTTTAACGTATTGTAATCCAGTATAATCGTTGGATTACCACGGATAAATCCCGACTACAAATGAATGGAAAGGAATACAAAGGTCAGAAAACCAGACCTGCATTAGAAAGAGTGTAGCTGTAAATAGAAACTGCTTAGAACATTCAAACCTTACTTGTAAAAAAAAATCATTCAAAATTACGAAAATGTTGCACTCTGTACACGGGCTCGCCCGCTGAAGGGTTAATGCAGTCTTTGAGAATATGGTGTAGTGTACTGGAAATAGGGTCTTATTTTTTCCCGAGACCCCACAAGCGCTTGGAAAACACAGCTGCGTGTTTTTCAAGGAATGTGTTGTTCGGTTCCACCAGTTCGGAACACGTGGGGGGATTAAAAACCGTTTCCCTCACAGAGGCAGCCACTAAAGCTGTCATCTTAACGTCCTGCAATGTAGTCAAGTTCGGCGACTAAGAAGAAACTGTCAGCCGATAATCTGCCGGCCCTCCACCCCTTCTGAAAAATCCAGACATTGGAGAGAGCGGTGTAGAACATCGACCCGAGCGGTTGTGTTTTTGTGAGGCTCCTGTTTTTTGGGGCCGGAATGGGCCCTGGAGCGCGCACTGTAAATCTGCACGTAAATTAAGTGAATATGTCGTAAATGTCTAATGTTTAATTTTTTTGTTAATAAATTGTTGAATTTTTGTTTTAAAAATTTGGCCTTCGTTTGTTAATTAGAACTCTGTCTTTCTTGGTATGGATCAATAGTTGTGAAATTTCTTCAAAATGCCTCAGAGAGTTTATAAGCCTTACAGTGACGCCACAATGGACGTACTCCTCATAATTAGAAAATTAATATCATAGAAATTAGAATGGTCTGATCATGTGTTGCCAACGCAACAGTGTTATTAATGTTTTGGTGGAAACTTCGTTTTTAAGTATGCATTTCATCCTTAATACTAAGTTACTGCCAAAAGATATTAAATTATCAACTGCTGGAATCGGATTGCCATAGTATAATCTTTAAATTTCTGCTTATTTCGAATTTCCGCATATCATTGAAGTAATCAAATCTTACTTCAATGATCTGAAACAGCTTTCCGAAGTTTCCAATGACTGCAGACAACTGTTCGGGTCTTTTCAGCTCGTAATCGGTGAACTGATCAAAAACGTCGCTATCAAGTTCACTCAGAAACACATGAGTAGGTAGAGCAGGGATTCCCAATCTTTTTACGTTTGCGACACCCTTGGGAATAAGATTGGAGACTTGGAGCACCCTTTTTAGAATTTTGTTTTTTCAATTTTTTTAAAGATTAAATCAAACTAGAATGTTTATCAGGGACATGCTGATTTTAAGTTCAAGTATTTTATTCATTTATTGAAATATATAAGTAACAAACACCAGAATAGCATCCATGAATAGGAACAGTTTCAAAAATAGTCATGGGATTCAATATAGTAATACGCTAGAGCAGTGATTCCCAACCGTTTTATACTTGAGTACCACCTGAGAACTTTGTAGGGTCGTGGCGTACCACTGCTTATGTCATAACTTTTTCAGAAGTGTCAAATAAAATCTATACACGTATGAATAATTTTACAAAATGTATTTAAGTATAAATAAAACAAATTACTCAAAATAAATCCATAAAACTAGAAGAAACCGTAATTCTTATGAACAAATGGCAAATACAATTTCCCAACACTAAAATGTCTTTATCAGGAAGTTTAATGAGAAACTTGCTGTTGCTTATGCTTATTAGAACTTCTATGTTAGGTTCAATAGTGCTTATCTTTAACCAGCCCATTGTGTTTATTATTATTGAACCCTTCTACTTACCACTCCAAACGCTGTCGCGCACCAGCAGTGGCACGCGTTCCACCAGCTGGGAACCACCGCGCTAGAGGACTACAATGGAAATCGCTTAAAAGAGTTTTGCTTTATTAATATGAGACTTGCGATGGATGCTTAGAGCACAGGTGTTTGACATCAGGTCTAAGTCATAGTTGTGAGCGTGAGAGTAGCTAATTCATCCTCAGAAACGAGTTAATCGATCTGTCTCATAATCTATGAGGCATGAGTCATTGACTCAATTTTTATTTTTAGTTGGTCCCTCTAATATTTTTTTGTTGTTTTATCATAAAAAAAATCTAGCGGCACCCCATGCCGATGTCCTCAAAGTTTCGCGGTACAACGGTTGAGAATCACTGATGTAGAGTATCATAAACGTTTGAAAATTTATATCGTTTGTTGTTGCGAAACACTGAGATTGTGGAAGAGTGTAAAGCACTGATTCTCAATAGTGTGTTCCGCGAGGTTCTTGAAGTGTGCCGCGACTGCGAATACCTATATATAAGCGAAGTCAAGACTTTTAATGTAGGATCACGTTCCTCCATAACGGTCCTCTGGAAAGCAAAATTTCAGACGCTAAAACCGTTCGTCGCGTCGTCACGAGTTATAATTTTGGCAGCGCACCAAACCCAGTCTGTATCTCTTGGGCAAGCAGTAAACAGTTAAGCAGAAAAGTACCAAAATGCGTCAAAATTTTGACATATATTTTGTATATATGTACGTAATATATACATACATACATATAAACATACAAAAGAGGTAAGCAACGATAAGTAATCCTACGTTAATAACCCGCCGTCGTATCGTTAGAAGAGAGACTGAAATTTTTACATTCCTATACAAATCGGCGAAATAACTGATATTACGTGAAAAGCACACTTAATTGCATTCGTTCGATTCATCCACGAAAATGATATAATTAACCGATTTTTATGTCATCGAGAATGATCGGATTTCGCAACAGAATATATTTTCGATGAAATTAATTCGTATTTACAAGAAATTAAAATTTCGTGGAATTTGTGCATTAGTATTTGAACAGACGGTGCTCTGGCTATGACTGGATCTATAAAAGGATTTGTAGCTCATGTAAGGGAACATAATGCAGATATATTAGTTACCTATTTATTTTTTGCTTTGGAAAACACTCATTACAAAACATTTACCATCAGAATTGAAAATAGTGCTGGAACGATGTGTTAAAATGATAAATTATACGAAATCAAGACCATTTAAAAATTCGCCTATTTAGTCAATTATGCCAGGCTATAGAGTCTAAATACGAATCGTTGTTACGACACTTAGAAGTTAGGTGGTTTTCCAGAGAAAGTTTTATCTCGCGTGCTTGAATTAAAATATGAATATAAGATCTTTTTTGAACAAGATAGTAATGATTTTGTTGATTTGATGGAAGACAAAATATGGTGTCCTAAGCTAGCTTACTTATTTGATATTTTTTTTTTATTTAATAACATAAATACGAGTATGGAAGGACCGAAAGAAAATATTTTAAACTCAACCGATAAATTACTGTGATTTAAAAAAAAATACTTTATGGAAGAATAAAGCAAAAGAAGGTAGTTTAGAAAAGTTTCAGTTAGTTCCAAAAGACTGTTACAAAATGATTCATAAAATAGTTATTGATTATTTGATAATACTAGAGCAAAGAATTGTTCATTACTTTCCAAATTTAAAAATAAAAAATTTGATTGGATTCGAAATCTATTTGTGATAAACGACAGGTAGGAGTATTAATTAACTTTGAAAGAAGAGGAAGAACTCATTTCGGTGTGTAGTAACCGAGATTTAATTTCAAAACAGTCAGAAGAATCAATCAATTCGTTCTAGAATTATCTCAGATACGATTATCCGACAATATCGCAAAGAGCTTTGTGTTATTACAATTTTCCTCATCTTATTTGTGCGAATTCGGATTTGACCAACATAAAAACGAAAAAAAGATCCAGACTTTTAAACCTGGATCACGAAATGAGAGTAGCATTATCATTTTTACGCCCAAATATAAATGAAGTTGCAAAAAATAACTCAAATTTCGCACTAAATGTAATTTGTAGTTAAACATTTTGTTTACTTTGCAATTCATATAAGATTAATTTTTTAAAATAAGATTAATTTTATTAAGATTAATTTGTTAATAAGATTAAGATAAATTTTAAAAAATTAATCTTATTATTGTCAGAGTGCCGCCAAATTCTCAAATTATTAAAAGTGTACCGTGACGAAGAAAAGGTTGAGAATCACTGGTGTAAAGGCAATATTTTGATTGTGCACGTTTTTTATGCTTCCATATTTACAATATTTATAAAATTTACATAACGTGCTGAATGGATAATTCATTAGGAACTGTTGAAAACGATGCCTTATCAAACTGATTTGTTGTTCTCCGCAATAAATGAAATATTCACAAATGTTGTATTTTACATAATTGGGCATTTGAAAAGCAGTTCGCTCTGCTCACTGTTAACATATGGAGGAAATGTTTCCAATGATTATCGACTTGGATTTAAAGATTTTTGTTTTAATTGTACTCCGTAATAGAGAAAGAAATTTTACACCTTGGGACATTTTTCGTTTTTTTTTAATACAAATATTTTTTAATTTAAATTATTCGACGGAAAAATCTAGTGTAGTGTCTTTTAAACGCTTGTGAATTCCTTTGGTGGACGAAATTTATTAAAATGAATCCGTTTCAAGATACAGAAGAATTCATGCTATCTGAAAATAACATTTTTACCATGTTTTTATTAATTTGCTTTCTTGTTTGTGTGTTTGTCCAGTACAAATCTTGCAATCGATTTTTAACTAACTTCCCGACTAGCTAGACATTTGAAACGTTTAGAATAGCTCAGAACACGATGACAATGCATTATTTTAATACTATTAGCCATCTTTAAGCATATTTTTACCATGTTTTTTATTATTTTCAGTTAATTTTGTTTTGTAGACTGGTGCAGCCATCTGTCGGCCGGGACGGGAACGAGTAGTTAAACACAAGTTAACTTCCAATTAACTTCATTTTCTTTAAAGTTGATGGGATAATTCATCAAAAAATTTTAAAAAAGTATTTATTAATACATAGAATTGTCAAGTTTATATGATTCAACAGAAAATTTAAAAACATGGTATATAAAAAGTTATTTTTATCCTGTAATTATTAATGGATTATCAGCATTTATGTAGCTGTAAATATTAGACAAATTTTCTCCATAGGTTAACATTATGGTGAGCGAATCCAATAGGGTTAGTACACAACAGCCTTAACATATGGAGAAATTTTTTTCAATGATTGTCGACTTGCTTTGAAGGATATATATATATATAGTGGTTCCTCGACTTACGAGTTTTTCGAGATACGAGCATTCTCTCGGTAGATTTTTTGCTTCAAGTTACGAGCAAGCTTCACATATCCCACCGCTAGATTGCAGCGAATGCCATGTTACGTGCTCATCAAATGAGAACACAAGAAGCATATAATATTTACAACCTTTATGTACAATTATTATACAATTGTATAATATTATTCTGAGACTACTATCCAGTATTAAACCAAGAGATTGGATTCTGAGAAAACGTTCTTCGGATTCTCAGAAAGAAGAATCTGGACATTACAGCCACAGTGAACGATGCAACAATCGCCCAGCTTCCGCCCAGTTCACTTTAAGAGAGTAGTTGGTAATAAAAGCGAAAGTGAGGAAAGCGGGGCGAAAAGATCCAAAAATCAACGAGTAAGATTTAATTTTTCAGTTCAACCTTTCTCCACCTCTTCCATCAGCATCTTCAAGTCTGATCTCCAAGGTAAATGTTGTACATTACACTTAAAAAAAACAAATTTATTGCAGTACATTCTATTGTATTGCGTTTTTATACAATGATCGTCGTTTATAAGCACGTTTTTCTTATTTAAAAACATGTAACAAAAAAAATTGCTGTGTTTTGGGGGAGCCCGGAACGAATTAATGGCATTTCCATTCATTTCAATGGGGAAAATTGATACGAGTATTTCGGGTTACGAGCTAAGTCATGGAACGAATTAAACTCGTAAGTCGAGGTACCATTGTATATATGTATATTAATTAATTATACTCCGTAATAGAGAAAATATTTTTACTCATATCTTTTTCATTCTTGAAAACAAACGTAAATAATATTTTCTAATTTGAATTATTCGGGGGGGGGGGGGGGTGCGGATAGTGAGTTTTAAACGTACATCATTTCCTTTGATGTACGAAATTTGTAAAATGAATAAGATAGCAGACTAAAAAAAAAAGTCTTTCTCTTTTACTGAGTGCAATTTAAAAAAAAAAAATGTTTAAATCCAAGTCGACAATCTGTAGCAAAATTTTCTTCATGGGTTAACACTGATTTGAGAGAATTCAAAAGGGTTTTTGCACAGAAGCCGAAAGTTGTATTAATACTCTGTCATCATCGAGACAGTTCAGAAGGTAGAATACTGACTTCAAGGTTCGAGAACCCAGGTTTAATCCCGGTTCCAGCAGACCGTCGTTGGAAATTATAACTAAAATATTTTTAGCGTCACTTTCTGTTTGAGATGTATAGCTAGGGGGGAATATGTAAATCCCATAATTATTTGTCCAAAGTTTTAGACTTATGTACAGAGCTTTCAACGAAGGCGATATTATTGGCTTACATGTCTAAGCGTCTAGTTCAGCGAACGGGAACTAATCTGGTGATATCGTTGAATTAAATAGCGTTAAATGTTAAACACGGGGAAGTCAAATTATGTGTTATAACTGAACGATTCATGCTCTTGAGAATGTATCATATCTTTAACTGATTAAGTGGATTCGTATCATGTTATGAATACTTGACTATTTGAATTGTTCCGTGATTTAACAACTAGAGACTGAAGGAGCTGAATGCAGGAAGATAAAAATTAAAGCTCGTAAAGGACGTAAGTCAATATTATAATTAACGTGTGACAATGGTAGCTAAACAGTAGCTTAATATGAGGCTTGATAATTGAAGATGTGATAAGCGCTCCTATCTATTGTCTGGTAAAGACTAGGCTATCAGTATGTCGTATTTATTCAATTGTTATGATTATACTCTAGTGGCCTAGATTGCTGTTTAATGTTTTTGCACCGGGAATGCCCCATTATCAGGCCCACAGGGAAGGTGTCTTTGAAAGTTCTTTATTTAATTGTCCATTAATTATAATAGTCTTATCTGTGAACCACACTATAGGCCGTCTCTTACAGTGTGCTTTTAAAGACCCATTCCGATTAATGAAACGTTCTATTTAAGAGAAGTTGAAGATGTAATGAATGAAATCTGGAAGACGTAAATCTGTGGCGTTATGGCAGATGTTGATATACCAATTTTTCATGTTTTTGGCAAATTAAAAAAGTAACTTTTGTTGTAAGATATAAAATCTCCCAATTCAGTTTTTCAATCCAAATATTCTTTAGTTAATACTCATATTCTACCTCAAGCATACGTCTGGTCTTCATTGAAAATTTTCAATTAGGAACAAAAATTTTGGGGGAGGGTTGAGAAAAAAAACTTTTATACATAACAGTATTTGCCAATACGAATAACTTATAATTATTTCATAATTCCACATATCAGCTTTTGCCGCATTAAAGAACCAGTTTTAAGTGTTACATATCAATTTAAAACATAAAATTGAATTTTTTGGACATATCAACATGTCATAACGTCACAGGACATATTTGTACCCATGAAGTTACGTAACATTGACTAGAAGTTTTCTTCTTTTTTTAATCTTAGTTTTTTTTCCCTTCTGACTCTTATTTTTAGCGAGGTCCCGGCTAAGAAATTATTTATAGCTGTTTGTTGAGTTTCTACCTGCTGTATTAAAGCCTTGTTCACATTACTTCTGAAGCGTAGCGTTCTTTCGTTTCCGTCGAGGTTGTTGACATGATCCTTGATTGGTTTGACGTATCTCGTCACGTATCACGTGGTCATTGCGTCTTTCTCTGTGATTAGTCAAAATTTTTATTGCTATCGTTACGCTCCACTACAGTTACAATATGAAAAAGGCCTAACTATTCAGTCTTGTGGTACGAAATTATCTTAATACTAGTTGGTACTCGTCAAAACATGACGGCTAGATAGTGAATAAATGTGCTAATACACAAATTATACTCAACACATCTTTGCCAAATATTGAAAATCATAATAAAGCGCAGAAACAAATTAATGTGTTTAAGTAGCCTCGTGCTTAGTATCTAAAGCCAGATTTTAAAATGGTACTGAGCATGCGCAGAAAGCAATTCTTTTAAATTGTAAATTATTGCTAATTAAACAGCGCGAAATAAACAATTTCCATGAGGTTTAATGTTATATTTCACAAACATAATTATCGTAAAAATAAAAATGGCAGAGAGAGATCTAGAGAGACTCCTCGGAATAAACGTATTTATCATTAAAACATGTAACTGAGCACGCGCAGAAACAGTGAGTTTCTAAAGACAGACTTAAACACTGAGCATGCGCAGAAATCAATTTTTAATTGTAAATTATGGCTAATTAATAGAAATTGCGGCTGCAAAAACCAAATTTGACAAATCTGCAGGTTACAATCTTTCGTTTAAGACCAAAATGAAGTAAATTGATGCAGCAGTTTTCTCTCACGGACTGCCCAAAAAGTCAGCTTAGCTACTTAAATAATATACAGATACAGATATGGTGATATAATCAGATTTGGTAGATGTGCGAAATTAAAGCACAGTAATTTCATAGGCGATCTCTCTCGCCGAAAAAAAATAAGTAAATAACAAACACGCACATACACCCATATTGACACAAATGTGTGATAACTGACACAAATGTTTGATTTTTTAACAGAGTCCCCACGGTATGTCAGTTTTTCTCGCAACTTGGATCGCTGTTGTACTTGTTGATGGGATTATTTTAGCGAGTTCGATCTGCCACGTAGAAGTAGATTGACGATCTTATTCCTCTTGTTAGCGAACAACATTCGGGATTTGTACCACCCTAATAGTGTTTCAAAAATAAATTTAACAGTATCCGAATTTCACTATGGTATTTAACTTTAACTGGTTATTATGTTTTTATAAATATTTGTGTAGTGATTATTTACTGAGAACTTGGATAGTATCCATATTTGTCTAAAATTATCCTTTGTAAACATGGTTAAAAGCGTTATAAAAAAAAAAAGATCGTTATCCTCTTTCGTAATGAAGAGCACTGTTTTAAGCTTTATTAAAAAATAAATAAAAGTGGACCATTTACTGACTACAGTCAAACCTGTTCTGTGCGGTAGATAGGGACCGCACAAAAAACGTTTGTTACAAAAGTAAATTATTTTTCTTTAATTTCTGTTGTGTTTTATACTTTAAATGCATTTTTCTCAAAATCTTGTTTTTGCAATTTTGTCTGACTTTGAACTACTAAGGCTTTGAGAAATATGCACTTACAGTTATACTTTTTTTTAAATCTTGATTGAATGTTTAAGAAACGTAGAGAGAGAGTTTTATTTGTATAAATGCTTAATTTTTTTTTTTTTTTAGAAATTTATAAACATGAAAAAAACAGAATTTTCTGTTAAAAATTACCGTATAAAGATAAGGAGTAAAATTTTTTTTTACAAAATTTAAGGAACATATTTTAAAAAGCTCTTCCTAGGTTTGTAGCACATACTATGATATTATAAAATTTTCAATTAAAGGAAAACATTGAAAATTGACAAAGGAGTAGTCTTTTTAAAAAGTATGTCAATCGTGTGAAAAATAGCCTAAAAATTTCAATATAAAAGAAACTTCCATATAGAAAATTGATATTTTTTTTTATTCTTGCGTATAAATATATGCTTAAATATTATAAAAAGAAATGGTTGCGTTAAACTGAATAATAAAAATTTTAGCTTTTTTCTTATGGGTCTTCCTTAAAAAAATATTCATAAAAGTGACGATGACTCGGAAATTATTTTTTTTCCGTATCATAAATCAGGTGAGCCTGATGACCGCCCGAATGGTTTGGGCGTTAGTCCTCGGAACCAGAGTCTGCGGGTTTGAATCCCGCGTCAGGCATGGGTGATAAATATACTTGATCTAGTTCAGAATCAGTTTAGCTCTCGTCTTACAAAACATGTCTGCAGTGTTTCCACACGCTAGCTCTTTGTCATGTCAAGTATAGGTTTGATTAATGCAGCGGATGTCCAGACCTAATTAAAAGAATTTTGAAGTTGATAACATACACTGCCGCTCGTTTTTATATTTTTTAACTGTCACAGCTGAATGTCTAGCTCCAGGCATGCTGTCCAGCTATCGCAAAGAAATTCATCGACCATTTTAATGTAATTTAATTTTTATAGAAAATTAATCCATTCATTGAATTGATTCAGTTTTTGAAAATAGGATCTATAAAATGCTGGTTCGGCACTTTTTTTTTTTTTTTTGAACAGGTAGCCCTCCTACAGCACGGCATCTTACAACACGGTTTCGCTCTAACACGATAAGATAAATTGCGGGAACCCTCGTATAAAACTGCAACCTGTAACACGGTTTCGCTCTAACACAATAAAAAATTTGCGAAAACCTTTGTACAACACTGTACTTCTACAGCACTAGATAACATGATTTTTGTTTAACACATTTAAAAACTAAATTACCTTAAAATAATGACGGGAAGGAATAATGAACTATGGTGGCTTTACATGAAAATGTATAAACAAATTATAATTTATTCATTTATAACTTTATAAAATTACAAGAAGGCCTAAGCTTAGCCGAAAATCTTGAATCATTTTTCCTGAATGCAGACCCTCCCACTGAAAGAAGCCGAAAATTCAAAAGGGAGCTGCAAAATTAATTGTCCATCTCCATACCGTGAATCTACAATGATCTTGTAAGAACCAGTAAATAAACCCAAATTACACATTTTTTAAAGAGGATAGAAGATGCACAAAATCTAAATGAAGAAAAAGATTCTGAAAGTATAGCTGATATCCTTTAACCGGAAAAAGGTTTTCGTTTGATTGTACTGAGCAGTGATGAGGAAGAAATTTATTAAATTAAGGTCGCATTAAATGAAAATAATATTTTTGTTTCTTTTCATTTTGTGTTATACATACATTTATATTTTTAATAAAAATTAAGTTGCTTATATGGAATTTGAAAAATAAAATTTTTTTGTTTTTAATAAGTTTTCAGAACGTAACCCCCCTTTTTTTTAACTGTCTCTGGGTCTCGTATAACATGGTTTCACACAACATGGTATTTTCTAGGAACCTATCTACCGTGTTATAGGAGGGTTACTAGTACCTGTATTATTATTTACACGATTTAACTGTGTCATAATTTCTTAGTGAGATGAAATGAACTAGTTTGAATGTTTCGGTGTTTGAATTCATGCTTTAGAAAAATGTAGTTCGGTCTGAAAATGTACAACTTGTATAATTAACTGTGCAATCATTTTTTTTTACCTGATTTTCGGGTTCGGACATCTTAACAGTGACTAAAATATTTAGTTGGGGAGAATCTGAGCAAAACTACTTCTCATAAGTTTAGGTGCGATGTGTTAAATTGCAATCCAAATTAGCCACATTTTCAACGAGTAACCAACTTTGCAGCGGAAGTTAGGAGTTTTAAAGAAAGCCGTAGTTAGGAGTTTTAAAGAAAGCCGTAGTTAGGAGTTTAAAAAAAACGTATGCTATCGAGTGCAGATTTTTACACCCAGCTATAACTTATGAATGGGCCATCATAAAAGTTGATCCAGCATAAATTGGTTAACAGTGCCTCATTCATAATACTAGATTTTCTACGTTCATTTTTGCAGTGAAGTATTCAGCTTTGTTCTAAAATTTCACCGGTGTAGTATGTATTTATTTTTGAGCAATACAACATGCGGATTTAATTTTTTTTTTTTTTAATCGCCGATGTCATTACATGATTATCCAGGCATACAAATATAACGCGTGTAAAATTTATTAAATATTTAGGAGATATTTTCGTATTATAAGGAAAAAACTTCCTATTCATCATTAGAAAATTATCTATCTTTGATACGTGGAAACGTACAGCTTTAGAGGATGGAATCTAAAATCAGTGACGTTCTCCGAGTATTGGAGATACTACAGCTGCAAACTTTAATGTGTCTGATCCAAAATGTTTAAATGTTAAGGCTGCTATGTACTAACCCCATTGGATTCGCTCACCTCAATGTTAACCTATGGAGAAAATTTGTCCACGGATTGCCGACTTAGATTCAAAGATATAAAAAAAAAATTGTACTCCGTCATAGAGAAAGAAATTTTACATTTGTGTACATTTTTCGGTTGTTTTTTTTTTAAATGCAATTAATATTTTTAAATTTAAATTATTCGAGGAAAATTCTGGTATAGTGTGTTTTGAACGCTCATAAATTCCTTCGGTGGACGAAATTTATGAAATGAATCCTGTAACTCTTTGCAGAAAAGTTCAGGCTATCTGACAATGCCAATTTTATATGATTATCAGCATTTATGTACCTGTAAATAGTTGACAAAGGTATATTTTAAATAACAAATTTGGAGGCAGCGCTTAACCCCCCCCCCCCCCCTATACAGAGAGAGCCATTACAATCCCTCAAAATGTCAATCCTAAGGGGGGTGGAATTCTCGAACTGTCAACTGGACTCCTCCCACCACAAGAGTTTGCAAGAAGAGGAAAAGGGAAATACGATTTTTTTTTCTTAGTACATAGCAGCCTTAATGTTGCGTAATGACGGACTTCAGATTCTAACCTATCTATTATGTATAGAGTCCAAAAGTCCATTTCCGAATTGTACCTTAATATCGAATTTTAATTCGAGAACAAAACTTTCCTATTCTAATTAAAGGAAGCAAAAAATTGTCCGAGGGAGGTGCGGGATTCTCTATTTTGAAATGTTATATACATTTGACGATATCTCCTGTAAAACTGTGAGAGCGAAAATACATTTCCCTTTTTTTTTTCAAATATATATGTAAGTATTGCAAAATCTATCTCGATTTCTGACTAAAACGTCCTATTATTCTTAGTGAATTACAAAAAAAGCCTGAATTTCATAATGTAAATTGTTTTTATGTATTGTTCACTACTCATAACTACAAAATTCATATTTCTGTTTTTTTTAAACTTTGTCTCTTTTCTTTTGATTTTGTAACGAATTTCGTATAATCAAGTTTAAGTTTTCATTCCATTGTCACAGAAAAGTGTTCTTTCTCTGGCGTTAGAATGTGTTATGACGGCAGATATTTCCATGATTCTTTTCTTAATCCAGACAGATGGCAAATGCATATTTCTATCTCTATAGGTGAGTTTTTAAGTAATTGCTCATTAAGATAACTAAAACCTAATGCATTTTACCAAATATATGAATTTCATATTTAGTCTTCCGCCACCTCATTATCTTCTAGCAGATCAGTTCTTGATGTATAGTTATTATAACTTTTCATACGAAGAGAAACTATTGTTTATGAATTGACATCTTTTACTGATCAACAACAGTGTTTATTAAATAGCCTAATACGCACTTATAAATTTTGAACTATTTATCGCACGAATGGATAAGCCACCGGTGCATTATTTCTTCTTAGACAATGTTGTTTGTTTATGCTTTGTGGTTTCAATCTATCAGATAAAAGAATTTTATTTTTCATTGCATTTATAGGTCTTTTAAAAACAAACAATGCTGGAATTTGCTAGTGATCGTATCTAGTAAAATCTCAATACGCATAAATAATTTCATTTCTTTTCTGAACGTAGTACCCGAAGCGTGCAAGGGGTGTGTGTAGAACCCCTGAGGCATTTACATGAAAGAAATAACTATTGAGCATTAATCGGTACACCAGAGCTTTCGCAGTGTCTATTGAAGCGAACTTCCAGTGCAACACCCGTCTCGAGAAAGTAATCCGAACTTTCCTCCTCCAATTTACCTTTTCATCGCCCGGAGGAAGGAATTGTGACAGTTCACTGGGTAAACAGGTACAACAAAAGACCATCACCCATTTCATATTCCACCCTAGAAAATACTTTTTTGTTGTCCAGCGGAAACTCGGCTGCGAACCCTTTCTCATTCTGCCGGGGCCTTGTTGTTATTGTCGGGGGAACAAATCGGTCCAGCTTTCGTTTATTGCCTCTCGTAGTTGTAGCATGTAATGAGCACTCGGTAAGATAACCATCTCGACTTCCTCCTCCGAGATATGAAAATGGTCACGCAGGCGTGATCCCTGTGTTGTTGAGGTTCTGGAGATAGCGCAGTGGAGGTGGTCCGATGCACCAGCGTGGTCATCGTTTAAAGTTTCTTTTTATTTTCAATGCTCTGCCGGCCAAGTTCGAATACGGCTTAGGGCGTCGAGTTAATTAGGAGAATGTTGCACAGATCTGCGCACGTTCCGGACAAAGGGGAAGATTACACGCACCGTGCCAGCAGTGTAAACAGTTCACATGAGCGGCTAATAATAGGTTTCGGTTTAAAATTTAGCTACTTAGTGCATTTGGTGAAGCAGTTAGTATCATCTTCTGTAATGGGTGGGAGGAATTGTGCAAGCGGAATGATTCTGACTGAAACATTGGTCTTAAACAACCGGGGGGAGGGGGGGGGGCTACATTTGGTATTTTATCCACTTTTTTAAAAAATATCGAAAGGATGAAGGGATCAAAACGGATGTAATAATCACAATTAAACTGATAATAAATTGTACTTAAATTTTTTGAGCCGTACGTTTTTCTTTAAATTTAATATATTTTTTTGTAAAAAACATGAGATTTATAATAGTATCAAAACATGTAATTCCCTTTTGTTTTCGTTGTTTCCCATAAACATTATTTTTCAATATAAGATTCAAAACTTTTTTTTCAAAAATAAAACTGTTATTAAGTTTGTTTTTCGGGATGCATGGTTAATTCACTGGAGGAAGGTCGTTAGTTCATGTGCTATGTTATGTGAATTGCTTAAGTACTCATTTATAAATTTTACCCTTTTCTTCGTGCTTTTTATGTTTTAAAAATGACATTTCTGTAGTATTCGAAGGAAATAAATAAGAATCTGTGAACCAAATTGGTGGGGTTAATGATACAAATTTCAGATATTGCCCTTGAGGATTGTATATTTTTTCTTGAAAATTTTAAGAAATTTTTTATTGGGAAACTTGTCTTCGAGTCAAGCTAGACTGAACCAAAAGCCTTCTTTGCCTTTTGTAACAGTGTATTTCCTAATTTGAAACTAAGCGTACATAACCAATGAGGCGGTAAAAATGAAATTTGGTAAAAATCTTTTCAGCAAATGCTAGGATTAAATATCATGAGTTACGGAATTTATTTTTTGAATTATTTAGTGCATTTTCTTAAGCTTTTATTTCTACAATGAACAGATGAATGCCAGGAATTTTCATAAATGCCTCCTAGGCATTTGTCAAATTCATGCCACCTAGGATTCTGGCCAGTGCCTTAACTCCAATGCACCAGACTGACAGAGCGACTAATGACTTCCAGGGTAAACCCTTACCCCTTGAATATGCTACCACCAATATTTAGACAAACTTCAAAGACTGGCATTTTGGGGGAGGGGGTTGCTTGTATCATCCATCCCACCCTTACAAACCGTTCGGAAGGACTTTTCAGCCAACATATTTAACGTAACCCTACCCGGCGTAGACAGTGCAGCATTAAGTGACGCTTTTCGGGACTAGAACCGGGCACTCCAAGCACCGAATTCCAACGCGTTAACCAATGGGCTGCTCCGGACCCCAATTCTTGACTCGTTAACATCATCAGTACATATGTGCATTTGATTTACCTTGTCATTATCACCTGCACGCCCAAATTGCGCTCTTCGGCACCGTTCCGTGTGTTCGTGAATAATGTGTTTAAATTCATATCTGTGCTTTTATCGTTCACAGATTGTTAAAATTTTAAGTGTCCAATACTTTTTGAAATGTTTGTCCTTTCGTATTGTTACTAGAAATCTAGTAATTTGGACATACTTTTATTTTATTACTTCTTTATGTACGATGAAAAGGAATCAAAAGCATTAGATACCAAATTTGGTTATCGTAGTTCCGTTTCTTCCAAACTCAGAGTGAACGAGTTGTACGGATTTATAAGTAGTTGTTATGGCGTTAGGGGTGTTTATAGGAGTTTATAATTAAATAAAAACAACGAATGTGGGCTGTCTAAATTTATTAAGCGATGCACACGTTAATCACAATGAATTGGCAAAGCCGCTTAACCGCAACAGTAGTGTTAGGCAGCATTTAGTACGACTAACACCTTCAGCTCTCGGGACTAAATTTTAAATTTCGTCATTATTTTAACGGTTTTAGGATAAGGGCAAAATTGAAAATTTAGTTTTGCATTACTCAGAATTTTTTTTTTTTTTTAAAGAGAAAAAGTTACTTCAGGTTAAATTACGCCTTTTCTTGCTGCTAATTGATTTTACGTAACACAAGCAGTAAAAATATAACTTTTATTATAAAAAAATGAGTTAAAAAGTATTCCAGGTAAAATTATTTACACCTTTTCTTAAATGCTATTTGATTTTTCATAATACAAGTAGAGAAATTATACTTACTTTTTACTCTTTTTTTTATGATGTTAAATCCAGGTTAAATTATATACGCCTTTTCCTGCTGCTATTTGATTTTTCATAATACAATCAGTAAAAATATTACTAATATTATAAAAAAAATAGTAAATAGTAATTCCAGGTTAAATTATTTGCGCCTTTTCTTATTGCTATTTGATTTTTCAAATTGCAAGTAGTAAAAATACTTTAATGTTATAGTTAACTACCTTACAATGGAGTGCAAAATTAATTTGAACTCAAGTCACATTTCATTTCCCTCTAGCATTCGTGTCTCTTTTTATTTTTAGATTTGACTGAAGGAAAATTTTTTTGTGGGCACAGCCTTGAAAAAAAGAAAGAGTGAAAAGTAACTCCAAGTGGGGTTATTTTTTTTGTGACCTCACTTGGAGATGTAATTGATATTATACCCTCATGTAATGTATTGTATTCATCTCTTCCCGCTGCAATTGGGTTATCCGTAATACAAGTAGTGAAATCGTTTAAAATCAGTCACAGTTAACTGCCTTATAATTAGATTTTAAATTCATCTGAACCCAGGCTGCAACAGATATTTTATTAGCCTCTCTCACGTTCTTAATGGTGTTTAGTTTTCAGTTTTGGCAGGAGAAATATTTTGTTTAGACAACCTTGATCATTGTAAATTACCACTAATGTAACACATGCGTAACGAAAAGAAGTTAATTCGTTACGCTACCAGACTCTGATTACTCGTCTTCATTAGACCGAGAAGTTCAAGTGCGTGCTGCAAACGGAAATACAAGACAAGTCTTATGTAGCATTTATTGAATTACGAGTTACATCGGAAAGAAAGAATCTCTCCACTTGCTCTACGTTTAGTTTGTCGTGGCATTATATATACAGGAGGATTTTTATTAAACTGACACTACTCAGAGCCATCTGTAGCGCGATCTATCAGCTGGAATTCTACCAAAATTGATAGAGGGACTAAGGACGACATGGGGAAAAAGAGTTTTCGTGGAAAAAAAAGTTCCAAAAGTCGCCGATAGGGGAAGATGTGGCGCTGTTGTCGGCGCATCCGAGAATTTGTATAAAACACAAGTAATACATCAAAATGCAAATTCATGACTACGTAGTCGACAGTAGCGTCATACTTTTGGGCTATAAAAATCGGTAAGGAATCTGTTGCGCCATCGCTTTACAGAACGGTCATTTTCGTGTTGCTACATCCAGTTTTTAAGTCAAGTGGGCTCGGATCGTAAATTTATTTGGGTTAGTACAATTTATTTATTTTTCTTAGGATTTATTTGGGTGCGTTGTGTTTAATATTTATTTCCTTGAATCCAACCCAAAGCTCTGGATGTCGAACTTAGCAACCGAACAAAACTAAATACTATTCTCCGTCTTAGATTATGTAAATTTACATCAACAACTTTCAATCTAGACAGACTAAAAAGTTTAACATAAGAAAGTTTAGTTTATTTACATACTTAATATTTACATGTAACAAAAGAATCTTTCATTTTCCTAAATCAATGCACAATAATAATTTTTATCTTTCACAACTTTTATTTTTAAATCACTTTGCTAAGGTTAGGGAGCGTCCCGAGCGCAACAACCAAATACCTCACTATTCGTTCAACACAAAACCTTTTCACTAAAAAAACTCCTTGCTCACGAAAAACTAAATTTACTTGCCTGAATCGGAACTGAACAAATCAAAATCATTTATTTAACACTCACCCAATTATTCTTCATCAATTCAAGGTACTCTCTTGGCCTTCTCGCCTCGCCTACGGTCAGGGATCACGTTTCTACGCCGGGCAGGGGGGTAACTTTATTTCTTTCACGGTGAATTACCACTTTTTCTCTGTCGATAAATTGTAGTTGGGCTCTCCTTGGCGCTTATCTTCACTATATTTGCACGGGCGCTGTGTATCTCTTCACGTCGTGAAACGGGATGGTGGGGCACTTCTCGTCGTTTAACTTCTCGGCTGGGGCACGGGAGCTGAGTCTCTTGGTCTCGGCTGCAATCTGGGTGCGGACCCCTTTATTTTACTTGGTCAACGCAGTCTCGCAGGTGCCTTAACAGGCTTATGTGGACTCCTCAAGTCCACTTACGTTTATTTATTTAAGACGTGCTGGAGATGGGGACCTACAGCCTCCCCGATCAAGACTCTCTCTCTCTTTTTCAAAAAAACTCTCCAATATATTATTTTAATCCCCTTTCATACTTAAGACTCCACCTTCTCATAAACTTCCATCAGCCAATCCGGCCACCGTAAACTTTTCATTTGCTGTACTCCCTCTCTCACTTTCTCATTGGCTTCTTAACTCAAAACGTTACGCCCTCACTGCTTACCCTTGCGACCACCTGGTTTTCAAAATGACTCCTTTACGAACCGTACTGCCATAAATCTAACAATAAAAGGCTTTTGTAACTATAACGTCATCGTTTGGTTCCGTCACCTTATCTGTGTCTCCATCTCAGACCTTCCCCTCTTCAAAAACTCATAAAACTGTCTTGCAACCGGCTACGTCCTAAATTACTCCACTCAACTCTATAATTATCTGTCGGCGTTAAATTTGATTCCGACCTTTATCGCAAACATGTAATAAAGCCAGCTTTTTATTTAAAAGCGCTTTACTACAGTCATCAGTCGCTTTTTTCCACTTGCATGGCCACTTCGCTCCCCGGACCTAACCCATGTGACTTCTTTCTGTGGGGTTATTTAGAGTCTAAGGTTATCTTGGTGGACTCTCGAACTTTGCGACCCGATAGTACAATATATCTCGGACTGTGATGAACATTTCTAGTGAAATGTTACTCTCGGTCATTGAGAACGTAGTGTTCAGATTGCAATGTGTACCAGGCGGTGGTAACACTGAAGGAAGGAGAAGTGAATTTGGTGCATAATGCAGTGTTGCAGGGATATTTCTTTGTTATTGATTTGTCTGCTTATTATAACGTTTTCGCTATTCACTCCTTATCTATATAAACCGAAATACTGGCGCTGCTGTCGACTACGTCATCGTGAATTTGTATTTTGATGTTTTACTTGTGTTTTGTGCAAATTCTCGGGTGTGCCGACAACAGCGCCATATCTTCCCCTATCGGTGATTTTTGGAACTTTTTTTTCTTCACGGAAACGCTTTCCCATGTTGTTCTAGTCCCACTATCAATTTTGGTGGAATTCCGGCTGATAGATCGCGCTATAGATGGCTCTGAGTAGTGTCAGTTTAATAAAAATTATTATATATATATATATATATATATATATATATATATATATAGTATCGTTCTCATTCATGTATGTTTCATTACTTGTGGTGCAATTATTAAATATGTATTTCAGAAGTTTCAGCTGACTTAAAATGTAACTGATGCTATTACAGAAAATGTTAAATTTCCAAAATATCTTTTTTTTTTCTTCTTTTATGGACCATATTTCCTTTATTTGTAAAAAGTAAAATGCTTAATTGTAATATTGCATCCGAAATTATTAATTCTTATAACGCCGCCCCTGCTGTGTGGTGTTTAGCCAAGCATTGTCACCACATGAACCCATGTTCAAATCTCAGCTATGGTATAGATTTTCCTACTCCATTCTCTTATAGGATGTACAGATGTATATATGTCAGCGTTTGGTCACCGAATTTGGAAGGAGGGGTGGGGGGTCTCTTCATAAAGTAGCTAACAAGTGCGTGGTCAAATGTCTTCAGCCCTAAAATATCTGGCATATTACTTTATGAAATTGGCTATTTTTTCTCTAAAATATTCGTTATCGTGAAATCTGACTAAGAGTGTTCAGAGTCAAGCTGGAGAAATAGGTCTCTGGGAGTTTCGAGACCTATTTCTCCAGCTTGTCGAATCTGCTCCTTAATTTACTCCTATAATAGATATCCTTCCAGACTTGAGTTCATGAAGAAAATATAAAACAATCGAAGCAATTGTACTTTGCCTAGTTTTCTAAATATTGAAACATTATTAATCTTCAAATACAGGAGGGGTGGGCAGACTTTTCCAGGGTAAGGGCTACTTCTAATTTTTTCAAGGTGTTGTGGTCCGCCCAGTGACGTAAATGTGGTGAGATAAAAAAAAACGGTCTACAATATTTATTATAACTTAATAATAAATACGGAATATGTACATACCTACATAACTACAAGAAAAAAACTTACTCTTTTAAAACCGCGTTTAAAGCAAATCGCGTCGGTGTTCCATAAATGTTTCTTTTAGTATGCGCGTCTTAGGTCTTGGTAAAGGCGGTCACCCCAAAATGTCTTGGTGGTCCACCGGTCGATCGCGATCGACTTAATGCCCACCCCTGAAATACAGTATAAACTTTGCTCCTTATAAGACCCCAACTTCGCAATAATATCACGTTTATCACGGTTATCAGCAGTTTATCAGGGATGCGGGATGGACTGACATGTAAGCTCTTTGTGTGGCGAATTAACATAATTTTTCATTATTAAAAAATTCACTGAACGTGTCAGATATCCGAAGAATTACAAGTAATTCGCATTTTTCTCGTCAAAATTTTCGGCTGTTTAATTTCGATACCGGAGTGCAGAAAAACGTTGCTTTCGAAATCCTCCCAGTATCTGATTGCGTCCTTAATGTTTCCAAAAAAATTGAAAATTAGCGGGTGTTTATATCAGCACCGTTTTTCTGGTTCCTGAAAGAAAATAGCAGTCCAATTATGACGAATTTCCTTAATTTCACAAATGAGGTGTAATGGCATTCATTTCAGCATCCAAGGTTGTATTACGAACCCCAATTAATTGACTCATATTGTGTCTTAAAAACAAAATTTTATCCTTTGAAGCCTTGACTGCTGCATTCTCAAAATCTTCCTAATACTGCTTGTAATATAATGGTGATTCGCGACGAATACTTTAAGGGAATTTTTCAGTTTCCTCTTAAATATTTTATATATTTTCCAAGTTATTAGCTGTTGATTAAACTCGATCAGTTCTTGCTGATAACCTTGTTTTCAAAACAGTATTTGCTCTTCTATCACTTTCTCCTTTCAGTACTGCTGCTAAAAAAAATTATATATTTGTCAACTCGTTCCTCAAAATAAAGCCTATTTTTGGCGTAATTTAGTACTCATTTTCAACGGTGCTGATTTTATTTAATATTCTTGTATATAAATGTAATGAAGATATGAATAATATTTAATATAAATGTATATTCATAGTCACAAACTTGGGGTTCCCCCTAGAGTCTTGTTCTGTTAAAAACTAAGCGCTGACTCCTTTTTTAGTCCTTTTTAAATTTTTTTTTAGAACTAGGTTTCGTAAAATTAATGCAACTCTCAATCTGTTCAAAAGCGACTTCTAAGCCTGTTTCTAAACAGAGCAATGACTTAGAGCTGCCTTTTCATTTTTCTCTCTGGAATGTTGCCCGTGGAAACACCCATCTTAAAGACCTCTCAATTAATTATTCCTGAACTTAAATATATTGATTGGAAATGATTACCAGACTTCTATAACTGCATATCAAAGTACGACGAGAGAGTATTTTGTATAAGTATTTAATAGAACAGCGGTCTGTGACGTTTATTTTTTAACGTAATTTTCGGAATGCGCTATTTTTAAGCTTCAGTAATGTAATTTCATTGTTGGACCACAGCGTCCCCGAAATCAAAAGATTTCACTAGATAACACTGAAATTATAAGGAAAGATAAAAAGTTAGTACGGTGTCTCATCCCCCCCCCCTTTTATATCAGCTAGGGCGCTGGCATTCGGTTCTGATCCTGTGGGTTCGAATCCCATTGTTGGCATGAATGTTTGTAGCCCTTCGGAATAGGCTTTAAACTGAAGGTCCCGACCTAATTAGCCCTTGTGTAGTAAAAAGTTGACCATAGCGCTTTAAACCAAACCAAACCCCCTATATCGGTGAGATCGTCCGGTTTTCCATTCTTGTTATTTTAACCGGCCCGGGGCTACTACCTAGGGATGCGACATCGACAACAAAACATCGATATTCAATATTAAAACTTCGATACTAATAAAATATCTCCCAAAAACCATCGATGTTTTTAAATATCGATGTTTTAGAACATCCATTCTTTAAAACGGGTTTAGTAACGGTACTTTTGGGAGGCATCTTAATATTAATTAACGTTAACTTATATAAAACCAGAACAAAACAAAAACTTAAATGGCCGCTCTCGTGTTTATACTATTTATAAAATAAAACACCATGGAAAGTTCTGGAGTGTCGAGAACATTCCAAGCGCTCTGATTGGTTCATTAGTTGTTAATTACCATTTGTCTTGGTGCTAGGGGATCGTTCCCCCTTTTGTATTCGTCCTTTTCAGAATTCAGACGTATATTTAATGAGTGTGAAAATTATGCTACGCACTTTTTTTTATTATAGTACTTTTTTTTTAAATGAAACATCAAGACAACGTAAAAATCGAGCACAAAACATCGATGTTTAAAAAAAATCGATTTCAATAAATCGATGTTTAGATCATCGGTATTTTTATAAAAACATCGATCTTTTGAAAACATTGACATCGATGTCGCATCCCTACTACTACCTAGTGGTTAGCGCATCGGGTTTCGGACCGAGGTTGCTCGGTTCGAATCCTGATCGGTGCCACTGAAGACCTTCGGGTATGGGCATGTTAAATTTGTAGGCCGGAAACTTCCTTCGGTATGGTGGTAGGGGATGGAGGAGGACACGAGCCCACTAGATGTCGCCCCTTGGGGTGTTCGGTCAAAATTGTGGAGACACCTGGCCAAATTGAACTCCCACCAGGAGCTGCATACGTTTGCTCCGCAAGCCATCTTCCGACCTGGTGTGAAATATTCCGGCCAGGTGCCATAAGCAACAACCACAACAGCAACAATAGGAAAAAAGTGTTTTGTTTGTGTTTCACTGTCATAATTGTCATCCTCTTAAAATTGAAATATTTTAGTCCTTCTGGGTATTTAATGACTAGGCCAAACTGTTAGCAAATATTTACTATGACTCCACAGATTCATCGTTTTAACTGTAATTCTCAGACCTCTCTTGATGGAAACAGACTTCGCTAAGTAAGAACTTCATTTGGTCCATTACTTTAATTCAACATTTGAGTCACTTCATTCCTCATTATATTATTCCAACATTTGAGTCACAGCCGGTGGCTCGCGTTAGTTTTCACGTGAAATGGGCAGTCAACGATCTGTTAAATTGGTGGTGGGAAACATGCCCGGTGCATTCGTCATCACTAAACTCTTTGCGTTCAGAATGTAAGTACTGGAGAATTGTTTTCGTATTATAGTGAATATCTATGGTTTTTTTTTTGTTTTTTTACTGTCTGTCTATTTTTATTTTACTTTTGGTAGAGATTGTTAAAAGTCAAATAAAAACCTGCTTGTTATTTACTTCTCCTACGCGAAAATACTTAACGCGAAAATATCGCACATTAAATTTGTACCAATATCTAGCAAAAATTGTAAAGCCTATTTTTGCAATATTTGCAAAGAGAAGTACAGGTAACCCACCTATAACACGGTAGATAGGTTTCTAGAAAATCCCTTGTTGTGTGAAACCGTGTTACGTTCACACGGTCAAAAGGGAGTTATCTTCTGAAAACTTACTAAAAACAAACATTTTTTTAAATTCCATATAAGAAACTTAATTTTTATTAAAAATATAAATGTATGTATAACACAAAACGAAAAGAA
Organism: Dolomedes plantarius; assembly: GCA_907164885.2. Taxonomy (NCBI): domain Eukaryota; kingdom Metazoa; phylum Arthropoda; class Arachnida; order Araneae; family Dolomedidae; genus Dolomedes; species Dolomedes plantarius. The sequence continues at coordinate 30,862,580 of OU015492.1, read as the reverse complement.
GCAAAAAAAATATTTTCATTTAATACGACCTTAATTTAATAAATTTCTTCCTCATCACTGCTCAGTACAATCAAACGAGAGCGTTTTTTCGATTGAACGATATCACCTTCACTTTCAGAACCTTTTTCTTCATTTAGATTTTTTGCACAATCTATCCTCTTTAAAAAATCTGTAATTTTGGTTTATTTGCTGGTTCTTACTGGGTCATTGTAGATTCACGGTATGGAGATAGACAATTTTGCTCCATGTTGAATTTTCGGCTTCTTTCAGCAGAAGGGTCTGCATTCAGGAAAAATGATTCAAGATTTTCGGCTAAGCTTAGGCCTTCTTGTAATTTTATGGAGTTATAAATGAATAAATTATAATTTGTTTATATATTTTCATGTAAATCCACTATAGTTCATTATTCCTTCCCGTCATTATTTTAAGGTAATTTAGTTTTTAAATGTGTTAAACAAAAATCATGTTATCTAGTGCTATAAAAGTACATTTTCGCAATTTTTTTATCGTATTAGAGCAAAACCGAGTTACAGGATGCAGTGTTATACGAGGATTCCCGCAATTTATCTTATCGTGTTAGAGCGAAACCGTGTTGTAAGATGCCGTGCTGTAGGAGGACTGCCTGTATATATATTTTACAGAGAGCAGTGGTGCTCCAGGCAGCCTAGTGGTAGCGCGTACGGAGGAAACTCAATTCGCATCCCGACGAGCGCAATATAATGCATTTGTGTCTAGGCCGGATATGGGAATCTTAAATCCGTAGACCGGAAGTATCTTCCACGAGATCAGTGGATTGGGAAACGTACGAACCCTCCAGATGTCGTCCCTGGGTGGTACTCTGCTAAAATTGACATGGCACCTAACTAAATCGACATCGATCTTTGGCGCCATTGTAAACCAAAGCCGCATCCGTCTGCCTGCAGCCATCTATGGACCTGGTCTGCCATGTTCCGACCATTAGGCGTAAGTCACAACAACAACCAACACACACACACTCACAAATAGCAGATACAATTCTTAGATAACTCCAAATAAAACAATTATGCAACAAAAATCATTTTATGTGTTGTCTACCAGTCGTCCAAGTGTGGTCAGGTTTTGAGCGCTACGGTCATCTTTTGCTAAGCTTGGACTAGACTGAGACCGGCTGTTTAAAGGCCAATTACTAGTGGTTACAAACATCCATGCCATCAACGGGGAATTGAGTCGACAGACCGAATCGGTACCGAATGCTTGCCTCAAAGTGTGGTAAGTAGAGACAGCTAATCTAACTAGGTCATATGCAGGGAAACAACATTAAAAAATATTCTTTCCGATCTTAGATGAAACTGAGGTACAAAAATATTAGATAGGATTTCTAACAATTTAGTCCTGCTAATCATAACAATCCTCTTTTACAATAGGCCTCTTTTACCTAATGGCGCTGCTTAAGTCGTTCTATGAATTTTTTGAACGCACAAGAGCTGCGTAGGAGAACAAAATTATCTCATCCCCCCCCCCCAAACAAACAAAAAAATATTTTAATACAGGGTGTCTCAAACAACCTTGACACATTTTAAAAATGTATATATATATATATATATATATATATATATATATATATATATATATATATATATATATATATATATATATATATATATATATATATATATATATATATAAAGTATACAAGGTAGGAACTGGAAATTCATAGATGTGTTACCGCATATATTAGAGTTCTTTTCTGTGTCAAACAAGTTCAACAGAGGTCGCTAGTTGTTCAGTGGAAGCGAAGGTTGTGAAATGGCTAATGTTGTAAATTGCTATTTTGCTGTCCCACAAATTTCGTATTTACATCCCAAAATCATTTGGCAACAAGACGGTCCACCGCCTCATTGGGGTATTATTGTACGAGACTTTTTAAATGAGGAATTTCCAAACAGGTAGATTTAACGAGATGGTCGCATCCAATGGCCGCCTCGATCTCCAGACATTACACCTCTTGACATTTTTTTTTTATCTTTGGGGATTTGTCAAAGACAATGTTTATTCTACAAAAGTGGACAGTCTTGAAGAACTCAAAAAACGCATAATTGATGCAATTTCATGTGTTACGGAACTCACTTTGGAACACACATGGGCTGAAATGGATTACCGACTGGTATTCTCCGTGCCACAAAAGAAGAACATATCGAAATTTAACTACTATAATTATACTAAAAAATTCCTAATATATAAGGTAACACGTATGTGAATATCTAGTTCCTACCATGAGTTCTTTTTTTATATAAATTTTTAAAATGTGCCAAAATTTTTTTGAGACACCCTGTATATACTTCACATTACATAAACAATGATTTCTATATTAATAAAGAGACAGAAGGGGATGTCGAGATCACGTGAGCATAACGCGACCGGGCGGACCAATCCTCGAAAAAAAATGGCCGACAAATATACAGGAATCGGTGTATTTTTTTTTCTCATAAAAGTGCATAAATGGAAAGAGCAAGTTACATATTTGGAAAGAGCTTCGAAAACTGATAATTTTTTTCTGCGTACACTTATTCTGTTAATTCAATAGTTTTAGAGATATTTGGATTCTAATGAAGCGTCATCGCTCTTTGACGATGTAAACAAAAGGTGATTCGTTCACAGCGTGATTCTCACTAAAAAATGAATCCCTGAAATGAAATGTGTCACTATGTCTATTTTTTTTTTATTTATCAAACTTTTTATTTGAAAAGCTAAATATTCAAATTGTTTAATAATAATAAATACTTTATTGAAAATAAATAGATATATACTGATTTTTGGTGGATTTACTGATTTTTATGTGAAGGAACAGCGGGGGATGTCGAGATCACGTGAGCGTAATGCAATGGCCGATAATCGTCGAGATCACGTGAGAGTAACGCAATGGCCGACAATCGGTGTATTTTTTTCTCATGAAAGTACATAAATGTTACATATTTGGAAAGAGCTTTGAAAAATGATAATTTTTTCTGCGTACACTTATTCTGTTAATTCAATAGTTTTAGAGATATTTTAATTCTAAAATCACTCACTGTTGAGAAACCAAATCATCTGGTGCTGTGGTGCTGCCATCTGACGGCAGCGACGGGAATGAAAATTGAAAGGAATTTATTCACTTGAATTTAATACATTTGTAGGCCTTTTTTTTCTTTTGTGGGGCTCGAAGTACATAAATATGTTACACGGATGGCTTGAGCGTAGCTAGGCGAAGCCCGGCTAGTTTCGAATAAACAGGAAATCCAACTTAAATAAAGCACAAATAGCAGTAAGGAGCAATTTGGCTTTTTGAGCTGCCACTAAGTTCTTTGCACTGATGAAGATCCTTTGCAGCTTCGAAACGGTCGTATGCAAAATTGCACCTTACTGCTATTTGTGCTTTATTTACGTTGGATTTCCTGTTTATTCCTCGAGCACAAAGGATTTGTCTTTTTCTTTTCAGTGGCATTTCGGTTTAAAAAGTTCGCACAGCAGTTAACAGCTTGCAGTTAATATAGTATGTTTTACATCTTTGATTAAGTCAAAAGATTTTTTTTATCAATACTAACAAATATCTAAAAAATCACTTTTTATTTACTTAAGCCCTTTATACCAGGCACCATAGATATTTAACTATTCACTTTACATTGCGACAGGTGTACATTAGCTAATTTTTTCAGAATAGGAGTGGTGTAATTAACTAATTTTCTCCGTTGTCATTGAACAGTGTGGAATACAGAGATGAGGAACCCTTTGTCAGAAAAGGGATTTGGTACTGTATCGTGTTCCAGTCGGACGTTAGACGTACAAATCAATAGACGTTCCTGATTGGACTTATCAAGCAGATGGTGTGCGAGCTGCGTAGGCAGTTTGAAGATAATCCAGCTCGCTATCTGTTTCCCTCTCGACTGTGTTTTTCTGATACGTGTGCATTTTTCATGAATAATACATAGATTATGTTTGGGGGGATTATGTTCCAGATCTCCACCATTCTTTTAACGTATGTCAGTCGTATATCGGATTTAATATCGAAAATGGTTTCACCTAGCCCAAGATGAACCAAGACGAACTACATTTGCAATCCAATCATATTTGGGTGTTAAGGGTGACAAATGAGGTATGGGAGAGAAATAAACCTTTTTTCTTTTTACTTCGTCCGAATAAATCATGGCTAATTTTTGGTCTCTATAACTTAGTCCATTCTGTAGAGAATGGAAATCAGTCAGACCCAAAAACTTTGTCACTGTACTTCGCATAAACGACAGAAACTCACAAATGTGAAACTTCCCTTTAAACTTCGGACGACAAAATTCTCTCCATTTAGTGAGGTGGTCTCAGCCCCTGCTCCTCACTCCGATAAAGGACTGAATTGTAATTAGCAGTTTAATTTTACCCGCTGACAGAAGCTTTGAAATAAAAAAAAATTATATATATATATATATATATATATATATATATATATATATATATATATATATATCTATATATATATATATATCTATATATATATCATAACCATCGTCTACTGGTAAAGTGCATATTATCTGTAGATATTATGTCTTCAGCATCATCCTTTTTGAGGATTTTTTTTATGTGTAAAAGTTAATATCAACAGTGGTGGCTACGAAATTGAGTGTGTGCTAGGCTTTGGAAATGAAAGTAAGCACTTGGTTACCAAATTTGAGCTCTATGCATTTTTTATGACTTCGTTAACGAAAAAAAATCAGGCAGGAGGTATTTAATTACGGCTTAGAAAAGTTAGATAAAAATATTTTCTTAAACTTGTTGATAACTGTTTTGGGAAGTTATGAACTAGGAAATAAAATGTATCTCAGTAACATGCATCAGTTCTTTGCCGTGACATCGTAATAAATATACCTTTAATTTTTTTCATATTTTTTTAAGTGACTGAGAAATATCTACGTTGAAACTTAAAGAAATATTTTTTATCTGGAAACAGTTACCGCGATTTTTTTTTCATCAGTAAGACTTAAAACAGATTAAAAATAATTAAACAGATAAAAATAAAACTTAAAACAGATTAAAATCATAAATTTTGAGAAAGTAGTTTGTTTAATTTAAAAAAATTTTTAAAATCTCCTTTGATAAAACTATTTTCCTTCTCCATCGTTTAATGTTATCTAATTTCGGCAGTTATATAAAATTTGAATCTAAAAGTTCTGCAGGGTTGTGAATTACTGAATCTCTGTCTGCTGCAGGTTTATACTTGGTCTATACTGGCGTGAAGTAAAGGATATGTGTCTTCAGACGCTTTAGTACTTTCCCTAAATTATCATTATGCGTCTTTCAACTGGCATCGTGCATTCTGTAAATACCCTTATTAATTTAAATTCAAGTACTTCGTTTCAAATTTTATGTAGTTTTTTATTCTTACATTAGACTTTATTTTTTTTTCAATTCGGGTTCAATAGGTCGGATTCAATCAGTTCTGCTTTAGCGAAATCAAGGCTTTCCTCTTTACTTTACTTTAAAACACGGTTTTGATTTCTGGCAAGGAACCACGTTTATAATATTACAGACAGACATTGAAAAGACATAGAAATGTTAGAATGGGGTTTGTTTTGTATACGCCTCATAAGTATGTATTTATTCCCTTTCGTATAACTTGTTAAAAATAGAATACGTTTCTAACCGAAACTGGATTGATAATGATAAAACAAGACATCAAAATGAAACATTTGTGAAAACAATTAAACAAATGAGGTAACGGTAACATTCGTGTTGTTCTAACTTGAAGTTCACTTTTTTCCACCAACACTTGTAATATATGGCTGTGACCTGGATGCTTGTTTTTTATTTTTAAATAATCTTTATTGAAAATTTCAAAAGCAATGCCACTTTTGAGAAACTTATGTTATTTTGGGTTTTGTTCCGATATATCCTTGTACTCAATTACCTTTTTATGCCATTAGACAGAGAGAGAAAATAAGTATTTATGAATGCCTGCTCATGCACTTAAGAAGGAAAATAACACTATTGTACTCGTATCTTTAAAATTACCCAAATTCTCAGTACTCTCATCACAATAGACTTCCCTTTGTCCAGGTTTCCTTGCTCAAATTCTCCTTGTGACATGATTTTAACTCGAAATGTATCTTCCATTCACAAGTCCGTGATCATCTCCTTTTTTGTTTACCTTTGAAAAAAAATCTCTTTATTTTCGATTCTTGGAGGTCACGTTTTATTGTTAGGGTGTGGGCGGGATCTTTCTAGTCCTAATTCGTGATGTCTCATGCTTTTAAAGAAGTTATTTTTTTCTTTCTTGTGTAGGACAGTCTCTTGCGTTACCTTTTTCGCAAGGTAACGACTTATTCCCCTAGAAAGGTGGTGGTGTGGGGAAATCATTTTTCTGTTGACATTTTAGTGAACTGAGGGATGATGAATTAATTTTTCGTGACGAAACTCTGCGATTTCTCTTGCTGGACGGTTTTTAAAGCGGAAGTAATGCCTACACTGAAGAGACGTTATAACTTTATTTTGACTTTTAAAGAATAGTCTTTCTGCAAGCACTTATGAACAGTTTGTAAAAAAACAACGCGCCCCGTTTCAATGAATAATTTTTGAAAGCCCAAAACCTCCACGTAACATTACCAAATTGTAGAAACTGATACGGGGCTCACACCAGATCATATATTAACTTCGTGTATTGACTCATCAGGTCGTGTAAACCGTCCACAGGAAAAATTATATTCAGCACTGATTTTACAAACTGAATGTGTTTATGGCTCGTGGTTCAATATAGGCTCGCTCTCCAATGAATACACCAACCAACGTTCCCGTTATTGAGATACATTTTTTGTGGGTTTTCTACTTGTAGAAATAATTGCACCAAAGCTTGTGGGACAAAAATGAAAAATAGATTTTATCAGGTGATAATTGCAATCTCTCAACAACAGGCAATAGATACGATGAGGTATTCCATTCCGTACTGCTTTGACAAACTTTCGCAGTTTTGCTGTTTCTGCTAAAAAAGAGAGCTGAGTGACTTTTTTAACAGTCTGTTCGACAGAAATTTTTTACAATTTTGCGCCTTCTCTTCATTAATGATAATTCATTCATTAATGTTAAATTTCATACACACTTTTTGTAAGCATGTTCTGTCAGAAAATCGACTAACTACCTTGTCTTTGATTCGGAGAAATCAAACCTGAATTTTCAAACAAAAATTTTAAAAAGAGAATTTAGGTTTCGAATCTTTTAGAAAGTCTGTTAAATGCAAACGACGTCAAAGAAAAATTACGTTACTCTAAATATTAAACTTTGCTTCTACAGAAATGGTATATGAAATTCACCATTAATGATCTAATTATCAATATCGTACTTTTTTGCTGGGCGAATTTGTGACTTAAAACAAATTTTAAAACTAGATTAATCGCGTCTCCTGTTTTATTTATTCGTTGTGCTGTCTTTTTCTCGTTTGAAGAAAATCAAAATACTTTTTGGTAAAACATGAACGTTTTCTTTGTGTAATGATGATTAAATTTATTGAGTAATGAATCAATCCTGACTGAATCAGTCATGGGTAAGTGACATAATGTACTTAGTTATTTTTGAAAATAGGGGTGACTGAAATCGAACTGTTGGAGAAGAGTGCACCCATTTCGTATAAAAAAAATATTTACCAAAAGATCTTTGTGCAAGTCTAGGGGGAAAGCAGTGGCGGATCATCGCACAGGCACAAAAGGTGCATGCTTGGGGCTTCCGATTGTCAGATGCCTCCGAAAGTTAGCAGCTTCATTAAGAGATATATTCTGCGTATTTTTTTAAATTAAATAATTGATTTGATAGCATTACTTAATATTTAGATCAAAGGGACTTTAAACCTAGGTTGCGCTTGGAGCCCTCCAAGTGATTGATCCTTCCACTGGGGAGAAAGTCAGACAAAGCGTTAGGATAAAGTTTCTGAATCAGACGTCACAATTAGAAAAAAAGTTGGACACAACTTTAAAAACTTTGTCTAACATCTGACGACGAACTTTTATGGGATTTCATAGGACATATACTGACCTTAGTCCTGTATCATTATTAAGTACGGATCTGTTCTATATGAGCGATCAGAGAATGATTAGTAGACAAAATACTTGATTTCGCTACTCTGTATAAGGTTTGATGTTGATGACTTAGGTTGTAACTCAAATTGACACCTCGGCCCCCTCCGCTTTCGCGTATCGGCCCATGAATCACTGAAGATCAGTCGCTATGTAGCAATACCTGAATACGCAGTCGAGGGTTAATTTCCCAAGTTCGGTGACATTTTTCATTGCTCTGGGGCTCGAGGATGCCAGACAAACAGTACAGATCTGTCATCCACTCAAGGCACCCCAAGCCCCCTGACTTAGGTTGTAAAGCAAATTGGCAACTTCAGTCTTCCCGAAGAGTATATCATTACGTTTTGGGTCCCTAAATCCTCCCGTCAAGTTGTGATAGTTTGAAAAAAAAAAGGGAGATAATATGTTCCCACAAGTGAACCATAGTGGCCGCGGGTTGAATTATCAAAAAGGGTGCTAAGGAAATCAAACCACTCATTAGCAATCAAAATGTGCTGAAGGATTTGCGATAATATGCGTCTAAAATATAAAGCTAATTAATGTCTAGCATTTTTTTAAACATTATTTTCTGGCGGAAATAATTAAGGGATGATGGTCGAGTTAAGTGGAGTTCTTCGCTTCCCAGTTAGGGATATTTACGCTAAAATTTTATCCAATTCAGCGCATCGCTAGAAAAAAGAGATAACGAAATGAATTGCTGACAAGATGAATTAGAGCATTTTCCGACCATTGTTTGAAAAGCGCTAAAGCATCAGTTTACGTTTGTTTGCTACTTCAACGCGTTTTCAAAACAGTTTAAATTATACATAATTCGTGTTTAATCCATTGTGTGTAAAGTCTATTTATCCGAAGCGTAGATTCTGTTGGAGATACACAAACAAACAAGCAAATAAAAAAAAAATGTACGCACAATAACGTGTGAAAGATGATTAACTTTTAAAGTTAACAATTTACGCAAACGATGCGTTCGAAATTCAGAGGCAATCGGTCAATTGTTCTTACGCGATACGATTCCACCAGGCTTTTGTCTGAGGTTCATTCCAGAGGTCACGCGCGTTTACCGGCGTGAGCCGGCTCCACACGCCCTTTTTGTCTTTCCTTTATTTTGAATTTCGGAGAGACTTCGACAATACCGGGCATTCTTCTCACTCTAACCGGGTCATACAGCTTTTCTCAGACACGTAATTTATGCCGCTCGCTTGCTGGAATCGAAAGAAACGGTTCCGAATGCTCGATGCCTTACGGTTTCTGGAAGTTCGTGTCGTGATTTTCTGTGGAAGGGCATTCACGTTGAGAAGTCTGTTGTTCCATCATTTATTGTTTACCATCAGAAGTCCTCTTGGATGCTGTACCGTGTGTTTC